>OU343222.1:199062826-199427431 GCA_910596185.1 Chrysanthemum makinoi | reverse complement strand
AGACAAGTCCTAAGGGCAATTGGTATCCAGGTACCCTAACACCTCCAAAGGGGAGGTCTCGTGTTCGAGCTGCCTACCCCCTTTTGCTAAACATTTTATTTTGATTTTTTACAAAGTTGTTAAGCCACTAAAAATAAGCACTTTTTGTAACTGGGACTTTTATGAAAACCAATAATAAGCTCTGTGAGAGCTTATTTTCTTAACAGTTGGCTAAAATGGAAATAAGCTAAAGAGTTTAAACCAAAATGGCTTTTAAGCTATTCAATAAACAAAATGAGAATTGGAAATGAGTTAAATACTGATAATAAGCTAGTACAACAACTGAAAATGCAAATAAGCTAGAAATAAGCACAAAACTGACTCAAATAAGCACTTATCTCAACTGGTGCACATGACACTTTTATGAATCACTAGGCACTTTTGAGCTTAATTTTAAGCACTTAAATAAGCTACAAACTTAAAACAAAAACTGGAATAAGCAAGTTGACCAGTTAAGCTTTCCAAAAAGCTAAATCACACAGATTGGATTACAATACAGAGCTTGTGAAAAGCTATTGAAGAATTTGAAAAACCACTGAGTCAAAACTCAGTGAATGCTGAGAAAATGGGTCCAACTAATAAGCACTTGCAGCCCTATCTAAAAAGCTTCAAAGTGAAATATTAAACTTGGAACCTTAAGATGGCTTGGTTAACTATCCAAAGAACCAAGTTTCACAAGATATGGACAACTATAGAACTTTTGGTGAGCTTGTGAAAATGGTACCTAATCTGTGCACAGGACACTCTTGACTTTTTGATTAAACTGAAAGGTTTGACTTTTTTGAGTTTGTGATTGATCTTAAGCAATGATATTGATGTATTAAGGTGTATAAATACTAAATTGAACAAGTATAACAACTTCTTAACACAAAACCATGATTATAAAACTTAAAAATCCAACAGTTAATGCACAATATGAGATTAAAAGGATTTTTGACTTTTTACACAGTGAATACTAAATTTTCTTGTTAAACTGAGATATTAGGACCTAGTTTGACTCAGAATAACCAAAAACAAAGTCTTAAACACCTTATATCACAGTTAAACTAGCTAATCCAAACATCCTTTTTCAAGACTGATTTGGAACTTTTCAAAGTAAATCAAAGATTAAAACCATTAAACTCATCACGACCTTGTATCATCATATATTAAGGCTAAATAAACATAAAATAACAACAAGTATAGCATAAAACCTAAGTTTAACAATTATTCTAATAAAACTGTCAAAATGAGATTTTTAGAAATTACAAATTCTGATGAACTAGAAACTGGTTTTATTGCTTAATTAACTTTAACTAACACTAATTAACATAAAGACACAGGAATTTACACTTAAGAACAATTAAACAGTAAAATGCCAAAGTAGAAAAAAAAGCTTACAAGATGGATCAAAGCTCAAACTGAGAACTGAGGCTTAAGAACAGATCCTATAGCTTACCATTAAGCACTATACCCAAGATAATCCAAGCATTGCCCTTCTTCAACCTCTGATCACCATCTTCCTTGTTTTTTATTTTTTAACTAATTTTTTTAGTATTTTTAGTGATTTTTGGTTTTGACTACTAAACCTGCTTTTTAAGTATCTAATAGCTCTAATAAGCTATATAGGAGCTTATGTGAACCTATTCAGTCCTTAATAACAACCATAAACAACATTTGAGTATTCATGAGATTTGTGAATCAAAATATGCATAAACTGAAATGAGACTTAGACTAAAATGGATTACTGAAAACAGATTCAAATATACTTGAAAAATATAAATACAGTACTTGGAAGCTTAAAATTGCACTTTTATTTGAAATTTTACTTATACGACATACAAAAAACTAAATTAGACTAGATAACTCTTCACATCCTTTCTCATTCCTTCTTTATAGACTTTTTAGGACTCCCTCATGCTTCTGATCAAATCCCATCAACTATCTTGGCCATTGATTGAGTCAATTAATCTCAGCCTTCAAAATGGATTTTTGGTGCCAAAAGTGTACCTGGTTGCTTGAGATAGCTTCAGAGTAATTAAAGAAGTTTGGGATGTTATGTGAGGTGGAGGGGACAATATGTGAAGTAGTCATGGAGTAGGAATGATTTGGAAAGCAAAAAGTAGGTTTGAGAGTGCTACAGTAAAGGTTCATGGTGGGAAGCATAACTACGCTTGTGGTCTAAGATGTTGAGGAGGGGGGATGAGCTGGAAAGGTGGGTAGTGAGGTGAGGTGGAGATAACAGTGGTAAAAACACTGGTATTGGCTTAAACGCCATGGGAGAAGGTGACAGTGATGGCGGTTTTCTCTTTTTTTAAATATTGGACCGGGTTGTGTTTTGGCCGGGGTTTGGATTAATATTGGATCCCGCTTGGTTAAGTTAACAACAAGGACAAAGTGTAAATCTGCCAACTTCAAGGATGTCTTGACAAGTGTTTTCAAAGCTCTCACAAGGACCATTCTTGCCATAGTGAATAGTAAAAGGACCAATATTGATATTTTCCATTTTTGAAATCCCAGGCCTTTATGTCAATTTTTTCAAACTCCAGGGACCATCTTGTAATTTTCCAAAGTTTATCATAAGGCCATTCTTGTCATTTATAATAGTACAAGGTTTATTTGATATTTTCACTTTTTTAAATTAACCAAGGACTATATTTGACAATTTTCAAAGTTTAGGGACTAAAGTTGTCATTTTGTGATTTTTGAACTTTAAAGGGTTTGTTTTGACAACTTTTTGAATCTCATGCCCTTAAATGAATTTTACAAGTTTTTGAATTACCAGGGACTAATTTTGACAACTTTTGAAACTTGGGGAACTAAAACTGCCAATTATGCAAACTTGATATGTGATTCATCATTTTTTGATGTTTTGCATTTAAAACACATAAAACACTTGTATGCTTATTCTTTAAAATCATTTTAAAATGTGTTTCGAGTGTTTTAAGATGTTTTTTGGCATTCTAAACAGTATAAAAATGATGATATTTAGAAAACTCATCAAGATTGAGTGACCCAAAGCCCAAACTTATGACCCAAACCCGAACTTGGTGATTCCAATCCCGATTGTATGCTCAGAGAGTTGGACCCTCGTTATACTGCGACCCTTTGAATGGACCTCCGGATCCACGGTCGAGAGTTTTTGCCTATAATAGAAGGCCATTTCCTCATTGTTTCTCACCCTATCTTTTTATAATTCTTAATATATTCTTATTCTTTAATCTCGTTCCATATCATTCTTGTAGTTTACTTTTGATGATTCTCTTAGTTCTTCGTAAAAGACGAGATCACGAGTTCTGCATACAAGACTCGCAAGCTTCAAAAGAAGTGTTGTTAGCCTTCATCATTATTACAAGATCACGAATTTGATTCTTGTATTTCATTTATCATGTTTTATCATAAACTTGTAGTGTTAGTTTGTGTTGTTGGGTTGGTTCTTCCATTGTGAGGAACCCGATATTTAGCTTTGTACCAGCTAAAGTGTAATCGACGTTGTGAGGCTTCTCCGCTGGATAAAGAGCTTGTTGACATAGTGTTTACGAACTCTCGAGTTGGGTACTCAGGGAGTGTAGTAGGGCAAGAAATGTGTCCTTTTATCCAAACCACTATAAATACTTGTGTCACGGTTCTATCTTTTATTTACTTACTTTACATATCGTATTTGCTTTATTGTTTATATTCTTTCTTCACTATCGAATGGTTTCACATAACTTGATATAACTAATTTTAAAAAGAGATTTTAATCGGTAAAACTATTCAACCTTCCCCCCCTTTAGTTTTCTACAGTACCAACGGGTCTTTGACATACAATCTGCATTTCAGCTGATGGTGATGTATATGCATTTGGTGGAAATCAATTTGGCTAATTAGATACAGGCACCGATCAAGCTGGTAAATTTCTCTTTTAAGTAATGGGTTATGCTATGAGGGCATTCGATCAAATGGGCAAAGTTGGTATTGCACCAAATTTAAAAACATTTTAAACTCTAATTTGGGGTTACAGTGAAGCAAAAAAGCCATGGAAAGCCGAAGAGTTGCTTCAAGTTGTAACATATTGGATTTCACAAACACATCAAACCATGATCATAAAGGGGCGTACACTATATGAGTTTTAGAGAGAGAAAGTTTAGAGGTTTGGGAACTTAGTGAGAGAAAGTAAAAGTATTATTATGAGCTCCAACCCTCTACCTTGGGAGGTAGAGGGTATTTATAGTATCTTACAAAAACGCCACCTACGGGCTGTGGATCAGGCATACAGTGGGTAAAGACCCGTCCGTCCTCCACGGTGTTACTAAACTAAATACTAACTAACATTAAATAACTACGACTACGAGCTTTCTAATGATTACATATACTTGAGGTGACCGACACTTTAATAACTGGATTTACTAGAAGTAACCTTTTGACAAGTAACCTTTTGATTTAAATGAAATCATTCTTCCCCTCAATCAATGACATAGGTTGTTGATTGAGAGATAAATATTTTGACAAATGTCAAGTTCAGATGATTTTCAAAAATTAAGTCCGAGTTATTTTATTAGTTTTCATTTAGATAACAAATATTTTTTCGTAAGAATTTATAGAAGGAAAAATATTTGTGAAGGAAACATTTGTCTTTTTGGTGACAAACATTTAGAATCAGAGCATGTGATTCGAAACATAAGATAAGGCATGGCTCTTTTCTTTCTTTAAAAACGGGTTATAGACTGAAATGACTATAAGCCTTCGTTTCATTTTCTCTCAAAAGTATATATATATATATATATATATATATATACATATATATATATATATATTTAAAAGATTTATGTACATTCGAACAACATCTAAAGACCCGTGTCACTCTTTGAATGACAGCACAAAGACCGTAGATATAATCGAATCAAGAAAAACATGACAAAATGACAATATTTTTGAAAATTTTCGAGTTTTTCAAATTTTTACGGATTTTTGAAAGTTTTATATTTTTCTATTTGCTTTTTGTTGGTTTTGTAATTTTGTATTTTGCTTTTCGAATAAATATTTACAAGAGATGGATGAAGAAAAACTTTTACTCCTCGTCTTCCTCTTGAAGACGTTTGAGTGTTTCTGGTTGTAGACTCTTTAGACCAAGTCGTGGGAGGATAAACTCAAAACGTTCTCTAGGAAGAGCTTTGGTGAAGATGTCTTGTAACGCCCCGACCCGACAAGGGTAAAGGAATCACAAATAATGGTGTCATATCAAAGCAAACATAAATATTCAAAAGAAGTCTTAACATAAAAGCGGAATAATTCAAGTCAACATGACTTCAATACATAGGTCCCAGCAGAAAATAAACTCCAACAAAATAATCCGAAATAGTAAAGTCTTAAATGGCATCATAAGATCAAAGCTAAATATCTCTAAGGTAAGTCCACTCATGCACTCATCCCAAAGCAAAACCCAGCTCCATTGCTTAGATACCTGGCGCGGAAGAAAAGAAATGCGGCTGAGCTTCAAAAGCTCAGTGAACAGATATAAAAGCAAAACAATACAAACGATATCGAATACGGAATATAGTGAACGAAAGATAGCAAAATCATAATCATTTTCAGAGTATAAATCAGAATTATCGAATCAAGTTTATAGTTAACTACCACGAGCCCATAAACAAATATCAGATCATAATCATATTCACATAAGGCAACATTTGTAGGGGAGACCTACCAGAGTTATGAAGGACGTGCATGCACGCAACTTCAATCATCAGATAACGATAAGATACAGATAACATATAACAGATAACAGATAACAGATCTAGGATGCATCCATACGCCCCACAGACAGATATTGGTCATATAACATAACTTGAGCTCATAACAGATAACAGATAAGGGACGTGGCAGAACATCACTCTACTGCCCTAGAGTCATGTCAGAGGTGCATCACTGACACGGACATGGAACCCCCATGACTAGTGAAATATTTGGCTCGGGTGTCAAACTATCTTAGGTCAAATCAGAATGTCAAAACTGACACAGATCATACTTTATCATAAGGTTAATCATATTTTCAAAATCAGAGTTTTCATATCAACATAGTTCAAAATCAGATGTTTCATAATTCAGAAATCAGAGTTCAGATAAGCAACAGCTCAACAAACAGAATGGGGTTCATAGCAAAGGCTTAGGAAACCTTAATATAAAAGCTAACGAAAGAAAACGTTATAAGGAACCTTTACTAAAAAGGTCAGAATATCTGTACCTTATTCCAAAGCGAATGACCAAAAAGCAAAATACGGAAAGCAAAGGATTACTCCTTCTTCACAGAACCTATACACATTAACGGTCGTACATGTTATTTATGATTCCATAATTGTCGAAATGATCTTTTAATGTTTGATGTTCATACTTAGTATATTTAATGATCTTAATACTTTAGGGTTTTACAGTTAAATGAGACTTAAGTGTTTTATAATCAATGTCGTAGATTAAGGTTCATTATGTCATTTATTAGAGTTTAGGGTTAAGTGTGAAAATAGTTTAAAAGTCATAATTCACACATGAAATAACGAATTAATATAATTAGCTTCAAACCCTAATCGACTCTCATCTATGTTCTAGGGTTTTCTCAATCTTTTAATATCCCATTAATGCGTACTTACTTTATATGTCACGTCATTTAATGACTCATTGATTTAACCTAGCACATATGAAAAACAACCTTTCTTTTTATGCTTCACCATGTACGCACTCCCACATGCAATTTCCCAACTTAATCACCCGTTGTTTCTCGACTTAAAAGTCCATTCGTCATACACACACAAACACTTACCCTTTATACTCACATGACACGTTCACAAAACTCCACATGGTTCGGTTTATATATAGGGTTCGGCCTCCATGTTTTTACGCAAACCCTAGCTCATCTACGTATCTTACGTATTCAAGTTCACATGTTATATAAGGTCCGATTCATATATATGTGGTTCGGTTTCTTTTATCTTGACCTACTTAATAACCGGTCAACCAATACGTATTACATAACATGCTCTTTAATATTTATAAGGTTCAAGTCGTATGTTGTTTTTGTTTCATACGGCTCAACGAAAAAGAAAAGAAACACAAGCTCGGCTAAACAAAACAAGATACGATATATACATTAACGTAAGGTGTATTAAAGGAAGACGAATAGAATACGTTTATACCTTAGCTTGTTGAACAAAACTCACGACACCAAGGGGTGTTTGTAGCTCTCGGCCGAATAGAAGAAAAAGAGAGAGGCAAAGAAAACTAGGGTTCCTCAAATTGTGTTTATGTGTTGTATATATAGGTGGTACAAATTTTGGTTAGGCTTGAGGGTTGTGGGCTTCGGCTTGGGTCCAACCGAACAAACAAAACCCACGCCCCTCTTGGGTTCTCAAATGACGAAAGACAAGGCCCAACTGACGGCCCAATATTTTAGCGAGACGTTTAACTTTTCGTCGTACAAAATCGATCACGTACACATATTCGTTAAGTTTTAATTATTGATAAGTTAGTTTTAATTTCGTTGAATGAATATAAATGTCTTATACGTATTTTATAAATTTCGATTTCAAGGGTATTTTAGTCTTTATTCATGTTTTAGATTTTCAGGTTTTACAACTCTTCCCCCTAAAAGAAGAATTTTCGTCCTCGAAAATTGAAATGAAACGAAACGAAAACGAAATGAGAACATACCAAACTATTCAAAGAAATGAGGATAACTATCTCGCATCGACTCTTTGGGTTCCCAAGTAGCCTCACGCTCCGGGTGATTTTTCCAAAGAATCTTAACGAACGGAATGACTTTATTTCTCATGACTCTTTCTTGTCTTTCAAAAATAGCTTCCGGTTCTTCAGATAAAGACATATCGGATTGAATTTGATCAAACGGATAAGAAGCAACGTGTAACGGATGATAGTTGTATCCCCTTAGGAGAGATACATGGAAAACATCATGAACATGCGATAACTGAGGCGGAAGTGCTAACCGATACGAAACTTCTCCTATACGCTCCAAAATTTCAAACGGACCAATGAATCGAGGACTGAGCTTGCCCTTGATTCCAAAACGTTTCACACCTCTAAATGGCGAAACTTTCAAAAATACACGATCTCCAACCCGAAACTCTAAATCACGACGATGCTTGTCGGCATAACTTTTCTGACGAGACCTAGCCTCCTTCAACTTTTCTCTAGCAACAGCTACTTTCTCATTACTGATCTCAATCATTTCCGGACCTTCAATTAAACGTTCACCTACTTCATCCCAACAAGTAGGTGATCTACATTTTCTCCCATAAAGAAGTTCAAACGGTGCTGCCTTAATGCTAGCATGCCAACTGTTGTTGTATGCAAACTCTACTAAACACAAATATTCATCCCAGCTGCCCGTCCATTCTAAAGCACAAGCCCTTAGCATGTCCTCTAAGGTCTGAATAGTCCTTTCTGACTGACCATCCGTTTGAGGATGAAATGCTGTACTGAAATTAAGTCGAGTACCCCAAGCTTTTTGCAAACCTTTCAGAAACAGGAAGTAAAACACGGATCTCTGTCGGACACAATAGATGCCGGAGTACCATGAAGCCTAACGATCTCTTGCTGAAAAATTTCCGCCAATCTACCAATACCATAATCCTTTCTAATTGGTAAGAAATGAGCAGATTTGGTTAGTCGATCAACAACTACCCAAATCGCATCATGCTTCTTCCGAGTAAGAGGTAGTCCAGTCACAAAATCCATAGATATTTTATCCCACTCCATGTTGGAATATCCAATGGCTGTAACAGTCCACTAGCCCTTTGATGTTCAATCTTAACCTGCTGACAAATCATACACTTCGATACAAACGTCGCCACATCTTGCTTCATGCCATTCCACCAGAAGTACTGCTTCAAATCCCTATACATCTTGGTAGAACCAGGATGGATAGTGAAAGGAGAACTATGAGCTTCAGTCATAACTTTCTCGCGAAGTACCGGATCATTAGGAACACAAAGCCCATCATCAACCTTAAACTCCGTCTGCTTACCTTCTTCAACATTTTGCGCCACGGCCCACAGCTCACCATCATCTTTCTGAGCTTCTTTAATTTGCAGTATAAGGTTCGACTCCACCTTCATACTAGCCCAGTATCCATCAAAACCTCGTACGCACAACTCAACATCCAAACGCTCTAAGTCACGAAGAATCCTAGGTTCAATCTCAATACTTGCAAGAATGCCTGATTTCCGGCTAAGTGCGTCAGCAACTACATTAGCCTTACCGGGATGGTACTGAATGTTGGTGTCATAATCCTTAAGAAGTTCTAACCATCTTCTTTGTCTCATGTTAAGTTCTTTCTAAGTGAAAATATACTTGAGACTCTTATGGTCAGTGAAAATATCACACGTCTCTCCATACAAGTAATGTCTCCAGATCTTCAACGCGAACACCACTGCAACTAACTCAAGGTCATGAGTTGGGTAATTCTCCTCGTAAGGTTTCAGTTGTCTTGAAGCGTAAGCTATCACCTTTCCATGTTGCATCAAAACATAGCCCAATCCTTTCTTAGATGCATCACTGTATATTTGAAATCCTCCAGAACCAGATGGAAGAGTCAAAATAAGAGCGGACACCAATCTCCGTTTCAACTCTTCAAAACTCTTTTCTCGTTCATCCGTCCATACAAACTTTTCTCCTTTCCTCATCAATTGTGTTAGGGGCAAAGCTAAACGAGAGAAACCTTCAACAAAACGTCTGTAGTAGCCAGCAAGTCCTAGAAAACTCCTAACCTCAGTCACTGTCGTAGGTCTTGGCCATTTAGTGATAGCCTCAACCTTAGACGGATCCATGGTGATACCATCAGCAGATACAATATGACCAAGGAAAGCGACTTGTTTTAACCAGAACTCACACTTCGAAAATTTGGCGTACAACTTCTTCTTCCTCAGAATCTCCAAAACTATCCGGAGATGTTGCTCATGCTCTTCTTCAGACTTGGAGTAAACCAAAATGTCGTCGATGACAACGATAACAAACTTATCGAGGAACTCATGGAAAACACGATTCATTAGGTCCATAAACACCGCAGGCGCATTTGTCAAACCAAAAGGCATAACGAGGAATTCATAATGACCATATCTGGTACGAAACGCGGTCTTAGGAACATCTTGCTCCCTCACACGTAGCTGGTGATAACCAGATCTCAGATCAATCTTCGAAAAGAACTTAGCTCCTTGCAGTTGATCAAACAAATCATCAATACGCGGAAGAGGATAACGGTTTCGAATGGTAATACGGTTGAGTTCACGGTAGTCGATACATAGACGCATGCTTCCATCCTTCTTCTTCACAAACAAAACAGGTGCACCCCATGGAGAAACACTGGGTCGAATAAATCCATTCTCTATCATCTCTTGCAGCTGTTCCTTCAACTCCTTCAGTTCTACAGGTTCCATACGGTACGGAGCCTTCGAAATCGGTTCAGCACCAGGAATTAACTCAATGCTAAACTCAACTTCTCTAGCTGGGGGAAGACCGGGAAGTTCACCGGGAAAAACGTCGGTGAATTCACAAACAACAGAAAGATTTTCAATGTTAGGACTCTCAAAAGATGTGTCCTTACAGATGCCAAAACCTTGGCACCCATGAGCAATCATGGTCCGTGCCTTCATAGCAGAAATGAGCTTAACAGATTTGAGGGGTTGAGAACCATAATAAACGAATTCAGGATGTTTTACGTCTCCAAAGATCACAGTTCTAGCATAACAGTCGATGGAAGCTCTATGGTAAGCCAACCAATCCATGCCTAGAATGATATCAAAGTCGACAATATCGAGAGGATACAGATTCAGGCGAATACGATCATCAAAACGAAGAGGGCACTTAACGTATTTATGATCAATGATCATGTGGTTTTTCATAGGCGTAGAAATCGATAAGTGGTTTGTTAGTGGTTTGGGGGTCATATTAAGTTTCTTAGCAAATGTGACAGATATAATGGAGTGTGTGGCAACGGTATCAAATAAAGCGAAGACAGAATAATCATCAATGAAA
Source organism: Chrysanthemum makinoi (assembly GCA_910596185.1). Classification (NCBI taxonomy): domain Eukaryota; kingdom Viridiplantae; phylum Streptophyta; class Magnoliopsida; order Asterales; family Asteraceae; genus Chrysanthemum; species Chrysanthemum makinoi. The sequence continues at coordinate 199,416,394 of OU343222.1, read as the reverse complement.
AGAGTGCCCGTAATGGTACCTAAAGTGTGCTCCGCCTGATTCCGAGTAGTAGCATAAACGCGTCCAGTAGTAGGTGGCGGCTTGATGTAGTTTCCAGGAATCGCCGGGTTCCTCTTAGGGCAATCCTTGATCTTGTGAGTAGTGGAACCACAAGAGAAACATCCACCAGTGGCCTTGAAACACTGTCCCGGATGAGCCTTTCCACAAGTAGTACAGAGAGGTGGGGGAGGCAAAACCTCAGCTGTCCTTTGCTGACCAGAAGATCCTGAAGCACGACCCTGATATGCTCCTCGAGCTGACTGATCCCTGTTGTAACGCTGGTTATTGTTACCTTGATTCTGACGATCATTTCCATTTCTACCAGCAGCTCTGCTATCTTGACTCCTCGCCTCAGAGGGCCTAGAGTCCACATTCCTTCCTGACTGACCCCGCTGATCATAACTCCTATCCACTTGACTCCTTGAATCATAACTCCTGCTGCAATTTCCTTATAATCATTACTTTGAGTCCTACCTTGAATCCGATCACCATCACGGTTACGCTTGTTGGAACCCGAAACCTCATGAAAGATCTCAATGTTACGAGCTGCGTCATTGCAGGCCGACACATCCTCATACTCAATATTCAGCAGTCAGTCCAACACCCACTTCTTCAGTCCCCACTTGAAGTGCTTAGCTTGGCGCCTACCATCTCCAGCAATCGTTCCCACAAAACTTACCAGCCTCATGAACCTGCCCATGTACTCATTGGAGTTCTCATGATCAAACTGGTAAATCGCCTGATAATCCCTCTCATACCTTTGCTGCTCAGCATCAGAAAAGTAACGGTTATAGAAGATAGTCCGAAACTCAGTCCAAGTACAAGTAATAGCAAAAGTATCTCCTCCTCTCGCCTGTTTGAGTGCCTTCCACCAATTCAAAGCATCACCCTCCAACTTAAATGCAGCCAAACGGGTCTTAAATTCATCTCGACAACCCAGTACTTCAAACAGCTTCTCAATATGAGTGATCCAGTCCTCGGCCTCAGTGGGAGTAGCAGCAGTGCTAAAAGAAAGAGGCTTGAGCTTACCGGAACGCTCGAGCCAAGTGTGAATGCCGACGGGTTGATTTCCTCCACCACTACCCGAAGCACCAGCCTGATTACGAATGTTGTTGATCACCTGTGTCATCATCTCAGGTGTGGTAAGACCAGGGAAAAGAGTGTTGAGAGCATTAGCAATCGCAACATCCAAGTTAGGAGCATCATCGTCTCCATCCACGTTACCGTTACGACGAGTTTGAACCATCTGAACGATATTCAAACGATTAGTAAAATGAACAAAGGTGAGATACGAAATGGAAGTTCGCAGAAGGAAACCTAAGGTCTACCCAATCCTCATAGGTCATAGCCTAGGCTCTAAGGGTCTCAAAACCTAGGGTCCATATGTCACAGGTCCTGACTACAAGCCGTAAACCTGGCTCTGATACCATAAATTGTAACGCCCCGACCCGACAAGGGTAAAGGAATCACAAATAATGGTGTCATATCAAAGCAAACATAAATATCCAAAAGAAGTCTTAACATAAAAGCGGAATAATTCAAGTCAACATGACTTCAATACATAGGTCCTAGCGGAAAATAAACTCCAACAAAATAATCCGAAATAGTAAAGTCTTAAATGGCATCATAAGATCAAAGCTAAATATCTCTAAGGTAAGTCCACTCATGCACTCATCCCAAAGCAAAACCCAGCTCCATTGCTTAGATACCTGCCGCGGAAGAAAAGAAATGCGGCTGAGCTTCAAAAGCTCAGTGGACAGATATAAAAGCAAAGCGAATACGAAACGATATCGAATACGGAATATAGTGAACGAAAGATAGCAAAATCATAATCATTTTCAGAGTATAAATTAGAATTATCGAATAAAGTTTATAGTTAACTACCACGAGCCCAGAAACAAATATCAGATCATAATCATATTCACATAAGGCAACATTTATAGGGGAGACCTACCAGAGTTATGAAGGACGTGCATGCACGCATCATCAATCATCAGATAACAGATAACAGATAACAGATAATACAGATCTAGGATGCATCCATACGCCCCACAGACAGATATTGGTCATATAACATAACTTGAGCTCATAACAGATAACAGATAAGGGACGTTGCAGAACATCACTCTACTGCCCTAGAGTCATGTCAGAGGTGCATCACTGACACGGACATGGAACCCCCATGACTAGTGAAATATTTGGCTCGGGTGTCAAACTATCTTAGGTCAAATCAGAATGTCAAAACTGACACAGATCATACTTTATCATAAGGTTAATCATATTTTCAAAATCAGAGTTTTCATATCAACATAGTTCAAAATCAGATGTTTCATAATTCAGAAATCAGAGTTCAGATAAGCAACAGCTCAAACAAACAGAATGGGGTTCATAGCAAAGGCTTAGGAAACCTTATTATAAAAGCTAACGAAAGAAAACGTTATAAGGAACCTTTACTAAAAAAGTCAGAATATCTGTACCTTATTCCAAAGCGAATGACCAAAAAGCAAAATACGGAAAGCAAAGGATTACTCCTTCTTCACAGAACCTATACACATTAACGGTCGTACATGTTATTTATGATTCCATAATTGTCGAAATGATCTTTTAATGTTTGATGTTCATACTTAGTATATTTAATGTTCTTAATACTTTAGGGTTTTACAGTTAAATGAGACTTAAGTGTTTTATAATCAATGTCGTAGATTAAGGTTCATTATGTCATTTATTAGAGTTTAGGGTTAAGTGTGAAAATAGTTTAAAAGTCATAATTCACACATGAAATAACGAATTAATATAATTAGCTTCAAACCCTAATCGACTCTCATCTATGTTCTAGGGTTTTCTCAATCTTTTAATATCCCATTAATGCGTACTTACTTTATATGTCACGTCATTTAATGACTCATTGATTTAACCTAGCACATATGAAAAACAACCTTTCTTTTTATGCTTCACCATGTACGCACTCCCACATGCAATTTCCCAACTTAATCACCCGTTGTTTCTCGACTTAAAAGTCCATTCGTCATACACACACAAACACTTACCCTTTATACTCACATGACACGTTCATAAAACTCCACATGGTTCGGTTTATATATAGGTTCGCCTCCATGTTTTTACGCAAACCCTAGCTCATCTACGTATCTTACGTATTCAAGTTCACATGTTATATAAGGTCCGATTCATATATATGTGGTTCGGTTTCTTTTATCTTGACCTACTTAATAACCGGTTCAACCAATACGTATTACATAACATGCTCTTTAATATTTATAAGGTTCAAGTCGTTATGTTGTTTTTGTTTCATACGGCTCGAACAAAAGAAAAAGAAACACAAGCTCGGCTGAACAAAACAAGATACAATATATACATTAACGTAAGGTGTATTAAAGGAAGACGAATAGAATACGTTTATACCTTAGCTTGTTGAACAAAACTCGCGACACCAAGGGTGTTTGTAGCTCTCGGCCGAATAGAAGAAAAAAAAGAGAGAGGCAAAGAAAACTAGGGTTCCCCAAATTGTGTTTATGTGTTGTATATATAGTTGGTACAAATTTTGGTTAGGCTTGAGGGTTGTGCTTCGGCTTGGGTCCACCGAACAAACAAAACCACGCCCCTCTTGGGTTCTCAAATGACGAAAGACAAGGCCCAACTGACGGCCCAATATTTTAGCGAGACGTTTAACTTTTTCGCTACAAAATCGATCACGTACACATATTCGTTAAGTTTTAATTATTGATAAGTTAGTTTTAATTTCGTTGAATGAATATAAATGTCTTTTACGTATTTTATAAATTTCGATTTCAAGGGTATTTTAGTCTTTATTCATGTTTTAGATTTTCAGGTTTTACATGTCTACTAATTGGTATTCAGTCCTCACAAAATAAAGTTCCACCACACCGTTCTCCACTTGCTCCCTGATGAAATGATGTCGAATGTCGATATGCTTTGCTCTTGAATGTTGAACGTTGTTGCAGGAGAGAGCAATTGCACTTTTGTTATCACAATACAGAGGGATTTTATTGAATTCAAAGCCATAGTCAGATAATTGGGATCTCATCCATAGGATTTGAGCACAACAAGATGACATGGCTATGTAGTCAACCTCTGTAGAGGATATAGATGTACTCATTTGTTTCTTTGAAGACCAGCTCACAAGCTTATCACCCAAGAACTGAGCACCTCCTGACGTACTTCGACGTGTATCTTGACATCCTGCATGGTCAGCATCTGCATAGGCTGTTAGTGACATACCGGTGTCCTTCGGGTACCAAAGTCCCATATTGATGGTTCCTTGGAGATACCGAAAGACCCGTTTAACTGCTTTAAGGTGCTTTTTGGTAGGCTTAGCCTGGTATCTAGCACACATGCATACAACGAACAGAATATCAGGTCTACTGGCTGCGAGGTAAATCAGGGATCCAATCATATTATGATATTTCGTTTGATCTACCATGATCCCTGAGTGGTCCTCATCCAGTTTAGTACGCTCTATCATGGGAGTGTCAACAGGGTCACAAGAATCAAATCCAAATTTCTTTAAAATCTCATTTGCATATTTAGATTGATTGATAAAAATGCCTCCGGAACTTTGTGAAATTTGTAATCCCAAGAAAAATGACATTTGTCCCATCATTGACATTTGAAATTTGGAGCCCATCTCCTTAGAAAAATGGTCACATTCATTGGGGTCAGTCAAGGCAAAAATAATATCATCAACATAGATTTGAACGTGAATTAAATGTTTGCCTGACTTTCTGGTGAACAGTGTCGGATCAGCTGCTCCTTTGCTGAATCTAGTAGATAGAAGAAACTTTGACAGCGTATCATACCATGCCCTTGGAGCTTGCTTCAAATCGTAAAGAGCCTTCTTCAAGCGATAGACATGAGTAGGATGCTCTGGATTCACAAAATCTTCAGGTTGGCTGATGTATACGACTTCTTTAAGATCTCCGTTAAGAAAAGCCGTCTTTACATCCATTTGATAGACTACCATATTCTTACTTGCAGCATTAGCCAGGAAAATTCTGATTGCCTCGATACGTGCAACAGGAGCAAATGATTCTTCAAAGTCAATACCCTCCTCTTAACGGTATCCTTTTGCAACCAATCGAGCCTTGTTCTTTAATACATCACCATGCTCATCGAGTTTTAATTTGAAGATCCATTTTAGAGCAATGATCAAAGCACAGTCAGGAGCAGGTAATAATTCCCATACATCTAGTCGATCAAATTCATGAATTTCTTCTTGCATGGCATTGAACCAGCTGTCTTCATTCATGGCAGTCTTAACGTCTTTTGGTTCGATCTTTAGACAGTACGGAGTTGAAGAAGCACCATAAGGCATCAGTTGCAAGTTGTTTACGAGTGGATACTGGACGAGAGGGGTTTCCAATGATGTTGTCCAATGGATGGTCATGTGTCCATTTTCTAAGGTGTTCGTGTGGTTGTTGTTGAGGAACTGAAGTAGCAGAGTCATTTTCCCCTGATGAAGATGGTTCAGGAGCAAATATGTTCTCAAAGGGAGCATCTTCGGGAGTAGCAAAGGGTTATCTCCATCATAGGTGCCAAAAACAATTCCATGATGTATACTTGATGATTGAGGAATTGATGATGATACATAGTGATCAGCAGCAGGCGCTTCTTGACTCAATGACATAGAAACTGAAGGGTTATCTACGTTGACAGGGATAGAAGCAACCTCAGTTGATGGATTTAACAGATCATTAGAAATTGGCTCATAGTGTTCATCAAACATTGGATCAAACAATTTCTTCAAATCATCTTCTGAAGGTGGTACATATGGAGTTGCTGGTGAGGGATTTTGTACAAGAGTAGAACTGATGGGACTACTTGATGAAGGTTGTGATGTGGGTCCAGAAATGGATTGTCCTGGAGCCATTTGACCAGTCAGCTCATCGAACGTAATGTGAATTGTTTCCATGATATTTCGGGTTCTATTGTTGTAGATTCGGTATCCTTTTCTGTTTGGTGCATATCCTACAAATACTCCAATGTCCGCTTTAGATTTCAGTTTACCTAAATCTTGACCCTCATTAGTTGGATAATACAACGAACCAAACACACGAAGGAATGATAGATAAGGTTTTCGATTGTGGACAAGTTCATATGGAGTTTTTCCATGAGATGTGTGAATTAGGGATCGATTTTGAGTGTAGCATGCAGTGGCAATGGCTTCAGCCCAGAGGAACATTTGAACTCTTGAGTAAATCATCATTGTTCTTGTGGCTTCCACAAGAGTTCGATTTCGTCTTTCAATTACACCGTTCTGTTGAGGAGGTCATGGAACACTTCTTTGATGACTGATTCCAACACTTTCATAAAACTCACTAAGTTCTTTATAAACAAACTCAGTTCCATTGTCAGTTCAGATGATTCTAACAATCTTGTTAAATCGAACCTGCAACTGTTTGATAAGTTTAATGATGACATATGGAGTTTCATCCTTTGTCCTCAAGAACTTAACCCAAGTAAATCGAGAGTAATCATCAACCACAACTAACACATATTTCTTCCCGTTAATAGTCTGCAGTCTCATGGGTCCACATAAATCCATGTGAATGGTATGAAGAACTTCCATAACTAAGTTTGTAGGTTTGGGTTTGTGGGCATACTTCTTGCTTTTTCCCAATTGGCATGCTGAACAGAGATGATCCTTTTCATACTTTAGTCTAGGTAAGCCTCTTACTAAGTCCTTTCTGGAAAGATCATTTATGGTGCCGAAGTTCAAGTGATTGAGACGACGATGCAATAACCATGACTTTGTTTTCAAAGCCTTTGACAACAAGCAAATTGGAGAAGACTTCATCATATCTTCGATAGAGATGGTGTATAGGTTTGAACCACGTGTTCCTCTTAAAAGTTCTGCACCATCAAGTTCTCTAATGAAACAAGTACGTTTTCTGAAGGCCACTTCTAGATCAGAGTCACATAATTGACCGACAGAAAATAAGTTATGACCAAGACCTTCAACATAATATACCCTGGAGATTACACTATCACAAACTACATAGCCTCCATAACCCATAATTGCACCGAAATGATCGTTCCCGAATCTAACAGTCCCGATGAATTTACTCACGAAGTTCATGAGCCGCGACCGGTCTCCAGTCATATGCTTGGAACAGCCTGAGTCCAGGTACCACAGAACAATTTGAACGATCTGCAGTTGAACACAGACAAGAATGGATAACTGGATAATTGGGATCCCCATGCAAGAATGGGTTCCATTTGGTTAGTAACAATGATTGGAACATCCACATTGGAAGTAGAAACAATGGAATCATCAGGGATTGATGCAGTGCTAGTGTATGCATTAGACCTATTCAAAGTATGTTCACTTCTTAAAGGAATAGTTCTACCAGTAGGCATCCATTTCCTAGTGGGCATTGATCTGGATAATTTAGGGCACAATATATTAAGACTAAATTTGTGGCCAGTAGGTATCCACTGATAACCAACATTACTAAATTTTCTTCCTGTGGGTTTCCAATGTTTTCTAACCTTCTTCCACCTTTGTTTTCTAGCCTTCTTAGCTTGATTTTTGACATTAACAGTTGTAACTGGACATTTAACAACATTAATCAAATCAGTCACAACACATTCATGAGTAGTAACAGAAGTCAAGCAATCATCATTACATGTTTTGCCAAAAGTAGCAGAATTTGAATTAATTACAGTACGCTTATAGCTAATACTAGAATCAACATGATTCGTTTTATTCAACTCAAACTTAATGTTCCTAGGGTGGTCTTCTACTTTCTTCCATTGCACATTCTTAGCTTGCGAGGTCCTATCTTGCTTTGTATTGCCTGGAGGCTTTGACCCGCTTGCTTTAATGTCACTGATTACTCCTGTATAGGGAATTATGGGAACATTAGTTGGTTGGGCTACCTTTTGCATTCCTGAACTAGAAGTGTAGGGATCTGAACTACTTGAAGGCCCTTTAGAGTTCACTTTCTTAACACTGGCATAGAATGGGTTGCATGCTTAGCACTAGGCATAGAACAAGGCATCACATCTTTATCTTTCTCACATAAGGATTTAGGACATGTTGCTCTTAAACATTCTAACGGCTCCTGAGATCGTTTGGCCTGAATGCAAGCAAACCTAATTTCACTATCAAGTGGCTTATTTATGAAATCCTCTTCTACAATCTCACAGAGACATTCTAGGCTATCCTTAAGGTGAGCAAAATAGTTATGAAACACAAGTTCATTATTTCTAAGATGAGGAGGAATGTATTTAACAGTCACAATATATTTAGAGTCTGCAGATGACTTTGATGCAACATTCTCATTAAAGACAAGTGGCATTTTCCCTTTTACCTGACTCTTCAGACTCTCAATTTCCGTTTGTAAAGACGTTATTTTTTCATTGTTCTTGTCACGAGTGACTTTCATTGAATCATATAACTCTTTAAAGTGTCGTTTAACTTTTTCATTTTCTTCTAGAAAACTCTCATTTTCCTTTTGTAAAACATTAACCAAGTTTTGAAGATGAAAATTTTGAGAACACTGAGAATCTAAAGGATGAGGCATTTGGGAGCCAGTCACATTGTTCTTTTCACCCTTTAATTGTGAAATTTGGGCTTTCAACTTTCTGATTGTGTTACAGTGAGCTTGAATCTGTACGTCACGTTTGTTTATTTCAAAAACTGCATCAAACTCTGGAACATTTGAGGATGTCTTTATGTTTGAGGTTTTGACATTTTCTTTGAGATGTTGATATTTTAGTTGCAAATCAAAATGTTCAACTTCTAGCTTAGAAAGATGTTTTACCAAATTATCATGATCATCCTGATCAATTTTCTCATTTAGTTCTGAGTTTTTGTTTTCAAGCTAAATAACACGATCATGGGAAACTTTCAAAGCAACAGTTAATTCATGAAATTGAGAAGCAGTAATAGAATGCTTAGTAACAGTATAAAACACATCTTGAACCACACAACTCAATACTAAGTTCTCATTTAAGATATGCAGATTCTTCCTTTCAATTTCATTATATTTGAGTTCCCGTTCATAATCATTGACCTAAACTATCATTGCATCAAATTCCTTTTCCATTTCTTTAATATCTGCGTCTATCCCTTTTTGAAGACTCTCAAATTGACCTTTTAATTGTTTAAAGAAAGGCATGACCTCAGTTAAATAGCACTCTTTAGTTTGCTCAAAACCCCTTTCCCCTTCAGTTATCCCTGTAGGTGTAATTCTCTTCTTACATGTCTTCTCAAAATCAACGAATAGTTGATAAACAACATACAGGCTGATTAAGGTCTTGCTATTGGTGGAAATAGTTCTAGGAACTAAATGCATTGGTGTATTCGGAGGATACACAGTAGCTGCAGGCACTTTTCTAAGGGGAGTGTTTGTTTCAACAATTACGTTTGCTTTTTGCTTACCCATGTCTTTCTTCCAAAAAATTTGTTCTGGGGTTAATTGAGTTTGAGGCTTAAACTTGTTCAGGGAGATCCAATTTTCTTTTGTGTAATCATGGGGTTTGATCGTTATGTTTTTCTTTTTACACTCGTGATCATTTAGCTTCTTATCCATTTTCTCCCTAGAGGCATCTTCTAATTTTCTATCCTCTTCAGTGCTTCCAATACACGATGGTGTTTTCCTAGGCTTGAGGATCTCATTCCCATCATACACAATCGCATGGAAAGCTCTAGCCTTTTTACAATACTTGGGATTTGGCTTCTCTACTAGGGGAATACTATGCTTATCGCTTAATACTCTGTGCTTAGTGATCATGTGAGCAGTCTGAATGGTATTCCCTTGTACGTACAACTTATTTTCGAGCTTGTTTCTCAAAGTTTTTAGATTGGAAAAGTCATTCAAAAGTTTTGATTCCTTAGCATTGAATTCTTGTTTAAGCACTTTAACATTATCTTGGAGTTCTTGCTTTTGCTTAACAGTTTTAGAAAGCTTTTCTTGTAAGGAGTTTAACTCTTGTTTTAACACTTCATCTCTAAAATTACTTTATTTAATAACTGTACGCATTTGGTTATCCATTTCCTGCTCACGGGTAGTTAACTCAAACTTAGCACGTTGTTCATAAATGGCAACTTGTTCCTTATAGGCATTAAGTTCAGAAACTATGGAATCATCAGGGGCACGTTCAGTGTATTCATCGAAAGCATATTCATCATTGACTGCAGAAGATACATTACTTGGTACCGTTTCACTTTCATCATGCTTCACATATTGGTCATATGGGACAACTTTACTATTGCCCATATTTTCAATATCTGATTCACAGATTTCAGTTGGTTGTACTTTGTATTGTATCTTTTGCTCATCAACCTCATCGTATAATTTTAGTACCTCAAAGATGATTGATGCCTTGGAGGGACCGGCCTGTTGTGGTGAAGTAGCCTTTGGAGAGACCATTGGAGAAATGCTGGCCATAAAGATGGTTTGGGCAGTTGGTTCATCATCCACATCCGAATCATAAGCATCACAGTCAGCTACTTGAAATGCATTTAGATTGTTCTGAACCATACCCTGCACTGGCTGCTCATCCACATCAGCATCATAGGTTTTGGCATTTCCCTCAGCAAGAAACAACAACTCTTCTTCATCCAAAACAGCTCCAATATCCTGAGCTTGTACCAACAGCATCTTGTCCCTGAAATATTCTGCATTTTGAGGGCGTTTTAGAGATGTGCAGTTCCTTGCAATGTGTCCATCTCCACCACAGTTTTAGCACTTGATTGGCTCTACTTGTCCTTGATTTGTATTCCTTCCACGATTCTGATTAGCCACATAACCTCCACCTGCTCCAGTATTACCATAACCTGCTCCAAGCATCCTCTGTTCATACCGTCTTCCTTGCACATTCTGCACCACTACCTTACCATCTTTGACAGTAGCTTGATTGTGTGGGTTGGATGCTGTTCTGAGGTTATTGTTGGTGTGTGGAGTGGAATTCATATTTTGACTAACCATGAGAGACAGTTGATTGATGAAGTTTTTCATGAGTGTGTTTGAGTCTGGAGGCTTATATGCTGGATCAGGAATGAGCTTGTAATTACCATTACCCGTGGGTATGACTTGAGAAGCTTTGGTGGTAATTCCTACATTGGTGTAAAAGGCTGTTGAATCATTTGACGAACTTGATTCTCCCTGTTTAGACTTGAACTGTTCAAGAATCATTCGTTCAAACATAGCATGTCTCTCATTCTGAAGCAGGAATGCATACAATTGCTCATAGTTAGTGTTCCTCAAACCCTTAGTTAACTTGACTGAAGTGACAAATTTGTGCCATTCAGGATTCATGTTGTTCACAAACTTTGAATTTAGCTGAATATTTGGCATAGTCATTTTAATATTCCTCATGTCATTCACAAGCTTGTGGAACCTCACGTAATATTCTGTGACACTTTCCCCTGGTACCATCTTAAAGTGCTCAAAGTCATCATACAGTTGTGATTCTCTGTCTTCTTTAGTTAGTTCAGAACCAGAGAGAAGCATCTTGACATTGTCCCAAACTGCCTTGGCTTCAGTGTTATGATTGATTAACTTGTTGATGTCTTTTGGAAGTCTCTGAAGTATAATGTTTGAAGCCCTGATATCAGCATCATATCTCTTTTTCTCCTTATCACTGAGCTCATCATACGTATTTGGTCTGTCCAATCCTAAGATCACTGTACCGTCCGCAACAGTTTCAAGTTTGTCTCTTGTAGTCTCAATCTGTTAAGGTCCTTCATCAATTGATTTGAGAATGTTGACCCCATTTTCCTTTCCCAAACAATACAACCTAATTCGTTGAGCCCATGAGTCATAGTTAGTTTTGTCAAGCATGGGTGGACGAGTATCTGATCCAGCTGCTTGAACGTCCTCAACTACAGAAGGGATGATTGTAGGTACGTTAGTAGACATGATTACAGATTTCACGGGATTTTATAACTCTATGATTAAACCGGGAAATAGATTCTTTCATGGGATTTTACTAAATCAAGAGAAAACCGTATCAGAAACAATAATCAACCAAGTCGCTATATACCTTGAGGACAAGTCGCTAAGTAACCAAGTCGCTAAGTAACAACTCGCTAAAAGCACAAGTCACTGTGATACAAGTCGCAAAAGTAACAACTCGCTAAGTAGATAAGTCGCTAAAGAACAACTCGCTAAGTGGGCAAGTCGCTAAAGAACAACTCGCTAAATGGGCAAGTCGCTAAAGAACAACTCGCTAAATGAGCAAGTCGCTATAGAACAACTCGCTACTCAAAACAAAGTCAAGTCGCTAAAGTTAGCAAAGACAAGTCGCTGCTTTGCCAAGTCGCTAGCCGAAATGGTACAACCACTACTGTGTACTTTTTGTCGCTTTGTCTCAATAGACAAGTCGCTAGTGCTCAAGTCGCTACCACAACAACTACAAGTCGCTGAAAAATATAGAAGCAAGTCGCTACCAAGAATAATAATCCGAGACTCAAGTCGCTTGCAAGAAAATCTCAAACACAACACTTTTCAATCCAAAACAAACCCAACCACAGTGATTCAAGCTTTCCAAATCAAAACCCAAGCACTTACAATGATTCTAAACACGAAAGTACAATCAAAATTCAAACTTTAACACAAGAAATGATCCAAATGATGCAAATACCACTAAACTTTTTCAAACCCAAAAACCATATAAAACCACTAGAAATCCAAGAACATGTAAGAGAGATGATCAAACCATGGCTCTTGATACCATTTGTAACATACTGGATTTCACAAACACATCAAACCATGATCATAAAGGGGCGTACACTATATGAGTTTTAGAGAGAGAAAGTTTAGAGGTTTGGGAACTTAGTGAGAGAAAGTAAAAGTATTATTATGAGCTCCAACCCTATACCTTGGGAGGTAGAGGGTATTTATAGTATCTTACATAAATGCCACCTACGGGCTGTGGATCAGGCATACAGTGGGTAAAGACCCATCCGTCCTCCACGGTGTTACTAAACTAAATACTAACTAACATTAAATAACTACGACTACGAGCTTTCTAACGATTACATATACTTGAGGTGACCGATACTTTAATAACTGGATTTACTAAATCCTAACACAAGTCATAGAAGTGAAAGGGATTTTCCAAAAAGAAAAACACTATTGAGCTTGTTGTAGAAGCACGACGTGCCATTGGTGTTACTAATGAAGCTAAGTGGATTACGGATCATGTTGATGAACATGAGGATGAAAGGTATAATGAAAGTAATGACGATTATACTGCTAATGAAATAGATGATTCAGGTATGATGAATGAGGAGTCCTTTGAAAATGTGATCAATGAAGGAAATGGATCACCAACTATAAGGTCAAGAAGCAGATTCATTGTTGAAAGATCAAAGTTTTCACTGGAAAGTTACAATAGCATGACTAGGAAGTCCATTTTGATTGCTCACACTTGTCGATTTGGAGTAAAAGCTATGTCAATGTTTCATAGGCAGGTTCTGGTTAAGGTTCATGTTGCATTTTATAGGCACATGAACACTCTAAAGCCGACGTTCTAAGATTTAATGTAGAGAATTTTGTGGATATGAAGTACAAAAAGCCTTTTCAAGTTGCAAAAAGATTAAAAAATTGAGATTTAGTTCAGTTTCAGAGTTCGATTTGTAATCAAAACTATGTAATTTCTGTATAAAGAATGCCACGATTCACAGGCAAACATATACAATTCATTCACCATGTTAACCTTTGAAGTTGCGTACATGTTATACATTTTATGAAGGGTTTCTACTTATCACTAATAAGTTTGGTTTAAAAATGCGTTTTGCGATCCAATGCGCTAAAGGTCCCAAAAGCCATTGCGTGATGCGTAATGTAAATGCGAGCGCAATTTGGACGCATTGCGTTTAGTATTAAAAAATGTACAAATATTTTGTATACATAATATATTCTACCAAGTATCAAGTAAATGCAATAAACTTAAGAAATGAGTACTAGTATATTAAAATTAGGCCAATAATTCATTTGAAAAATAAATAATTCAAAAGCAAAGTTTGACGTAAAACACTTAGTAAAACGCAAGATACTATATTTTCATTATTGTGTTTGTTTTGTACTTTTTTTTAACAAGTTCTATCTTTAATATCCCATTTAAATATTTGGATATCTTTTATATGATTTATTTTTGACAAAAATGACCTAAATTCTGGATTGCGACAATTGCGACCGTTGCTAGCATTACACAAATGCGGTAAATTACGGTCTAATGCGGATGCAATCTAGGATGGCCTTGCATTAGGCACCATAATGCGAAATTTCAAACGCAATGCAATGATGCGCGCATTTTTAAACCAAGCTAATAAGCTTCTTTCCTTGGCTTGTTTCATTTCATGTAAAAAAATGAGACTTTGTACATCACTTGATTATATTCCAAATTACAAGTTTCTTAAAAAAAATAATAAGAAACTTCGAAATCTAACCTTGCGGCGTGAAAATATATAATTAGTCAATAAAACAAGGTTTCCTGATCTCCTGATCTAATTAGATTAAACTTTGTGGTCATAAAACAAATGTGTAGTAACCCAAAAAGAGATATCAGACAAAATTGACCCTAATGTGATACTAAAATAATCAAATTTTAACCTAGAATTGAGAAACTAAAAAAACTTGGCTGGTGAACCCTATTCAAACCCGTTCTTTTGAACATGAATTGCAGGGACTTGTTTTTCATCCCTTCCTAGTTTCCGCTCCTACTGAGCATTTCGAAGTTGTAGAGTTAATGATAGATTTTTTAGCCTGTGTTACTTCCCCTACTTTTAACGGTTTATGTATGCTATCTGAACTTAATTCCGCATGAAATTCAAAGAACTTTAATTATGTTTACTATAATATATACTTTTGCAATTGATGATGGTGGTAGAGGGTGGTAGTGTGACGGTGGTGGGATTACAATATTTTCAAGAACACAAAAAAAGTAATTGTGGGAAGAAGACGAGGGTAAATTAATCATTTCACATGGCCTTTGAATTTGACTAACGGGGATTTGTAATGATCGTTAGCCAAAAGAGATTATTCACAAAAAAGTAGAAACCACAAGGACATATTTCACAATTTTTAGTTTTGAAGGACATTTTTCGGAAAAATGAAAAGGCACAAGGAAATTTTTTGCAGTTTACCCTTGAATTTATGAGTGAAACCAAAAAATTGGACATAATACAATCTTTACAATAAGAGTAAAACACACCGTTCGTCCCTAAACTTGTCAAAAAACATCATCAGAGGTCGTACTTTGGCATTTTAGTCATATGGAGTCCCTTTTAAGTTTTTTATATCACCTGAGTCCCTTGACCCATTTTCCCTCGGTCAATGTTCCGTTATCTGTTGTCAAATCACGTTATTTCTACGAAATGACTATTTTACCCTCGTCTTCTTCCCACTCTCATTTTCTTTTGGTACAACTTGTAAAACCTTAGGGAAGAATGGTGTATTTACTCTAAAAGTTAACACTATCACCCCACTCACCCACACTACCATTACTACCACCACCATCATCTCAGTCACCTCCACCGCCATCATCATCTTGTCACCACCACTGTCACAATCATCAAACAAAAAACTTATTCCCAAATCCCATCCATCTACTCCAAGCACAAAACACCCATCACCTCATCCACCCTCCTCATTCTTCATCTTCACATACTGGTTTTGGAGTAGTCTAATTTACAAGAACTAAGATTGAAAAGATTCATAAATCCGATGGATAAATATCTTAATCATAAATCGGAAGTAAAGAATAGTATATCTAGGGAAGTGCTTGATTACGGTCCCAATAAGCATCATGAACAAGAATGAATATAAGGAGTAAAATGATATAATGATGTTAAAACTTCCAGAATGTTTGGTATTTTTTTTTGATAAAATCCCAGTTTTGTTTTTATCAGGACGGCATAATAACTTACAGAGCATCAACCTCAAATTTTAAATTCACATATTTTTTGTTTCCTTAATTCTTGTGTTTGCAAACATGTGGACATTCATTTTAGTCCTATTAATAAATACACCCACCTTTGTTTTGCTATATATTTTTCAAAGTAATTTTCATCAAAAGTATAAAAAAGTCAAAATTTTCTCAAAAGCAAAGTTGAAGTGATTAAACACATTACATGTTAATATAAAAAAATGGATCCAAATTCACAAATAGGTAGAGTAAGCAAAAGAAAATGCAGCTTCTAACACTAATATGCTTCAAGCTAATACTATTAAAGCTGACATATGCCTTCACTGATACATTATGTACTTGAATTTAAAGGGTCTTTGAATTCCTTATTTTTTTCAGCTTATCTACTTTTTTAATAACCTCGATGTCTATTAAAATACAAGATACAAACCTTATCTGTTTAGGATAATTCCAACACCATTTGCGTCAACATTCTTATCATTATACCTATACTACTATGTAAATGGTGCTTTTTTGTTGTGTCCTTAATCTAGCACTTCTTCAAATCCCCAAATGTTGATTTGCAAATTACGATTAAGATCAATTTCTTGCAACATTCTAAATCTTATCAATCGTACTTCTTCTTGGCAATCAACTTGATTCGCCAAGTTGATCAATGATAACGCTCAAAATGAGTATGTTTTTAGTAGCGTTGTTGTTGGTTTTGTGTATGATAATCGGCTATATTTACTCATAATTGTTGCAAAAGTGCAAAAGAAGCGTATTTGTATGTGACTGTAGCCAGGTATAGCAAAAGATGAAGAAATGAAGATTTCATGCACATTTGGATAATTCCCGAGGAAGGAAATCAAGTAAGAAAGCTCTTTGACTCAATGATTAGGAAGCGCAATGATTTCTAAGTGTCTACAACAAATAAAGATCAAGTTTCATCTTGGAAATCAACATCGAAAGCAAAGAAAAAAGCGCGAATCAAGAAAAGTCAACCAAAGTCAAGATTGGGTGTACAAAAGGCTCCCAGCCGATCGGCTGGAACCCGCAACCGATTCGGCTGGGCTGATGGATAAAACGCAAACGGATCGGCTGCGTCGCAACCGATCCGGCTACGTCGCAACCGATCCGGCTACAAACCCTGGAGTTACACTTTGGTCATTTATTGTTGCATTAACTTCCATTAATCATTAGAGGCTGATCATTTCCAGTTAATAACTTGTTAGGGACGTTTTTAGCCTGATATTTAAGGGTTTTTAACTATAAAATGAACCTAGACTTAGTAGTCTAGTGTGACACAACCAAAAGAGTAATAGTTTATACCAAAGCTATTACCAACCCTTATTATTCATCCCAAAAGTCTTGTTACTGCTGTAAAATGTCCAGGAAAGTGGTGAGATACATTCTCATCCATTGTGTGATCATTCAGAGTTGTACGGTTAGGCTAGACGATTGGAGGAGTGTGGTTGCTATATTCCATAATTTCTAATTCTTATAATTCAAAGCTTAGGTATTCTATGAACTTGTCATGAATTTCTATTCTCTTAAATTATTTGAATTACCTTGTTACTACTTGTGTTTTGTTATGATTGTCATGGAGTAATTCTTAAATATACTTGTGTGTAAGGATGTAGGAAATTGTAGGAGTGTTCTTATATGTGATGCATGTAAATGATCTTGTTTAAATGAGTTTGTTGGAAAAACTACTAGTCTTGTTTGATTTGTCGGTAAAACATGTTTAAGAAAAAGGACCGAAAGGATTTCTTTTATGTTTTATTCCAAAAAGTTAAGTGACAAACTAGTATGGGGATATGGTGATTGACACTCACCATGTTTACTTATTGAAACAAGACTAGAAACATTTTCATCACGAAAGGTCGAAAGATTCGTAGGAACAAGTTTAATGAGAACCTTTTACAAACAAATGGATTTTCTAAAGAATAATCATTAGGATAAGGACCGAAAGGATTACCTATATGTTTTTGTTCTTAAAATGATTTTACAAAACATAAACTATGGGTTGGAAATCATTTTCTTATGATTTGTGCATCACATCAAGAGTTTACACCAAGCTTTCATGAACACTGATGACGTATAGTCTACATTCGGGACACGAACCCGACCAATGACCGCTACTAGCGAGCCCAGCACGAACTGGGATAAGGCGATAAGTGTTTGGGCTCACGAAGGCCCAAACCCTAAATTTATTTATGGAATAAGATATCAGATATCTCCTATCTTTGGAGATAATCGTTTACCAACCGACTTAGGCGGGATACGCCGAAGGTTGGGGAACACGAAACCAACAAGGATTTCGTGTGTAGATAAAGGGAACCCCATCCCTCATTAAAGGTACGATCTAAAACCCTAACTCTCCTATCAATCCTAAAACCGATTACTTACTCTCACGCCGGAGGATAATTGTGGGAGACAATCCCACGATAAGCCTAACGGTGTTTTCTGTTTACCTAGCACGCAGGTTTCAAGCATCAAGATTCAATTGGTACAAGAACCGGAGTTCAAACAAGGAACGCCCAACTTTTGTATCAACAAACACTCTCTATGAGTGCCTATAGACTTCACACAAGTATATGTCTCTTAAAATTGATTTTTACTAAACCACAACTTTGAGGAAGCCTTGGCAAGCTTTCTTGTCTCGAATATTTTAAAACAAATTAAAATGCAAATCTCTTGGGACGATCTCGACTTACCCACCTTTGCTATCGCGAACGAGTATACTTGCTCGTATGTGTTTATAGTAATTGCCGGATAAATCGTGTTTATAAATTTTAAAACTTGTACACACGGAGCACATCAAGTTTTTGGCGCCGCTTCCGGGGATTTGAGTGTTTTTGATTTGTTTTGTTTATGTAAAATTCGTAATATTAGAATTTGGTTTCAAATTGATTAGTAAAAAAAAAGAAAAATTTTGGTTTTAGGACCAACCGATTCGGCTGCGCGAGCAACCGATCCGGTTGGTCGTCTCGGTAAAAATAAGTTGTTTTTTATTTTTTGTTTCTAGTTTATCTATTGTTTTGTGTTTTAGTTTATAGCCTATTTCTTGTCATTTCTGATTTTTAGGCTAGTTTTGAAGATTGCTTATGATTGTTTTTGTCATTTTTAGATTTTTGGTTATATGTCATTTTTAGTTTTATTTAATTTTCTAATTAATATTGTCTTTATTAGAGTAATTATCTAGTTAATTTTCAGTTTTAGATGTTTAGTTAGTTTTAATGATTAGTTAATATTATCTAGTTAATGTAGTTTATGCTTAATTAGTATAATTAATGATTTTAATTAGTAGGGTAATGAGTAGACACACTTATTAGAGTTTAAGTTGTAATTAATTGTCTTTAATTAGTTTTTAATTAATAAGTTTAATTAATTTTATTTCATAAAAAAAAAATCTTTGGCGTTCACTCCAGCCGATCGGTTGTAGCCCGTAACCGGATCGGCTGGGTGAGTTTGGTTTGAGACATACCACCAACCGAATCGGTTGGAGGGCCAACGATCCGGTTGGAGCTCTCGATAACAATTTTTCTAGTTTTTTAATTTCAAGTTTTAGCTTGTGTTTTTAGTCTTAATAAGAGTCTTTACTTGTTTAGAATATGTGTCTGTAGTTTGTTTTGATTTTAACTAACTCTAACGCTAATAATTCGGATGTTTTGTTTTGTTTTGTTAGATAGTTTGTTATGGATAGTTTGAGTGGAATTTCCGAGTATCTACGCAAATTGGATGAAATGTTTAAGGATACCGGTAACTCGTTGGAGAAGATTGGGAATATCTTGGAAGAAAGTAAGAAAGAGTTGGATATTGATTCAGAAAGTTTGGAAGAAGTTGGAGAAAACAAGGTTCAAGTTCCTAAAAAGAATAGGGTCGTGATTTTCACGCAAGCACCTCTCACGGGGTACGATTCACCATTTATGAGATTTGGGACACCGTGTAGTGTTGAAAGGGTGAGCGTGTGGGATGCTCAATTGAACATGGCTTATGGGGACAACTATATTGTGGACAAGGTCCTTTACAAAATTGGCCACGTTCGTTTGGATTATGAAGCTTATGGGAGAAAAATTGTTAAGAATCTTCGGATCAATATCCATGGTCATATTTTCGAGGCCGATTTTGTAGTTTTGGAAGAAGGGAACGCGGATGAACCGGACGTATGCTTTGGGCGAGATTTCCTTGTGACAACTAAATGTCAATTTGTTGAACGCTTTACGCACGTTGTACACACTCAGACCTTGAAAGATCTAGCACTCGTGGATCATTAGTGTTGCCTATGTAATCATAAGCAAACTAATAGAAAATCTCTACAACTCGTGTTCTATAGCGGAATGTAAACACAAGCTGTTATCGCTAAGAACACTTAGATCCTCTATGGATCCTTTTATTCACTGAAACTCTATGTTTCGGATTTGTATCTATTACAAACTATATGGTTCCTTTTATATACAAGGAACCCTAATCTCTTACTACCCAAACGACTAAACATCTTTGCATGCATTTAATGTCTAATACATTAAAACAACTATAGAGCAGTACAATAATACCCATGCTGACCTTGGGCAGTTAAAAGATAATAATGAGTTTAGCATTTAATTCATAAGGGGCATGCTGATCCTAGTCAGCTTTCACTCTTCAGCAGTAACATGGCAACGCTTGTACTCTTCAGTAGAATCACTTCTTCAGCAGAAACCTTCGGCAGTAATGACAGCAGAATCCTACTTCACATAATTCCCAACAATCCTCCCTAAACGGAATTTGACTGGTTAAGTTCCAGTTTCCTACCTTGATAGATCTTAGAGACTTCAGTACTAGAGGATTGTTCTCAAACATCAGTAGCAAAGAACCAAAACCAAAATCATCTCTATGATGAGCAAACTTTGAAACGCCAGGTCTTTGCAGCAACACATGACATAATGTACATCAATACTTATCAGTTGCATACTATTCTCATCACATCCCGGTGTGTTAACATCTGAGAGAGGTGAATCATTGAAAATAATGGATTTGATGTCTCTTTACCATGTAGCCATTACTACTGGAGTAGCCAGATGTTTAAGTTCGGAAACTATGGTACATTGATAACCATCTGATTTATGAGCAAATCAGCAACTATATAAACGGATTTGAGGTGTCTTTACCTGTATCCGTTTGCTCAGGACTAGTCAATTCTTAGAATTGGTGAATTGATAACCAAATATGGAGATAGTTGCCTTTACCACAATCCATATACGTGTGGGCTAGCCAATTCTTGGATTCCAAAAAGGAATAGACCATGGTGAATTGAGGACCATACAACTCTCAGCAATTAAGCATGGGTGGTTGCAGACCCTATGATTTTGAGCAAACCATTACAGCTATCAACAGATTTGACATGTCTTTACCAAAGCTGTACCCTTTGGACTAGCCAACTCTTTGATACACACAAGGCATATCTGGTGAGTTAAAAACCATCAACGAAATATAATAAAACTGCAAAAGAAAGTTTTTTTTTTTTTTTTTTTTTTTTTTTTTTTTAAACTAAGAAATTAACAAACAAACCAAAACAAAGCAAACAAGTAAGACCAAATACAACTCTCTCTTGAGGCATATGCCTCCCCTGAGGCCTATGCCTCCCCTTAAACTAGGCAGTTAAGGGTTAAGCATCCCAATATTGACCACTAGGTGTTGAAACCTTGGTCCATCAAAAGCTTTAGTTAACAGATCTGTCACATTATCATCTGTATGAATTTTAGCCACATTTATCAAATGTTTTTCATATGCATCTCTTATAAAGTGGTGTCTGATTTCAATATGTTTGGTTCTACTGTGAAAAACTGGATTTTTGACAATGCATATGGTACTCTGATTATCAATAAAAAGAGTTGTGTTCATGAAGTTATACCCATAGTCCAGCAACTGGTTTTGGATCCATAGAACTTGCCCACAGCAGTTTGCAGCAGCAACATACTCTGCTTCAGTAGTTGAGGTAGCCACAATGGTTTGTTTCTTGCACTGCCACGAGATCAATCTCTTTCCAAGGAATTGACAGCCTCCAGTTGTGGATCTCCTATCCAGATTTGCACCAGCATAATCACTGTCACTATATGCTTCCAACTTAAAAGGAGACTCTTTTGGGTACCAAAGGCCCAACAGAGGTTGGCCTTTGAGGTACTTTAAGATCTTCTTGACTGCATTGAGATGGGAAGTAAGTGGAGTGACTTGATGTCGAGAGCACACACTTACAGCAAAGGTAATATCAGGCCTTGAAGCTGTTAGATACATTAATGAACCAATCATTGATCTGTATAAATGAACATTCACAGGTAGATCTGGATCATTGTTGGCTTTTGTTTTTGGAGCTTCATAGGGTGTTGTGGCAGTCCTGATACCTTCCATGCCGAATTTCTTCAACATGTCCCTCACATATTTATCCTGACTGATAAATATTCCATCCTGTTTCTGCTGAACTTGGAGACCCAAAAAGAAAGTGAGCTCTCCCATGGCACTCATCTGAAATTCTCCCTTCATTAGATCCTCGAATTCCCTACACCAAGCTTCTTTAGTGGATCCGAAAATGATGTCATCCACATACACTTGCACAAGTATGATATCTGTCGAGTTCTTCTTCAGAAAAAGAGTTTTATCAATGGCACCTCTTCTGTAGCCATGCTTCAGCAGAAATGATGAAAGCCTAGCATACCATGCCCTTGGTGCCTGATGAAGTCCATAGAGAGCTTTAACGACTTTGTAAACATGATTAGGATGATCTGGGTCTTCAAATCCTTTGGGTTGTGTGACATAAACTTCCTCTTCAATCTATCCATACAGAAAGGCACCTTTAACATCCATCTGATATAACATGAAGCCCATGTAAGAGGCATATGCCAAGAAAATTCGAATAGCCTCTACTCTTGCAACAGGTGCAAACACTTCATCATAGTCAATCCCTTCCTCTTTCCTGTAACCTTGAGCTACTAATCTTGCTTTGTTCTTAATCACCACACCCCGTGTATCTCTTTTGTTTTTCAGAATCCATTTAGTTCCAATAGCATATTTCCCATCTGGTAAAGGTACCAAGATCCAAACTTGTTGGTTTTGAAACTGTTGCATTTTGTCTTGCATTGCCTCAATCCAGCTTGAGTCTTCAAGAGCTTGAGAGACACTGGTTGGTTCTACTTGGGAAAGAAAACATGCAAACAGACAATGCTTGTAGTCTGTGTGATTGTCTCTTTGCTGATTTGAGACATAGGAAAGAAAAGCAACCTGTCTAAATTTAGGGCTAGAGATAGCCTTTCGAGTTCTAACAGGAGCTAGAATGTCTCCAATGATATTGGATTGAGGGTGAGTAACGTTGATTCGTTTAGTAGCAGTGGGGTTGACTTCAATGGTAGGTTCAAGATTCGTCACAGTTGGTACAAAAGTTGTGTCATAGGAAGGTGAGGAGAAAATGCCAGATTTGGGTTGATGATTTCCAAGATCTGAAGGACTTGGAAAACGAGTATACGGTTCCCCAAAGTGTGTGGACACTCTAGAAGGAGTAGGAGTAGTAACAGACGAGCTTTCAGCAGATCTGATGACGATGGGAGAGACTGCATCAGTGTCAGCAGAAAAATGGTTTCCACTGACAGCCTCATTTGCAAGCTCCCCAGTCACCTTTTCAGCTTCAAGCTTAGCTGCAAATTCTTGAGTCTGAAGCCTAGCAAGGTCCTCAGCATAGTGTGATTCATCTTCACGCTCAGCAGAAGTATCTCTTGAAGAGTTACCTGCAACATTGTTAGGGGAGAAAGAAGGCACAAGTATAGGATGTTCATCATCTTCAAATTCACTTCCAGAGTCAGCATCCAAGGTACCTGCATTGTTAGTGGGATATTCTTGAGAGCCTGCACTTTGGTTAGCCATATGTCTAGTATACCCCAGATAATCAGTTAGGTAGTCGAGGTCAAAAGACCACACATGACCTTGTCCTTGAACATTAGGCTTATCCTCCAGGTATCTCAGGTTCAACGTCTCCTCAATCTTATTGGCAGATAAGTTGTACACTCTATAAGCCTTGCTATTAGCTGAATAACCCACAATATAGCCATCATCAGCCTTCTCATCGAACTTTCCCAATGGATCACTGGTGTTTAGAATGGTCACTTGACAACCAAAAGGTTTGAGGTAATGAATGACAGGAACCTTCCCAAAGAGAAGTTCATATGGTGTCTTGAGGTGAGGTCTAGTAATGGAGACCCTGTTAAGCACATAGCATGCTGCGCCAACAGCTTCAGTCCAAAACATAGTGGGCAGTTTGGAGTCTGCAAGCATAGATCTTGCAGCCTCAATCAAGGTCCTATTCTTTCTTTCAGCCACCCCATTTTGTTGCGGGGTTCTTGGATTGCTATAGTCCCTCTTTATCCCTTTAGACCTACAGAGTTCTATAATAATGGCATTCTTGAACTCTGTCCCATTATCACACCAAATTCCCTTAACCTTCTTGTTCAACTGATTTTCAACGAGAGTGATGAAGTCTTTCAGCACTGGAGTTGTTTCATCTTTAGTTCTTAGAAAGAACACCCAGCAAAATCTGCTATATCCATCCGTGATGACCAAACAATAGAACTTGTGATCAATGCTTCTGACTTGAGTTGGACCAAATAGATCCATATGTAACAGCTGAAGAGGTTCAGAGATGATGCTCACTGCAGTGACAGCTTTGTAGGATGCTCTGTGTTGCTTCCCTTTGTTGCATGCAACACAATTATGATCATTGGAGAACAATTTGGTGGGAAGACCTTCGACAAGTCCCCTTTTGGAGAGAGTGTTTATAGTTTTGAAATTCACATGAGCCATTCTCCTATGCCATTTATTGGACTCATCCAATGATGCTTTAGCCAGCAAACAGGTGAGGTCACCATCAGGGTGAACTTCATTGAGGTTGAATGTGTATAGATTGTGAGTTCGAGGGACTCTCAGCAGAATTGAGGTATCTTCTGGAAGCTTGAACTCTTTAGAAAGCACAAGACATTCATTTTCAGAGAAGAGTACCTTGTTCTTGGTGTCACAAATTTGTGAGATAGAGAACAAGTTGAAGTTCTGAAGCTCCCTAACATAGTACACATTCTCAAAGTTCAGAAGAGGTGTCTTGATTGTGCCTTTTCCAGTAATTCTACCATCACTTCCACCAAAGGTCACATTCCCTCCTTCTTCAATAGGAACAAAATTGTGCATCATATCTCTATTACCAGACATACTTCTAGAACAGCCACTATCAACAATACCAATATCTTTATGTTTAAGGGGATGATCCTATAAAAACAAACATATTTACAAATGAATGTTAGTATACCGAGGAGGCTCAAGTCATTGCTGACTTGAACCTGCCTTGTGGATCATTAGATTTAGGTTTAGCAAAAGAGTAAGATCCACCATTGTTCTTGGGTTTTCATTGATAGTTAGTTCTTTTATTATTCCAAGAACAACCTGCTGAGGACTTGACAGCAGCGCCCCAACATCCTTTCCCATTTTTTATAGAGTCAACATATGCAGGCCAATAACCATGTTTAAAGTATGGGCTAGTGGGTCGCACATAAGGTCTATTAGGAGATGACCTCCAAGAAGGGTAAGTTCTAGCTTGTGGGACATATGGTGGAGTAATTTTAACATTGGTCCACACTGGTCTTGGTTTCTGCTGAAGAGCACACGCACCTGATCTTTGCTCATGAAAATCACAATCCTTAATTAAATGAAATTTACTTCCGCAAACAAAACAAGTCTTCTTTTTGGAAGATGGATTCAACAAAGAAGATGTTCGATTACATGTAGAAGTATTTAAACCAGAAACATTAAAGGAATTGTTTTTAACAGACAAATTATGCAAAGATGTAAAAGACAAGTCTTCAGTGGAAACAGGCTTGGAAGTTGATTCCTCAGCAGCTATCCTAGAGGGCTTGTAGATAGTCTTGGGTGCAGGCTTGGGTGTAGGCTCAGGTGAGGGCTTGGGAAGGTCTGACTTATCACTTGGATCACAGCTGTAAGTAGATCCTTGATCCGATGAATTGTCACTGTCAGAGAAAGAGACAAAATCATAAGATGAAGCATCGTTGTCTGGCAAGTCTTTTGACTTTTTGCCATACAGATGGTGTGATCCATCAAAGTCAACAGTAATAGACAGGTCAGTGGGCATGAATTCACCTCTAATAGGTCCAGGGACAGCATGCAAATCACCTTCCTTTCTAAAATGTTCTAAGCCTGCAGGTGTAGATTTACGCCCATCATTCCTAGCTTCCAAACCTACATACTTTTGAAAACCTAAACCTATTCCAGAGTTCACTGACTGACTACTATAGATTTCTTTAGCTAGATTGTCACCTGATATCAACCATTGTTTATGTCTAGCTATTTCCTCAGCAAGTTTCTCTTTAAGCTCTAGATTCTCAGTAATAGTATCAGCTTTTTCCTTTTCAGTGCGTTTCAAGTTAATGTTTGCAATATCTAGATCAAATTGAAGCACCTTAATCTTTTCTTCATAGGCAATCTGATTCTTTTGAAACCAAACCTTTTGTCTTTCTAATGTTTTTAACGAAATTTTATAAGCTTCATTATCAACATAGCATGCATTGTATCTAGGTTTCATAGTATCATAAGCTTCTTTTAGTTCATTGTATCTCTCACTACAACCAAATATACAGTTGTGTACCTGAGAAAGACCCATGAAGGAAAACTGATCATGCCTATCTTCTGAAGTGCACCTTGCCAGCAGACCAAGCTTCTCTGTATCAGCAGCTTCCTCATTCACAGGTTCATGAGCAACCCAGTTGACCTGTTCATCCAAGGTGACTAGAGCTGCTGAAGTGCTAGCTCCCTTCTGATTCTGCTGATAGGTATTGTAGCTGGTACTCTCTCCACTCTTCCTGTCTTTGCATTCCCTTGAGAAATGACCCATCTGGTGGCAAGAGAAACACTTGACCTTTCTCCTGTCAAATCGAGCTGGATCCTTTCCCTTGAATCCAAACTTCCTTCCTGCCTTCTCTTCAAACCTCTTGATATCCACTGAAAGCATGGCCACTTGCCATTTCAGCTTCATTTCCTCCATCTCAAGTGGGTCCACTTGGTCAAAGTCTTCATATACCAGATGCTGCTGAGTGTCATAATCAGCAACAAAGGAGTGAAGGACATCCTCCAATATACTTCCAGTCTTAGCTTGAGGATGTGAAGGAGTGGGACGATAGGATGATGATGGTAAATAAGATGGACTTGAAGCATGCATCATCATATTTGAGTGGGATGTCCCAACAAAGGCTGAATGACCAGAGGAGGTTGCACGGCAGGGAGATCTGACATCAGGTTCAAGAGATCTGAGTTTGTTGTATAGCTCGTCAAAAGTGAGCATGTCCAACCCACCTTTAGCTTTCAGGGCTATACTCACATGCAACCAAGATGGAGGCAAAGATCGAAGGAACTTAGAGTTGCTATCATCATTGCCAGGCTTTGCATTTAGCTGGTTTAGCTGACTCAGAATCTTGTGAAACCTGTCGTATCCCTTGTGGATACCCTCTTCTTCAGAAATATTGAACTCTTGGAAGTGTTGTCTAAGCATGGACTTCCTCATTCTTCTGGACTCTTCATTACCACCAAACCTAGCTTTAAGAGCCATCCAGATGTCCTTTGCATCAACCATGTGGTGAAAATCACCTAAGTGATCTTCAGGAATTGATTGAAGGAGGATGGTTCTTACCTTGTGCTCTCTTTGCACAGCCAAAACCTCTTCAGCAGTTTTGGGAGGAGCAATGGTGAACTTACCATCAAGATCTGGGATGGTCTTCTTTAGGCTGTTGCCATTTTTACTATCTCCCATAGATTCCAATCAATATTGGAGATCCAGTTCTGCATCTTCATTGTCCACAGATCATATTCTTCCTTCTTCAGATAAGGAAACTTGCCATTACTGTTGGAGAGACTAAGTTGTTGCATAGAGGTGGTGTTTTTGATGATGTTGTTGTTGTTGGTGTTTGTGACATCTGATTCATCATCAGTTCCAGGCATTGTGAATAAGTTTTTGGTTGTATGTGGGTGAGGAAAATAAGGTTCTCAGTATCGTAGAGACTCTCCCGAGGCTCTGATACCACTTGTTGAACGCTTTACGCACGTTGTACACACTCAGACCTTGAAAGATCTAGCACTCGTGGATCGTTAGTGTTGCCTATGTAATCATAAGCAAACTAATAGAAAATCTCTACAACTCGTGTTCTAAAGCGGAATGTAAACACAAGCTGTTATCACTAAGAACACTTAGATCCTCTATGGATCCTTTTATTCACTGAAACTCTATGTTTCGGATTTGTATCTATTACAAACTATATGGTTCCTTTTATATACAAGGAACCCTAATCTCTTACTACCCAAACGACTAAACATCTTTGCATGCATTTAATGTCTAATACATTAAAACAACTATAGAGCAGTACAATAATACCCATGCTGACCTTGGGCAGTTAAAAGATAATAATGAGTTTAGCATTTAATTCATAAGGCGCATGCTGATCCTAGTCAGCTTTCACTCTTCAGCAGTAACATGGCAACGCTTGTACTCTTCAGTAGAATCACTTCTTCAGCAGAAACTGCTTCTTCTTCAGCAGAAACCTTCGGCAGTAATGACAGCAGAATCCTACTTCACATAATTCCCAACACAATTGGATTTTGCTCTAGGTGAGATGAGAATCAACATTACCGATTTAGAGGAAGAGAAGGAAGTGAATGAAATGCTTGCGGAATTGTGTGCAAACATGGAGAAGGAGAATGTGGAGATTGTGAAAATGGGAAAGGCTAGTAGAAAGAAGACATCATCAAATAAACTAACTCCCACCACCTCTACCACCAACAAGACCCATGATTACACACCATCACCACCAAATTCACCAAACACCTTCAAACCCTTAACTCAAGAACAAAAGGAAGCCATCCTAGCAAACCTTGAACAAAAATTCCTTGAACTTAACGAGAAGAAACCGGTGATTGAAGTGTTACAAGATTATGTTCTTTACCGCAAAAGTCTAGATGCGGTTATGTTGGCTAGAGCACGGTTGGAAGATAAGGATCTTTCGGATGAGGATAGGGATAGGATCTTATTTCGGGGTATGCCACGGAAAGAGAGTGACCCGGGTAACTTCTTTTTGCCTATAAAAGTTAACGGGACCACTCCGTGGCGAATACGGGATCAAGCGTCAACGTTATGCATTATCCACTATTCATGACTTTGGGACTAAGCAAACCTCAACCAAATAATTCTAAGCTAACCATGGCGGACAACTCTCAAGCTAAGGCTATGGGGGAAGTGAAAAATGTGAGGGTGCAAATTGGCTACCAACCTTATTTGGTGGATTTCCTAGTCTTGGATATACCGGTTGATAAAAGTCTACCTCTTTTACTTGGAAGACCTTTCCTACGCACATGTGGAGCGATAATAGATATGGGGAGGGGGACTATGACAATCGATGATAGGATCTCAAAGAAAACTTATTATCCCAAGCCTACGGGTAAAGTGTTAGAATTTGTGGAGGATTTGGAACTCTTTGATGGGGAAGATGATTTAACTTGCTTCGAAGTTGGGCGTGATGTCCAAGGAAATCCTATGTATGGACCGCTTGCCCCACCATATTTTGATCTCGATGATGAAATGGAACGTGCACTTGCTATGGAAGCCTTCTACAACCCATTTAAGAACATCCTTGTTTACAAAAAGCTCACGGATTTCTTAGGATCTCTACCCGTACAATTGAAAATTTTGGAATGGGGACCCGAAGGGTCGAGTGTATACAAAAGAGAAGAGGGAGATGGGGAATGGCATGTCAAATTCGATATACTATGCCCTAATGGAAGGAGATTTGTTAGAAAGTTCAAAACTCATGAGACATATCGTGAGTTGACCGGAAAATTCCAAAGCGAGGATATTTTGAGGCATGAATATTTTGAGGAGTGATAAGGAGAAGAACATCGCAACAATAATAACAAGCATTTGTTTGCTTGATTTTCATCTTTTGATG
This sequence comes from Chrysanthemum makinoi, assembly GCA_910596185.1. NCBI lineage: Eukaryota > Viridiplantae > Streptophyta > Magnoliopsida > Asterales > Asteraceae > Chrysanthemum > Chrysanthemum makinoi. Next base: position 199,386,443 of record OU343222.1, on the reverse strand, counting down.
AAATTTTATTTTATGCACTTAGGGATTTTAATTTCATTTGGTTTTTATTTTTCTTATTATTATGGTTTGAAGTTATTTTAATCAATGCATTTTGAGTTTTAGTTTAATTTATGATGATAAGTATGATGATTTAGTTTTTGAGTTAGATGTTGTTGAAATTTGCAAATGGTTGGATGAATGTTGTGTGCATCTTTAATCGGATTTTTGAGTAAACAATTTTTGCTTGGAAGGTAAAATGCCCAAGTAAAGTTAAAAAAGTAAAATTCTGCAAAAATGCAAACCGAAACGGTTGTGTCCATGACTGAATCGGTTGGATGCAAGTATAAGTACCAAAAATTCATTTTTCCAAAAAACACACACACACACACACACACACACTAATCCTCCATCTGGGTTTCACAAAATTCGACCACTAAGAAGTTGTTTGAAGGTTGTAAGAGTTTTAGAAGATCATCATGGCACCTAGTTAAGTAAGCATCTGCAATCAATTAACTTAATTAGGGTTTAATTTGAGTATTTGGTTCGAATTGCAAATTAGGTCACTAATTTGGGGGGTTTTGATGGGATTCGAATTAAGTTGTAATCTTTTAGAATTAAGTGGGTAATTGATATAGGAATGCATTGCAAAAAGAATTGTAGTCATTGATTCAACATGGAATGAGTATTAGATGATTGAATTTTCGGATTCAATTAGGTTGTGCCATTGAATCAAATTAAGTTGCAATTGATGATTCCTAGTTGTTAGATGATGCATTTTCAGTGAATTTTAGATGCCACATTGTTGATTAGAACAAGTAATTGATGAATTGAAGTTAAGCTTGTAAGTTCTAAGCATGATGAACATGTGATGATTGGAAGTTTTGAATGCGAATTAAGAGCAATTTGAGGTTGTGGAAATCATTGGCAATGTTAAAACAGGCTTTTAGGAGTGAATTGGAATTGGAAAAATCTAGTGTGAAATCATTTGGAAGGCCGTAGCCTTCTGCAGATCGGGGAACCGATTCGGTTGCGTAGCGCAACCGAACGGTTGGATCATGGTCAGGGAAGCAGCCGGATCGGCTGTGTAACACCCCCAAATTCGATATACACAGCGGAATTAAGGTTGGAGTATTACTTCATGGATCACAGTCATAATAATAGATAAACGACTCAAAAGAGACGTTTTAGATAAAACTGTTATCATTCATTTATTTAAATCAGAGTTTTACAAAATAAAGGTCCCAACGGAAATACTGAAATACATAGTTTTATTCTTGTGAATGATAACAAAATGGACGCCTGATTAGTGTGTAAATACTCATCATTTTTGTCTTATCTGAGCTGCCAAAACACTTAAAAACACTCAAATATGCAGCAAAATACAAAATATATCCAAGGATTGTATTTTATATGTTTCAGATGCAAAATGTTTAAAAACAGATGAAAAACGAGCTAAGTTTGCATAATTGGCAGTTTCAGTCCCTCAACTTTCAAATCTTGACAAAATCAGTCCCTGAGCATTTGTTTTGGAATAAAAGTCAACCCAAGTCCTTTTAAAATCAAAATTTATCAAAAATGATCCTTGGGTAAAAAGTTTGGAGAATTTACAAAGTTTGGTCCTTCAAGTTTCAAAATTGGCAAAAATAGTCCTTGGAAGTTTAAAAAATGGAAAATTATCTTTTATGGTCCTTGTACTAATGAAACTTGGCAAGTTTGGCCATTGGAATAACTTTGGAATATTGACAGGTTTAGCCCCTCATTTTTCAGAAATTACAAAAATGGTCCTTGTAATAAAACTAAAACCAAACGGACCCCTTTTTGTATTATTACCCCAGCCTATTAATAAAAGGCTCAGTCAAACCTTGGTCAAACACACAGTCTTCTCCTTCCTCCCCACTTGCCTGCCAAAACCTCCCAACTGTAGCCTCCCCTCATTAATGCTTCCCCACTCCTTTTCTCCTCCCCAACACACTATCCATCACCTCTTGTCCCCCCTCCTCTTCACCCTGGTCCAAAACTCATAAAAGAAAGCAAACGACCACTGTTCACCTTTTGGCGCCAATTTGCAAATCAAAGGCTAAGATGTGTTACAGAGATCCAATGGTGGTGGGAAAAACTCAGAAGCTCTACAGGAACCCTAATGATCACATATAAAAGGAAAGAGAAGGCTGGAAGAAATCTATCTAGTGTAATTTTAATTTTCTTAGTCATATTAATCAATTTAAGTTTTCCAGTGTATGTTTTAGTTTTCAAGTACTGTATTTATCAATCTCAGTGTATTTCAAACCTTTCTCAATAATCAATTTCAAAGTTCAGTTTCATTTCATGATTGTGCAATTTTCATGTTAAAAATCTCATATTAGCTTAAAGTTAATTATAGTGGATGATAAGGACTCAAAAGCTCACATAAGCTCCTTATAAAGCTTTTAAAAAGCTTTTAGAAACTTTAAAACTCAGTTTAGAATTAAAAATCAAAAATACAAAAAAATTAGTTATAAATCAAAAATCAAAAGAAATGAAGAAAACTGCATGGAGCAAGGTGAATTCTGGATTGCCTTGGGTTTAGAAGCTTCTTGGGAAGCTGTAGGTTGTGTTCTTGGTTCTTGGTTCTCAGTTTTGTGCATAGACACAATTTGTAAGCAATTTCTTCAAAATTTGTATTTCCTAGTTTAATTGTTTAAAGTGTGTTAATTTTAGCTTAATTCTGTCTCATTAGCTTAATTTTATCATATTATAGCTTTTTAGAATAGTCTTTATTCATTTTAGCTTGTTTTGTTCATTTTTCATAAATTAGCTTGAAAACTGTCATATTGCCAATTTGTGTTTAAAACTAGTCAAAACTTGTCTAAATAGGCTTAATTCTGTCTAAATATAGTTATTATAAGTTAATCAATAGATTTCTTGGTTTAAAAATTTGTTTTAGTGCATTAAACACCAAAACTGCCTTCAATAGGGGTGTTTGGATTAAGGTGTTATTCTGTGTTCTAGGATTTTTCAAGGTTTAAAACTAGCATAGGTAACTCACTTTAAGCTTAATTAGACCCTTCAAGTCATAAAATACTCAGGTCTATAGCAAAAAAGTCAAAAATTTCCTTTCTTGTTTCAAAACTGCATATACAGTGCAGTTTAGAAGCTCAGATTATGCATTTGGGTGCATTTGTAGTTAAACTAGCTTAATTAGTATTTAAAATAGCTTAATATATCATTTGAAGTCATTAGGAATTACTAGAAATCCATTAAAGTCAATTTGTCAAAACTTATAAAAAAGTCAAAAGTGGTTTTTACAAAACTTTGTGGATTTTTCATTTGCCCATTTCTGCTCCAAAGCTGTTGAAATTTTGGGATAATTAAGTTCAGTTGGTGAAGTTTTCAAATATCATTTTTGTGGAATTTTATGAATTTCATATAAGCACTAAATAAGCTGTCCAAACAGCCCAGTTTTGCCCTGCTTCTGTCAACAAAAAAAAAATAAGTGAAAAAGTGATTTTTGCAAAACTTTGTGGAATTTTCACAGATTCATTTTTAGTTCAAATCAGCTGAAATTTTGGATACCTGCACTTGGGTTGGTGGTTGTTAAGTAGGTATTTTCAGTTTATTTTTGTGATTTTTTCTAGCTAGCTTAATAGGGGCTTAAGTAGGTTATTAAGGGCCGTTTGGCATATTGAGAGTTGAAATCTGGTCTCGAGCTTTTTTTCTTTTTCTTGTGCTTTTTGGGTCCCAATCAGTTGCAGTAGCTCATTTTAGGTTAGATTTAGGCTGTAGTAGCTTATGGTAGCTTTTGGATGGCTTATTTGCTTATTTGAAGTGCTTATTCAAACTGCTTATTTGCCCAATTCAGCTCATTAGTGGGCTTATCTAACTTTTTATATTTTTCCCAGGCTTAGTATAATATTTTAGATTTTCCATAAAATTTTCAGATTTTTCCTAGCTCATTTAGTCCTTTTCTTATTTAATATTAGTTTTTAAGTATTTTTAAATCATTTTTAATTAATAATAAATACATAAAAAGTCTAAAAAATATATTTTCAGTTTTAACATTAGTTTTATAATATTTTAGATTTTTCCAATTTATAATTTCATTTTTTAGGTTAATTCTCTATTTTCTTGTATTTTAATGTATTTTTAAATAGTTAAAAATAGTTTTTAATTAATAATAATTAGATAAATAGTTTTAAAAATAATTTTAATTTTCCAATAATTTTTTATTATTATTAGGATTGTAAAAATATCATTTTCATATCCGTAGGTGTTTTATTCTTTTAAATTTACGTTTTAAATTTTACGTTTACGTAAAATTCAGTAAACGTACGCGTTTTAGGTTTTAATCGTTAAACGATTTTAAATATAGAATTAGAAGGACTTTAAAGTCTTTATTAGATTTAATTTCCTTAGTGTAATCAATCATAACCCCTTTCCTGTTCAATATCACCCGATCACTACGCGTTTAGCTATTCAATCGCACAGCTCGTTGGGACTTAACGACCCGGGGAAACACTATACTCCTCTGGACTTTATTGCATTCTGTTCTGAGCTGTTTGACTTTTATGGTTGACCATTCACAAGTGGTTGACTAATAAAAGATAGACCGTTCGGAGCGAATCAAATTTTGGCGCCGCTGCCGGGGAGCTGTGCTAATAGTCTTACGTTTAGCAGATTAGTGATTTGAATATTCACTCCTTGTTCATACCATCTATATATATTTATATTTTCTTATAAAAAACCATAAAACCCAAAAAGATTCTTCTTTCCCCATTTTCATAATTCTCTTGACTCTGAGATTTCTTAGAGTCAACTCTAGTGCATGCGCACTCGTTCTTCCAGCTCCACAAGTCCACTTTCAGAGCTTGTAAGTATTCCACGTAGACGTAGAGGACGTTCTGCTCCCTCAGCCGTGACTGAGGAACGTTTAGCACCACCACCCCCTGTCGTAATGGCAGAAGATAAACCGATGAAAGAGCTTCTCCAAGCACCCATCGAGGGTTACGGAGATGCCATTGTTGTCCCAGCCATCGTGGCTGATACCTTCGAGCTCAAAACCGGGTTGCTTAATCTTGTAACCCAAAGCCAATTTTATGGTTTTGAGCGGGACGACCCTCATGCACATATTCGATGGTTCAACAAGATTGCATCGACCATCAAATACAAGAATGTCCCACATGAAGCAATTAAGCTTCTTTTGTTCCCATTTTCTCTAGAGGGACAAGCCCGGATTTGGCTTGAGAAACAACCCCCTCGTTCCATTGAGACATGGGAGGATTTAGTCACTAAGTTTGTTAACGAATTCTATCCTCCATCCCGAACTACAAGTCTTAAGAATGAGATAATAAAATTCACTCAAAGATTTGATGAATCATTCGGTGAGGCATGGGATCGTTACAAAGAGTTGCTCCGAAAGTGTCCGCATCATGGTTTTTCCGAGTTAATGCAAATGGATACTTTCTACAATGGTCTGAGCCAAGCTGACCAAGACTCTTTAAATGCCTCCGCGGGAGGTAATTTCCTGAGAAAGACCACAAAAGAAGCCTTGCAAATCATAGAAAACAAGTCCCAGGTCCGCCTTGTACGAACAAAGACATATCAAGTCTCAGTCTAATGCAGGACCTTCTACTTCATCTCACGTGAGTACATCTAGCACCGATGCTAAGATTGACAAACTCACGGATGCTATTCAGGCTTTGGTTCTTGCTAACCAAAAGAAAGTCACTTTCACACAGACACCATCACATGGTGAAGTGAAGAAAGTCGAGGTCTGTGTCACTTGTGGTGGCCCTCATGCATACTACAACTGTACTGCCACAGATGGTAGTCCATTTGAAGCCAATGCTATAGCCGGTACTTCACATCAGGGAGGTAATCAATACCGTCCTCAAAATGAACCAAACTACCGTGCTAATACTTATCAGGGACCACCCGGTTTTAACCAGAATCCTAACATGCAAAACCGGAATCAGAACCAACCTAGAATGAACCAAGGTTATCAAAACCAAGGTAATTTATGTCCCGGACCAAATCAAGGTTTCCAACATCAAGGAAACTTTAATCAAAACAATTTCAATCGAGGGAATCAATTTCAGGGAAATGTGAATCCTAACCAAGGGAATTTTCAACAACAAGGTTATAATAAAAACATACGACCTCAAAATTTCCCTCCACCTCCTCCAGTATCAACATCTGATGAGCTTTTAAAACAATTCATGAAGTCTCAAGATGAGACAAACAGATTGTTGATCACTCAGATCGCTGAACTAAAGAAGTCTTTAAATGATCAACCCTCGGGCTCAGGAAAACTTCCAAGCAACACGATCGCTAACCCGAGGGGCGATGCTAAAGCGATCACAACAAGAAGTGGTGTATCATACGAAGGACCCATTGTTCCTCCTACCTCTTCTTCTTCTTCTCCTAAGGTAGTGGAACGTGAACATGAGGCGACAAAGGACAAGGAACTTCCTACTAATAACGGAGGTACCAACGATGTCCAACCTCAAGTTGTCCTGAAACCCAAGTCTAAGCCAGGAGTTGTTTTTGATTCACATGACATCCCGGTTGAAAACCAGAAACCCAAATCCTCTATTCCTTACCCATCACGTTTAAATGAACAGAAGCTCCGCGAGAAAGCTACTCAACAAATGGAAAAGTTCTTCCAAATATTTCAAGAACTACACTTTGACATCAGCTTCGCGGATGCTATCATTCTGATGCCCAAGTTTGCATCAACAATCAAACAGTTGTTAAGCAACAAGGAAAAACTGTTTGAAATGGGTAAAACTCATCTGAACGAGAACTGCTCAGCAGTTATCTTGAAGAAGCTTCCCGATAAGCTTGGAGATCCTGGAAAATTTCTCTTACCTTGTGTATTTCCAGGAATGGTTGAATGCTTTGCCTTAGCCGATCTTGGTGCAAGCATTAACCTGATGCCTCATTCAGTATGGAAGAAACTTTCTCTTCCAGACCTTACTCCTACATGCATGACTCTCGAGCTTGCAGATCGTTCAATATCCCGTCCACTTGGCATTGCCGAGGACGTATTTGTGAAAGTAGGAAAGTTCCATTTTCCAGCTGACTTTGTAGTCGTTGATTTCGATGCTGATCCACGGGTTCCTCTCATTGTTGGACGAGGATTCCTAAGGACGGGCCATGCCCTTATTGATGTATTTGAGCATGAAATCACATTAAGTGTGGGTGATGAAGCCGTTACCTTTAACCTCGATCAAACTTCGAGGTACTCCTCAAACTATGATGCTGAATCGGTTAACCGAATCGATGTAATTGATATTGCTTCAGAGGAGTACTCTCAAGAGTTTCTTGGGTATTCTCATAATTCTGTGAGTAGGGATCCCACCACATCTTCTCAACCTATCATTTCCGACCCTTCCCCTTCTCTCACTCCGTTTGAGGGAAGCGACTTCATCTTGGTAGAGATTGAAGCATACTTGTCTAGTGATTCGGTTTCATGGGAAATTGATCACGCTCCAATTGACATTGAGGGAGACATTCTTCTCCTTGAGAAGTTGCTCAATGATGACTCATCAATCCCTCCTCAAAAACTTCATAAAGAGGAAATCAAAACCATTGAAAAATCTAATGATCATCCCGAAGTCGAACTTAAGGACTTACCACCTCATCTCGAGTATGCATTTCTTGAGGGTAATGATAAATTACCCGTCATTATTGCTCGAGATTTGAGTAAAGATGAAAAGACTGCTCTGATAAAGGTCTTGAAGTCGCACAAGCAAGCAATTGCTTGGAAACTCTCCGACATTAAGGGTATCAACCCTGAGTTTTGTACTCACAAAATCTTGATGGAGGATGACTTCAAGCCAGCAGTCCAACATCAGAGAAGGGTGAATCCTAAGATTCATGAGGTTATCAAACAGGAGGTTCTCAAACTTCTTGATGCCGGTTTAATTTACCCGATCTCTGACAGTCCTTGGGTCAGTCCCATCCACTGTGTTCCAAAAAAGGGTGGCATAACTGTTGTCACAAATGAAGAAAACGAGTTAATTCCAACTCGATTGGTTACGGGATGGCGTGTGTGTATTGACTATCGCAAGTTAAACGAAGCCACCCGTAAAGACCATTTTCCTCTACCCTTCATGGACCAAATGCTTGAGAGATTAGCAGGGAACGAATACTATTGTTTCCTAGATGGTTTCTCGGGGTATTTTTAGATCCCCATTGATCCACAGGATCAAGATAAAACCACATTCACCTGCCCATACGGAACTTTTGCCTACAAACGTATGCCTTTTGGCCTATGTAACGCTCCTGGCACGTTCCAACGATGTATGATGGCAATTTTCCACGACATGATCGGGGAAACAATGGAGGTGTTTATGGATGACTTCTCGGTCATTGGGGACTCATTTCAAACATGTCTCTCCCATTTAGAAAAAATGCTCAAACGGTGTGAAGACACCAATCTTTGTCTAAACTGGGAAAAGAGCCATTTTATGGTCAAGGAAGGAATTGTCCTAGGCCATAAGATTTCCAAAAATGGGATTGAGGTTGACAAAGCGAAAGTGGATGTCATTGCCAAATTGCCTCATCCCACTACCGTCAAAGGTATTAGGAGTTTTTTGGGTCATGCCGGTTTTTATCGCAGATTCATACAAGATTTTTCTAAAATCGCTCGGCCTATGACTCATCTCCTTGAGAAGGATGCTCCTTTTATCTTCTCACCTGAGTGCATCGAAGCTTTTGAAACATTAAAGAAAAAGCTTACAGAAGCACCCATTCTCGTTGCCCCCGACTGGGATTTACCCTTTGAACTCATGTGCGATGCAAGTGATTTTGCTATCGGTGCAGTCCTGGGGCAACGTAAAACCAAGCATTTTCAGCCTATCCACTACGCGAGTAAGACTATGACTGAAGCTCAAACCCATTACACCACTACTGAAAAAGAGCTACTAGCCGTGGTGTATGCGTTTGAGAAGTTTCGGCCATACCTAATCTTGACCAAATGCGTGGTGTATACGGATCACTCGGCTCTCAAATATCTCTTTGCAAAACAAGATGCAAAGCCGAGATTGCTCCGTTGGGTTCTCCTCCTGCAAGAATTTGATATCATTATACGTGATAAAAAAGGAGCTGAGAACCTGGCTGCTGATCATCTGTTCCGTCTAGAAAACCCTCACCAGGATGTGTTCGAGAAAAAGGAAATAAACGAAACATTTCCTCTCGAAACACTCAAGGTGGTTTCTTTTCGTGGAGACTCTTCTACCCCATGGTTTGCTGACCTCGCAAATTACCATGCGGGTAACTTCATAGTGAAAGGGATGTCGACCCAAAAGAAGAACAAATTCTTCAAGGATGTTAAACATTACTTCTGGGACGACCCCCACTTATTCAAAATTTGCGCGGATCAAGTCATCAGGCGATGTGTGTATGGTCTGGAAGCCAATGACATTCTCAAGGCTTGCCATTCTGGACCTACTGGGGGACATCATAGCCCCAACTAAACTGCCAAGAAGGTGTTTGATTCCGGATTTTATTGGCCCACGATTTACAAGGATGCCCACGAATTTGTCAAAACCTGTGACGCTTGTCAACGTCACGGAAAAATCTCACAAAGAAATGAAATGCCGCAAAACGCCATTCAAGTGTGTGAGATTTTTGACATCTGGGGCATTGACTTTATGGGGCCATTTCCTTCATCTCGAGGAAATAAATACATACTCGTGGCCATTGACTATTTGTCAAAATGGGTTGAAGCGAAAGCTTTACCTACCAACGATGCCCGAGTTGTGGTGAAATTCTTAAAATCTCTTTTTACTAGGTTTGGAACTCCACGGCGATAATCGGTGATCGTGGTACGCATTTCTGCAATGACCCGTTTGATAGAGTCATGCAAAAGTATGGTGTAACTCACCGTCTCTCTACTGCGTACCACCCCCAAACAAGTGGGCAAGTGGAAGTTTCCAACCGAGGGATTAAAAGAATTATGGAGAGGACAGTAGGCGAAAACCGTGCCTCTTGGTCGGATAAGCTAGATGACGCACTCTGGGCCTTCCGTACACCTTATAAAACACCCATCGGGTGTACTCCATACAAGCTAGTGTACGGAAAGGCGTATCATCTGCCGATTGAGCTTGAGCACAAAGCATACTGGCCCTTGAAACATGCCAACTTCGATATTCAGTCAGCTGGTGATCACCGGAAAGTTCAAATGAATGAATTAAATGAACTCCGTGATCAAGCATACGAGAACTCTTTGATCTACAAAGAAAAGACAAAGAAGATTCATGACTCCAAAATCAAGAACCGCGTTTTCAACGTCGGTGATCGAGTCCTTCTTTTCAATTCAAGATTGAAGATTTTCTCAAGAAAACTAAAATCCCGCTGGTCTGGACCATTCACCATCACTAAAGTATTTGATGAGTGTCTAAATACTCATCATTTTTGTACCGTTTAAACTGCAAAAACATCTGAAAACACTCAGAAATGCATCAAAATGATAAAAATATCACAAATAAGTGTTTTATGTATTTTAAATGCAAAAATATCAAAATCAGATGAAAAACGTATCAAGTTTGCAAAATTGGCAGTTTTAGTCCCCCAAGTTTCAAAAGTTGTCAAAACTAGTCCCTGGGTGTTCAAAAATGGAAATTATTCAAACAACACCCTTGTACTATTAAAATGTGGCATAATTGGTCCTTATATGATAAGTTTGGAGAATTTACATGATTGGTCCCTCAAGTTTCAAAAATGACATAAATTACCCTTGGACGTATAAAAATTGGAAATTAACATTTATGGTCCTTTGGTAAATGAAACTTGGCAAGTTTAACAATTGTATGAACTTTGGAAATGTTACAGGTTTGGTCCCTCAAAGTTTGCAAATTACATGAATGGTCCTTGTGCTTAACCAAATGGACCTTTGTGTTATTAATACCAAATCCAACCCATTATACTGCTGGCCCAATACCCGGTCCCAAGCCCAAACCAGTTTTTAAAATAGAAACCCGCCTCCACTGTTCACTTCCCTCTCCCACATCTACAACTCAAAACCAGGTAGTTTCACCACCTCACCACCACTTTCCATCTCACCTAGCTATCTCCACAGCTGTATACCAACCCCCCTCCACCTCCATATCCACCCAAGAAGCATTAAATGCTATAATCCTGCTTTAAGACTTTTGGCGCCAATTTGCAAATCAAAGGCTAAGATGTGTTACAGAGATCCAATGGTGGTGGGAAAAACTCAGAAGCATGTGGGGAGTCTAAAAGATCTTTATAAAGCAAGAAAGAAGCAGAGGGAAGAACCAAGTAGTGTAATTTAATTTTCTTAAGTCGTTTTAAATAATTCAAGCTTTCCTGTGTATGTTTAAATTTTCAAGTACTTGTTTAAGTGTTTTTGAATGTATGTGAACCTTTATCAATAATAAATTTCAAGTTTCCAGTTTGAATTTAGTTTATGCAATTTTTATAGCTTAAATTCTCAAAATATTTGAATGTTGTTATTAGTGTTGTTTATGAACTCATAAGCTCATATAATTTCATTATATAGCTTCTGAGAGCTTTTAGTAACTCTAAAACTTTGTTTATTATCAAAAACAGAAAAATAAAAAAATACTCAAAAAATAGCTTGAAAATCAAAATTCAGTGGAGAAGATGAAAGATGCATATGAGCAGGGTTGCTCATGGATTGTCTTGGGTTAGAGGCTTTGTGGAAAGCTATTAGGAGTGATTTTAATCACTGGTTCATGGTCTTTGGCTGGAAAACAGTTGTAAGCTATTTCTAAGAATTTTTGCATTTTACTATGTTATTAGCTTAAAGCTTTAATCTCTGTGTTTTCATGTTTCTAAGTCCTAATTAAATAGAATTATACAATAAAACAGTACACTTGTTATTTACAATTGGTAGTCACTTGGAAATCTTATTTTTAAAATATTTATAGCATAATATTTATTCTTAAAGATTTAAGCTTGTATTACTGTTGTTTAAAGCTCATTTAGAATTATTATATGCTAATAATAAGTCTTAAATCAGTATTGAGGTCTAAAACATTAAGTTGCTTTGAAAATCACAAAATCAGCTTTATAAAGGGATGTTTGGAATTGCTTTGTAAACTGTGTTAGAGTTTGTTCAAGCTAATGTTCTTGCTTGTTTCATGTCACATGAGTGTCTAATAACTCATTTCAGCCATAAAATATAATGCTTGTTCAAGAAAAAGTCAAATTTAGCTTTACAATCTCTTAAATTCATAACTGTTAAGAATTGCAATTGTATAATCATCATTTAAGCTTTAAAAGTTGTTTATCTAGCCTAAATTAGTCTCATATTAGTCTAATACATCAAATTAGATCATCTAGGATCATTCAAATCTCATAAAAGTCAACATCTTAGTATAACTTAAAAAGTCAAAATGTTCTTAATAGCAGTTTTTGAATAAAATTTAGAATTTTATTGTGTATTTAATATTAAGATTTAGCTTATAAGCTTTTGGGATATCAATTTTTAGCTGCTTAACTTAATTAGAAAAATATTAGTTCACTTCTAATTAGCTTATAAAGTGCTTTTTATTTAGCTTCTTTTGAATACCTTTTCTGAAACATGTCCTGTGCACAGTTGAGCTAACCTATTTCACAAGCTCTCACAGAGCTTATTAGTGAGGCTTAGCTTGTGTACCTTAGCTTTTTGAGAAGCTCACCCAGCTATCTCTTTAGTCTTATGCTTATTTTTTATTTTACAGCTTATTTGATAAGCCTGCTAGTGGCTTCTAGTTTTGTCTATTTCATTTAGTTCATTAATAAATCAGTGGTCACCAGTTTTCCAAAAGCTTGTCACAAGCTTATTAATGGAAGCCAAACCTTGAAAATTAGCTTTTTGGAAAGCTTAACTGGTAAACTTGTTAGTTCCAAAGTTCTTTTTCATTTTCTAGCTTATTACAGTGCTTAAATACTAGCTTAAAAGTACCTAGATAACCAAAAAGTGCCCTGTGCAAACAGATAAGCTTGTGCTTATTTGGATTTTGTTAAGTGCTTATTTCTAATTCATTAAGCTTTTTCAGTTGTAATATTAGCTTGTGAACAGTTACTTAGCTTATTTCCAGTTACCCTTTAGCTTATTTTCTAGCTAATTAGCCATTTTGGCTTAACCTTGTGCTTATCTCCATTTTTTAGCCCAACTGTTGAGATAATAAGCTCAATCTGAGCTTATTATTGGTTTTTATAAAAAGTTTTAGTTTTAAAAATTGCTTATTTCATATTGCTTAATCAGTTTGTAAATAAAAAGTCAAAAAAAAAAATTAATTTTGCAAAAAGATGGGAGGCAGGCTCGAACCTGAGACCTCCCACCTTTATGAAAGTGATAGTGTTGTACCTGGATAGCCTGCGCCCTTGGGTCTTTCTTGTCATGGATTGCACTATCTATTTACTTAAACCATTTTTGCCTTATTAGCTTATTTAGGCAGTTGGCTTATTACCAGCTTATCTAGTACTGCTTTTTCCGTTTTTGCATTTTTCCTAGCCAAGTATTGTTATAAAGTATTTTACAAAAAAGTTTCAGATTTTTCTGAATAGTTTTAGTATTTTTAATCATTTATTTAGTGTAAAATAGTATTTAATTCATAATAAAAAATATAAATCTTTTTTCTAAAATTTTCTTTTGTCATATAGTAAGTGAGAAAATTGTTTTTACACTTGTAGGACTTTGATTTCAAAAATTTTACGTTTTTACTTGCGCACTCACGTAATTTTTATCCATAACGCACGTTTTCATTTTAGGTCACATTTTTAGATAATTTAAGTTACGTTTTAGTTAAAATAGTTTATTTAAGTTATTTTGTTTTATAAATCAAGAAAAACATCATTGTAAAATAGTGATAGCGTTTATTTAATATAATTTATCTTTTTAATTTTCTTTAATTTGCATTTAAGCCCCTGTAATTTATAAACTTTCTCTTTAGGTATAATTATTCATAATCATAACCCAATTCCCGTTCAAATTCTCCCGATCACTATTCGTTTGATTATTCAGTGCACAGCTCGTTGGGACTTAACGACCTGGGGAAACACTAAACTCTCCTGGACTTCATTGCATTTTGTTCTGAGCTGTTTGACTTTTATGGTTGACCATTCACAAGTGGTTGACTAATAAAAGATAGACCGTTTGGAGCGAATCAAATTTTGGCGCCGCTGCCGGGGAGCTGTGCTAATAATCTTACGTTTTGCAGATCAGTGATTGTTTAATATACATCCATTGTATATTTTCCATCCTTGTTCATATTTTCTTATTATTATTATATAAAAACAAAACGGTTCCCGAAAACATTTAAAAATCAGTTTTCAACAAACACAAAAACCCAAAAAGATTTTCTTTCTTATTTTTACAAAATGTTTTTCAAAAATACCAAAAATATTCCTCTTTACCCTCTTACCCTTTTTGATTCTTTATCCCTTTACCCTCTATCCATTTGATTCTAACTTCTTCTATTCTCATGGAATCTCTCGACTACGACGAATTCTGGAACGAATTTGAAAAACTTCATACTTTATCACAAATGTCAAGAATTCGTGTTGTTCGTGATGATCCATTAATTCTGCGTAGGGAAATGGAACGTGAAACCGGGGTGACAAAGGACCAGGTACTTCCCTCTGATAATGGAAGTGCTAAATACGTCCAACCTACGGTTATCCAAAGATCTAACCCCTCAATTGCTCCTAAGCCGTCTAAAATTGATCCTAAACTTTCACGATTTACGGTTAAAAGCAATCATGCAGAATTCAGACCGGTGACTAGCAAGAATGACTTGCCTAATCTTCACGTTTCTCAAGAACCTGAACCAGAGACCATAACGGAAGTGGTGGAAATTGCTAGCTCTCAGAGCACACCACTTGTCCCACCTCCGGATTTTTCAAAATGTTCTTCGAGATTTGATAGTCATTCAGATCACCATATTGGTTTTGTTGATTCTTTGAATGAACCGATTCCTTCTCATAACTCTCAAATGGAATCGTTTATTCCTTGTGTCGGTTGTGGTGAGCCTCTTTTTGGTTCACCATGTCGCTGGTGTACGTGTGTACAGTGTGGTAATGATATTCGGAACGAGAGTTGTTTGTTTTGTGGTTCGAGGAATTCATTTGATTATGATCCTAATCCGAACTCATTTAACGACCCTTTAAACTTTTCCAATTACCCACCACAGCCCGACTTATCTTCATATAATCAACATAACTGCTGTGAATTTTGTGGAGGTCCTCACCAAGGATTTGAGTGTCAATCCGGAAACACGTTTGTCTATGAACAGTTTTCCGGTGATGCTCAGAACTTTGGTCATGACCAATATCCATATAATTCGCCAGTCCAGACTCAACAGATTTACTGTTGTGAGAACTGTGGAGGTCCCCATTTCAGCTCTGATTGTCAAACAGGGAATCCATTTCCTTGTAACAATTACGACTATCCATATCACGACCAACCTCCGCAGTGCCTAATGATTCAAACTCCTCAGCAAACCCAACAAGACACTTATCTAGAGCTTCTGGAGTCAGTGAAAAGAACTGAGGAATTGAGTAAAACAACATTTCAAAATGCTCCCAGTTTTTCTTGTGTATATTGTGGGGGTCCTCATGATGATTATCAATGTCAACCTTCCGGTTTTGACAAATCTCCACTCCCACAATGTCCCGTCATTCAAAATTCACATGAGAAATCCATGGAAGAATTGCTAGCTGAAGAGTAGGCTGCTAAAATAAATTCCCAAATTGCCTTTGAAAAATCTATTAGGGAATCAATTGCAAAAGAAAAAGCAGCCAGATCTAGCTCTCAATTTCGTTTTATTGACAGTGATGATGAGGATGCACTTGGTATCCTACAATTTTATAAAGATTCATCAAGTTCATCAGTGGATATCCCAGCAGTTGAGGTTCATTCTCAAACAACTGCTATCACACCCGAAGCTCCCACTCACTCTCTGAACATGGGGGACGAGCATCTTGACACTGTTCCTGAAAAGGAATCAGACGAATTCATAAAGTCTAGTGTTGAGGACCTTGTCCCAATCCCGAGAGAGTCACAGGGAACTTCTGACCATATGTGTGATATCCCTTCCCCTCTTAAGTGTTCAAAAGATCATTTTGAGACTTTCTCCGATTTTAGCGATGATTGTAAATCTTATGGGGACATTGAGAATGTTGAGGCATCACTTTTACATTTTGATGTTGATCCTCTTCTTGAGGAGTTCACCGATGAACTCACTCACATCATTCCACTTTCATCGGAAAGTGATGATGATCTCTTTGATTTCAAAGCCAACCTAGGAGAAATTGAAAATCTCCTTTGTAATGATCGTTCACTCACTTCTCACCCTAACAGTCTAATAGAGAATGTTAATCACTTTGTTCCTGAAGCGTTCAAAACAACTCTCACTAATCCTCTATTTGAATTTGACTCTGAATTCACTTTAATTTATGAGAATCCACTCTTTGATACTCAGATTGAGGATAGTGATGAGTCTACAGTGGAACAAGAGTTCACAGACTTACATCACATGAATGATTCTCTTTACGAGGAGTTCTCCTTTGAACTCACTCATATCATATCTCCACCTGAGTATGATAACTTCAACTTTGATATAGACAAAAATGATTTTTGTGTTCCGGAGGGAAATGTTCTCAACCATGAGAACTTGCTTGATATCAAAATCCCATCCCTCCCACCCAGAATCTGTCTTGATCAAATGAGCTTAAATGATGAGATTCATGATCCAGAAATCATGAATTCTCCTTCTGATAATGATGAGTTAGTCATGATTTTTATCATGATTTTCTTTCTTTTCTTCACCTATCCCGTGGCTTCTCCTGTTCTTCACTCCTTTGGGAATGAAGACATTATTTTTGATCCCGGCATTTTCATTTATCATTTTTGAGCCGGTTCTATCTATATCTCATTGGTGTGGAACTTTCGCGTACTTCAATGTTTATACAAACATTTTGAATGAAAGTCCGATGGAGATTGTCTCTTCCACTTACTTCCCCATGAACAAATTAATTCGGGGTCGAGTCAAGCTAGCGACTCGGTAATCAAAAACAGTAGTTAAACATGGGTTTTCACCCGTGTGTACCACCCTAGTGTGGGGGAGATGCCCCACATGTTGTATATAGATCTAAAAAATGAATGAAAATTGTAAATATTAAAAAAGAGAATAATTGTTGTGTTTCTACACTTAGCTAGTAATGTTATCTTCTTACGTTCAAGGATTCGGCATAATAGCCGGGACTTTGAATATTGAGGACAATATTCATTTCTAAGTGTGGGGGGGAAATTCTGGCGAATTTGATCATAAATGTACCCTTTTAGTCCCTTTTTCCCCAAAATGGCCAAATTAAATTTTTTTTAGTGGAAGTACTATGTACTAAACACAACAAATGGTAATCAGTCCACCATGTCTAACCCACATAAGGATTGGCTAATCCAGGAGCAAACGGCTCTTGGTAAAGATATCTCAAATCCGTTTATGGCTTGCAATTTGCCCAAAATTGTATGGTGTTCAGCTCACCATATCTTTAATTAGTGAAGAGTTGGCTAGCCCGCAAGTTTATGGCTTGTGGTAAAGGCAGTTGAAAAACCATAATTGGTAATCGACTCACCAAAGATAATATTGATAACTTATCTAAGAGTTGGCTAGTCCAGAAGCAAACGGCTTCTGGTAAAGACAAATCAAAACCGTTGAAAGCTGGTGATTTGCTCAAAATCATTTGGTTATCATTGTACCAAGGTTCTTACTTGAACTGAAACAATTGGCTACTCCAGA
Source organism: Chrysanthemum makinoi (assembly GCA_910596185.1). Lineage (NCBI taxonomy): Eukaryota > Viridiplantae > Streptophyta > Magnoliopsida > Asterales > Asteraceae > Chrysanthemum > Chrysanthemum makinoi. The sequence continues at coordinate 199,368,711 of OU343222.1, read as the reverse complement.
AGTAATGGCTTTTGGTAAAGAGATGAAATCCATTAATTTTTCATAAAAGATTGCTAGGGACTAGCAATAGTTTAGTGTGGGGGATTGATGAGTGTCTAAATACTCATCATTTTTGTACCGTTTAAACTGCAAAAACATCTGAAAACACTCAGAAATGCATCAAAATGATAAAAATATCACAAATAAGTGTTTTATGTATTTTAAATGCAAAAATATCAAAATCAGATGAAAAACGTATCAAGTTTGCAAAATTGGCAGTTTTAGTCCCCCAAGTTTCAAAAGTTGTCAAAACTAGTCCCTGGGTGTTCAAAAATTGAAATTATTCAAACAACACCCTTGTACTATTAAAATGTGGCATAATTGGTCCTTATATGATAAGTTTGGAGAATTTACATGATTGGTCCCTCAAGTTTCAAAAATGACATAAATTACCCTTGGACGTATAAAAATTGGAAATTAACATTTATGGTCCTTTGGTAAATGAAACTTGGCAAGTTTAACAATTGTATGAACTTTGGAAATGTTACAGGTTTGGTCCCTCAAAGTTTGCAAATTACATGAATGGTCCTTGTGCTTAACCAAATGGACCTTTGTGTTATTAATACCAAATCCAACCCATTATACTGCTGGCCCAATACCCGGTCCCAAGCCCAAACCAGTTTTTAAAATAGAAACCCGCCTCCACTGTTCACTTCCCTCTCCCACATCTGCAACTCAAAACCAGGTGGTTTCACCACCTCACCACCACTTTCCACCTCACCTAGCTATCTCCACAGCTGTATACCAACCCCCCTCCACCTCCATATCCACCCAAGAAGCATTAAATGCTATAATCCTGCTTTAAGACTTTTGGCGCCAATTTGCAAATCAAAGGCTAAGATGTGTTACAGAGATCCAATGGTGGTGGGAAAAACTCAGAAGCATGTGGGGAGTCTAAAAGATCTTTATAAAGCAAGAAAGAAGCAGAGGGAAGAACCAAGTAGTGTAATTTAATTTTCTTAAGTCGTTTTAAATAATTCAAGCTTTCCTGTGTATGTTTAAAATTTAAAGTACTTGTTTAAGTGTTTTTGAATGTATGTGAACCTTTATCAATAATAAATTTCAAGTTTCCAGTTTGAATTCAGTTTATGCAATTTTTATAGCTTAAATTCTCAAAATATTTGAATGTTGTTATTAGTGTTGTTTATGAACTCATAAGCTCATATAATTTCATTATATAGCTTCTGAGAGCTTTTAGTAACTCTAAAACTTTGTTTATTATCAAAAACAGAAAAATAAAAAAAAATACTCAAAAATAGCTTGAAAATCAAAATTCAGTGGAGAAGATGAAAGATACATATGAGCAGGGTTGCTCATGGATTGTCTTGGGTTAGAGGCTTTGTGGAAAGCTATTAGGAGTGATTTTAATCACTGGTTCATGGTCTTTGGCTGGAAAACAGTTGTAAGCTATTTCTAAGAATTTTTGCATTTTACTATGTTATTAGCTTAAAGCTTTAATCTCTGTGTTTTCATGTTTCTAAGTCCTAATTAAATAGAATTATACAATAAAACAGTACACTTGTTATTTACAATTGGTAGTCACTTGGAAATCTTATTTTTAAAATATTTATAGCATAATATTTATTCTTAAAGATTTAAGCTTGTATTACTGTTGTTTAAAGCTCATTTAGAATTATTATATGCTAATAATAAGTCTTAAATCAGTATTGAGGTCTAAAACATTAAGTTGCTTTGAAAATCACAAAATCAGCTTTATAAAGGGATGTTTGGAATTGCTTTGTAAACTGTGTTAGAATTTGTTTAAGCCACTGTTCTTGCTTGTTTCATGTCACATGAGTGTCTAATAATTCATTTCAACCATAAAATCTAGTGCTTGTTCAAGAAAAAGTCAAATTTAGCTTTACAATCTCTTAAATTCATAACTGTTAAGAATTGCAATTGCATAATCATCATTTAAGCTTTAAAAGTTGTTTATCTAGCCTAAATTAGTCTCATATTAGTCTAATACATCAAATTAGATCATCTAGGATCATTCAAATCTCATAAAAGTCAACATCTTAGTATAACTTAAAAAGTCAAAATGTTCTTAATAGCACTTTTTGAATAAAATTTAGAATTTTATTGTGTATTTAATATTAAGATTTAGCTTATAAGCTTTTGGGATATCAATTTTTAGCTGCTTAACTTAATTAGAAAAATATTAGTTCACTTCTAATCAGCTTATAAAGTGCTTTTTATTTAGCTTCTTTTGAATACCTTTTCTGAAACATGTCCTGTGCACAGTTGAGCTAACCTATTTCACAAGCTCTCACAGAGCTTATTAGTGAGGCTTAGCTTGTGTACCTTAGCTTTTTGAGAAGCTCACCCAGCTATCTCTTTAGTCTTATGCTTATTTTTTATTTTACAGCTTATTTGATAAGCCTGCTAGTGGCTTCTAGTTTTGTCTATTTCATTTAGTTCATTAATAAATCAGTGGTCACCAGTTTTCCAAAAGCTTGTCACAAGCTTATTAATGGAAGCCAAACCTTGAAAATTAGCTTTTTGGAAAGCTTAACTGGTAAACTTGTTAGTTCCAAAGTTCTTTTTCATTTTCTAGCTTATTACAGTGCTTAAATACTAGCTTAAAAGTACCTAGATAACCAAAAAGTGCCCTGTGCAAACAGATAAGCTTGTGCTTATTTGGATTTTGTTAAGTGCTTATTTCTAATTCATTAAGCTTTTTCAGTTGTAATATTAGCTTGTGAACAGTTACTTAGCTTATTTCCAGTTACCCTTTAGCTTATTTTCTAGCTAATTAGCCATTTTGGCTTAACCTTGTGCTTATCTCCATTTTTTAGCCCAACTGTTGAGATAATAAGCTCAATCTGAGCTTATTATTGGTTTTTATAAAAAGTTTTAGTTTTAAAAATTGCTTATTTCATATTGCTTAATCAGTTTGTAAATAAAAAGTCAAAAAAAAAAATTAATTTTGCTAAAGATGGGAGGCAGGCTCGAACCTGAGACCTCCCACCTTTATGAAAGTGATAGTGTTGTACCTGGATAGCCTGCGCCCTTGGGTCTTTCTTGTCATGGATTGCACTATCTATTTACTTAAACCATTTTTGCCTTATTAGCTTATTTAGGCAGTTGGCTTATTACCAGCTTATCTAGTACTGCTTTTTCCGTTTTTGCATTTTTCCTAGCCAAGTATTGTTATAAAGTATTTTACAAAAAAGTTTCAGATTTTTCTGAATAGTTTTAGTATTTTTAATCATTTATTTAGTGTAAAATAGTATTTAATTCATAATAAAAAAATATAAAAGTAAAAAAAAATATAAATCTTTTTTCTAAAATTTTCTTTTGTCATATAGTAAGTGAGAAAATTGTTTTTACACTTGTAGGACTTTGATTTCAAAAATTTTACGTTTTTACTTGCGCACTCACGTAATTTTTATCCATAACGCACGTTTTCATTTTAGGTCACATTTTTAGATAATTTAAGTTACGTTTTAGTTAAAATAGTTTATTTAAGTTATTTTGTTTTATAAATCAAGAAAAACATCATTGTAAAATAGTGATAGCGTTTATTTAATATAATTTATCATTTTAATTTTCTTTAATTTGCATTTAAGCCCCTGTAATTTATAAACTTTCTCTTTAGGTATAATTATTCATAATCATAACCCAATTCCCGTTCAAATTCTCCCGATCACTATTCGTTTGATTATTCAGTGCACAGCTCGTTGGGACTTAACGACCTGGGGAAACACTAAACTCTCCTGGACTTCATTGCATTTTGTTCTGAGCTGTTTGACTTTTATGGTTGACCATTCACAAGTGGTTGACTAATAAAAGATAGACCGTTTGGAGCGAATCAATATTTCCTTATGGAACCATTGAGTTATCTCAACCCGATGGTCCAAATTTTAAAGTGAATGGTCATCGATTGAAGCACTATTTTGGAGAGAACATTCCACCTGTGGTTGTCCCGGATCTACAAACTTTCCCCATGAACCAATGAATGCGGGGATCGAGTCAAGCTAGCGACTCGGGAATAAAAAACAGTCGCACACCATATGGGTTTTCACCCATATTTCTGACTTCTTTCTACTTTCTACCACCCTAGTGTGGGGGAGTTGCCCCCGCTGTTGTATATAAGTTTCATTTAAAAAAAAAATCATCACAAAAATAATGGCCGTAGTATTTCCCTTTTACGTTCTGAGTTTCGGCATAACCGCCGGTACTTTGAATATTGAGGGCAATATTCATTTCTAGTGTGGGGGGAATTCTCACGAATTTTATCATGTAATTATACCACCCAATTCCCCCATTTTTGGCCAAATTTTTTTTTTTTGGAGTAAGTGTTTTGCACTTACTCAGCTTACGGTTATCAGTCCGCCATGTCTAATAAACAAAAGGATTGGCTAATCCAGGAGCAAACGGCTCTTGGTAAAGATATCTCAAATCCGTTGACGGCTTGCAATTTGCCCAAAATTGTATGGTGTTCAGCTCACCATATCTTTAATTAGTGAAGAGTTGGCTAGCCCGCAAGTTTATGGCTTGTGGTAAAGGCAGTTGGAAAACCATAATTGGTAATCGACTCACCAAAGATATTTTATCTAAGAGTTGGCTAGTCCAGAAGCAAACGGCTTCTGGTAAAGATAAATCAAAACCGTTGAAAGCTGGTGATTTGCTCAAAATCATTTGGTTATCATTGTACCAAGGTTCTTACTTGAACTGAAACAATTGGCTACTCCAGAAGTAATGGCTTTTGGTAAAGAGACTTAAATCCATTAAATTTTCATAAAAGATTGCTAGGGACTAGCAATAGTTTAGTGTGGGGGATTGATGAGTGTGTAAATACTCATCATTTTTGTCTTATCTGAGCTGCCAAAACACTTAAAAATACTCAAATATGCAGCAAAATACAAAATATATCCAAGGATTGTATTTTATATGTTTCAGATGCAAAATGTTTAAAAACAGATGAAAAATGAGCTAAGTTTGCATAATTGGCAGTTTCAGTCCCTCAACTTTCAAATCTTGACAAAATCAGTCCCTGAGCATTTGTTTTGGAATAAAAGTCAACCCAAGTCCTTTTAAAATCAAAATTTATCAAAAATGATCCTTGGGTAAAAAGTTTGGAGAATTTACAAAGTTTGGTCCTTCAAGTTTCAAAATTGGCAAAAATAGTCCTTGGAAGTTTAAAAAATGGAAAATTATCTTTTATGGTCCTTGTACTAATGAAACTTGGCAAGTTTGGCCCTTGGAATAACTTTGGAATATTGACAGGTTTAGCCCCTCATTTTTCAGAAATTACAAAAATGGTCCTTGTAATAAAACTAAAACCAAACGGACCCCTTTTTGTATTATTACCCCAGCCTATTAATAAAAGGCTCAGTCAAACCTTGGTCAAACACACAGTCTTCTCCTTCCTCCCCACTTGCCCGCCAAAACCTCCCAGCTGTAGCCTCCCCTCATTAATGCTTCCCCACTCCTTTTCTCCTCCCCAACACACTATCCATCACCTCTTGTCCCCCCTCCTCTTCACCCTGGTCCAAAACTCATAAAAGAAAGCAAACGGCCACTGTTCACCTTTTGGCGCCAATTTGCAAATCAAAGGCTAAGATGTGTTACAGAGATCCAATGGTGGTGGGAAAAACTCAGAAGCTCTACAGGAACCCTAATGATCACATATAAAAGGAAAGAGAAGGCTGGAAGAAATCTATCTAGTGTAATTTTAATTTTCTTAGTCATATTAATCAATTTAAGTTTTCCAGTGTATGTTTTAGTTTTCAAGTACTGTATTTATCAATCTCAGTGTATTTCAAACCTTTCTCAATAATCAATTTCAAAGTTCAGTTTCATTTCATGATTGTGCAATTTTCATGTTAAAAATCTCATATTAGTTTAAAGTTAATTATAGTGGATGATAAGGACTCAAAAGCTCACATAAGCTCCTTATAAAGCTTTTAGAAACTTTAAAACTCAGTTTAGAATTAAAAATCAAAAATACAAAAAAATTAGTTATAAATCAAAAATCAAAAGAAATGAAGAAAACTGCATGGAACAAGGTGAATTCTGGATTGCCTTGGGTTTAGAAGCTTCTTGGGAAGCTGTAGGTTGTGTTCTTGGTTCTTGGTTCTCAGTTTTGTGCATAGATACAATTTGTAAGCAATTTCTTCAAAATTTGCATTTCCTAGTTTAATTGTTTAAAGTGTGTTAATTTTAGCTTAATTCTGTCTCATTAGCTTAATTTTATCATATTATAGCTTTTTAGAATAGTCTTTTTTCATTTTAGCTTGTTTTGTTCATTTTTCATAAATTAGCTTGAAAACTGTCATATTGCCAATTTGTGTTTAAAACTAGTCAAAACTTGTCTAAATAGGCTTAATTCTGTCTAAATATAGTTATTATAAGTTAATCAATAGATTTCTTGGTTTAAAAATTTGTTTTAGTGCATTAAACACCAAAACTGCCTTCAATAGGGGTGTTTGGATTAAGGTGTTATTCTGTGTTCTAGGATTTTTCAAGGTTTAAAACTAGCATAGGTAACTCACTTTAAGCTTAATTAGACCCTTCAAGTCATAAAATACTCAGGTCTATAGCAAAAAAGTCAAAAATTTCCTTTCTTGTTTCAAAACTGCATATACAGTGCAGTTTAGAAGCTCAGATTATGCATTTGGGTGCATTTGTAGTTAAACTAGCTTAATTAGTATTTAAAATAGCTTAATATATCATTTTAAGTCATTAGGAATTACTAGAAATCCATTAAAGTCAATTTGTCAAAACTTATAAAAAAGTCAAAAGTGGAAAAAGTGGTTTTTACAAAACTTTGTGGATTTTTCATTTGCCCATTTCTGCTCCAAAGCTGTTAAAATTTTGGGATAATTAAGTTCAGTTGGTGAAGTTTTCAAATATCATTTTTGTGGAATTTTATGAATTTCATATAAGCACTAAATAAGCTGTCCAAACAGCCCAGTTTTGCCCTGCTTCTGTCAACAAAAAAAATAAGTGAAAAAGTGATTTTTGCAAAACTTTGTGGAATTTTCACAGATTCATTTTTAGTTCAAATCAGCTGAAATTTTGGATACCTGCACTTGGGTTGGTGGTTGTTAAGTAGGTATTTTCAGTTTATTTTTGTGATTTTTTCTAGCTAGCTTAATAGGGGCTTAAGTAGGTGATTAAGGGCCGTTTGGCATATTGAGAGTTGAAATCTGGTCTCGAGCTTTTTTTCTTTTTCTTGTGCTTTTTGGGTCCCAATCAGTTGCGGTAGCTCATTTTAGGTTAGATTTAGGCTGTAGTAGCTTATGGTAGCTTTTGGATGGCTTATTTGCTTATTTGAAGTGCTTATTCAAACTGCTTATTTGCCCAATTCAGCTTATTAGTGGGCTTATCTAACTTTTTATATTTTTCCCAGGCTTAGTATAATATTTTAGATTTTCCATAAAATTTCCAGATTTTTCCTAGCTCATTTAGTCCTTTTCTTATTTAATATTAGTTTTTAAGTATTTTTAAATCATTTTTAATTAATAATAAATACATAAAAAGTATAAAAAATATATTTTCAGTTTTAAAATTAGTTTTATTATATTTTAGATTTTTCCAATTTATAATTTCATTTTTTAGGTTAATTCTCTATTTTCTTGTATTTTAATGTATTTTTAAATAGTTAAAATAGTTTTTAATTAATAATAATTTGATAAATAGTTTTAAAAATAATTTTAATTTTCCAATAATTTTTTTTATTATTAGGATTGTAAAAATATCATTTTCATATCCGTAGGTGTTTTATTCTTTTAAATTTACGTTTTAAATTTTACGTTTACGTAAAATTCAGTAAACGTACGCGTTTTAGGTTTTAATCGTTAAACGATTTTAAATATAGAATTAGAAGGACTTTAAAGTCTTTATTAGATTTAATTTCCTTAGTGTAATCAATCATAACCCCTTTCCTGTTCAATATCACCTGATCACTACGCGTTTAGCTATTCAATCGCACAGCTCGTTGGGACTTAACGACCCGGGGAAACACTATACTCCTCTGGACTTTATTGCATTCTGTTCTGAGCTGTTTGACTTTTATGGTTGACCATTCACAAGTGGTTGACTAATAAAAGATAGACCGTTCGGAGCGAATCAACGCCCTTTTTATAAGAAAGTCCATAGCTACTCCGTGCCAAGTCGTGCTCTAGTTTCCTGAGATAAAACATGCTAAAAAGTTAACACAAAGGTTGAGTGAATCCATAGTGTTTGCATAATAATTAGTTGAACACAAGATAAGCAGTAGTAAAATCAGTAATATTGCAGTACAGTATATTGCCCTAAGTCTCATGACACGCAAACCTTAACACGAACGCGTCATAATAATGATGTGAGCAACAATGCCCTCTGGTAGGAGTTTTCCATTCTCCTAGTATTCTAAAATAACATGCATTTGGTTACCTATCCGGCTAACACAAATGGGGCGTCAACTGCCAATAGATCTATTCACGATATTCGCGTTCACTCGCAAGTGATTAATGGTTCATGATATGAGGGACTTTTAGTGGAAACAGTAGGTACTTAGGCAATATCAATCAGGATAGCATACAGAAAAATACTTGTGTTCGGGTTTGTAGCATATATCTCCCCACGAGTTTGAAAAACAAGTAAAAAGTGGGACTATGAACTCACCTCGGTGTTACCGTAGTCTGGATGGAAAACAAATTAAGTAATATGAACAAACTGCTCCGACTCGCAACCTGAGTTGGTATGTCATGTTTTAAGTATTCGAGTTCAAGTTTATGCGATGATAATGCTTTATCGGTAGTTAGGTAACATGAAGTCTCTTCAAAAATTAGTAATACTTATCATTCTTATTTTTATGGCTCAGATGATTGTTAATAAATTTTATCAAAACCCAAGTTGTTAAGTATGATATGTTTCCAAAATGTTATGTGTTACAATTTTAAATATTTATGGTTTTTACCCTTGCACTTTCAAAAATGACACTTTTTACCCTCAACTATGGGTTATTGACAAAATCAGCCCTTGTATAATTAACCTTGAAGAATTTACATTTTTAGCCCAGGAAAACTTTATCTTTCAAAAATTACAATTTTTATACTTGTAGTTTTATAAGAAAAGTTTACTTTTTTTAGGCCTAAATTAGCAAAAGTAGGGATAAATATAAGCGAGGTCTTAAGAGGTTTTTACTACGTTCTTGATACCTTTAAGAGTGTGTCGGGTGGTCTTTCTAATGGTTCAAACTAGAAGTCTTAAGCTCTTACGGTTTGGTCGCAATGATTTCCCAAAGTAGGGGGTTAGGTGCCTTATGTAAAAGTGTTGGTTTTGGCGAAAACAGGCCCAAATGAGGACAGATTTTACACGAGGCAAGCCAATGTTTTTACAATGCAATTGATCCTTTAAACACTTTTCTGTAAGCTCTTCAAAATGGTATAGGTCTCATATTCTAATCATCTTTGGTTAGAGAGAAACAAGCTCGTGAACATGGCCACTTGGCCACGTCGCGTTTTAAGGTAATTTCATTTTTGACCCATTAACTTTTACGGTGTTACCTAGGGACATTGTAATATGTTATATAACTCTTTTTAAGTCATTATCTAACATTCTATAGCTCCTACGACTCAAATTATGAAAAGTGCACGCAAGGGTTTTTTTATGAAAATCATCACGAGTCACCTTCTTTTTGGTTGATTATAAAAGAGACCATAAGAGTTTTTAAAGACGTCCTTGGGGCTTTAAAATCCTTGCAGCGAGCTCTTTAAAATTGTGTAACTCTTATACTTTACAACTCTTTAATTAGCGAGATATTAATTATTGAAAAGGGTTATTTATGCTAGTTTTGACAAATTGAAAATCTTGTTTTCAAACCATAAAATTTTATAACCTTTGCATGCAATATTGTGACATGTTGTTTAACCCATTTTCAATGTTTCTAGGATAGTTCAAAATCGAATTTATAAAAAATCCCAAGTTTTTCCCAAAGACCTGGTGTATAGGACTTTTGGTTTTTAGGACATATGGCCCTAAAGGAGTGTCGTTTTTATGCATGACACTAAGGCTTTTAAACCAGATTATGGGGGAGTTTTAGAGTGTCCTAGGTGGTAGTTACAAAGGTCCTTTGTTTGACCCTAATACCTTCAACACAATGTAAAACAATGGGGCGCAAGTAGGGGCGTTGGCCTGTTTTTGCGTCAAGACCAGAAGCAGAAAAGAAAAAAAAATGTTTTAAACTTTGCGAGGACCAAGACTTAGGTTTAGTTTTTATTACTGATCATATAACATACTTAATGGTTAATCCTTATAGTTTTTGCCTTAGACAATACCACAAAACAGAAAGTTTATCATGTAGTTGCCTTTTTTTTACAAAAAGTGTACAAAATCATGTTCTAGCTTTAGTTCTACATGTTATAAGTTTATTAACCTAACTAAATGATATTAGATATGTAAAAATGATTAAAGAAAGAGAGTAGGAACACTTACAAATAATAAGTTGCTTAAACCAGGAAGAACTTCTAATGGCTGCTAGTTGTCTCCAAAATAATTTCACCCCTTCTAAGCTTTAGTCTAGCCTTTCTTTCACTACTTAGGGTCAATTTTCAGAATGTATGAGAGTATGGGAAGTGTTGTATGGTGTGTGTGATGGATGAGGCTTGAGGAAGGGGGGAGGGGCGTTATATATAGGTGTGGGATTGCATGAGTTCACAAGGTGCTAAGTCACCTTGTCTAGTAAAAGAGGGGACAAAGTGATGTGTTGCAAGAAATTTGGAGGATTCATGTGGTTTTAGGGGGACATGTAATGGTGTGGTAAATCCCTAGCCAAAAGTTTTACCCACCACATTTGACCTTGGTAAAATCTCATGGTAATAAGGTGATGTGTTAATTTATGGTGTAAGTAAATATTTGGGGTTAGGGTAATTACAAGTAATAGGTAGGAAAATAAATGGTTGAGGTCTAGTTCATTTCTAACTAAGGGTAACAAGGGGGGGGGGCGTGTAACACCCCCAAAATGGCTCAGCGGAAGCACACAAGTATTGGGGTGCTACTAAATTGATATCACAACATAAGCATAGAACAACTGAATTTCATAAAGAAAATTTTATTCATTTCTTAAAACAATGTTTACATTATTGATTTGTGCGGAAAAATGGCCCATTATAAAAAGGTGGTCCCAATACATAAATCAGAGTCGTCTATGACCATGCCATGCCTTTGCCTTGCGCCTCCAAAGATAAGCTATCACCTCAAAACCTGAAGATACATGCTAAAAGGGGTCAGCTTACGCTGGTGAGTTCATAGGTTTATTTAAAAGGCACTTCAGTATACCATTTCACATTTGGTTTTTGATAATCATTACCTCTTGCATAATTTCATAAAACTGTTGGAAAATTTAGTGCACTTGTGTGATTAGTTCACACCTTGTAATGGGTTAGGAGGTACGGAGTGTACACCCATAAGGTCCATGAACACCCTGACTCTTGTAGTGGTTTGTATTGGTAGTGCTAGTAGAAAGTACTGCTTGCGGAAAGTACTGCTTGTGGAAAGTACTGCTTGTGGTTTCCACTGATAAGCAGTGTATCCACTGCTAGTGCTATGAAAGTACTGCTAGTGTGAAAGTACTGCTAATGGTATGAAAGTACTACTAGTGTGAAAGTACTGCTAATGGTATGAAAGTACTGCTAGTGTTAAAGTACTGCTAAATGGCAGTTACAACTGCTTAATGACCACGTTTAATTGGTCATGTAACCACTAACGGCTATAATGGGGATAATTATGAGGCTATTAATGGGCCGATTAATACTCATAATTCCATTTGACTAGCTAAGAGTAACCTCCTATAAATAGGAGATCTGATTATGCATGAAAAACACACAGAAAACATAAACACTTATTAGCGAAAGGGTTATAGAATTGTGCCTAATTCTCTAACTGCATTTGGTCTTATCCCAAGTAGATATTCGTGATACCCAGGAATTAGGGTCGAATAGTTTACTTTGGAAAGTGATTACACGATTCCAAGTGATATCCGGTAACCACCTAGTGGTATTGCTACTGTCATTGATTGTCTTAACCCTGTTCTGGGATATACACCCCAACAATCAAAGTAAACTATTTGTGATAATCAATGGCTGCTGCAGCAATGAAACACATGGCTTCAAACTTTGCTAAGATGGACAAGTTTGAAGGGGTGGACTTTAGGAGGTGGCAGAAGAAGATGCACTTCTTGCTGTCAAGCATGAGTGTGGTGTATGTGCTAACCACACCTATTCCTGATGATGGTGATGATGCTACTGTGGAGCAGATCAGGAGGAGGAGCAAATGGGAGAATGATGAGTACATATGTAGAGGTCTTATTCTCAATGGTATGTCTGATTCTCTGTTTGATATTTATCAGAACTTTGAATCTTCCAAAGAACTATAGGATTCCTTGGATGCCAAATATATGGCTGAGGATGCATCAAGTAAGAAGTTCCTTGTTAGTAATTTCACAAATTAAAAAATGACTGATTCAAGACCAGTTATGGAAAAATACAATGAACTTCTTGGAATACTTGGAAGGTTTACACAACACAATATGAACATGGATGAGGCCATTAAAGTCTCATGTGTCATTGACAAACTCCCTCCTTCTTGGAAAGATTTCAAGCATACCTTGAAACATAAGAAAGAGGAGTTAACTCTGGTTGAGTTGGGCAATCATCTGCGCATTGAGGAATCTCTCAAGATGCAGGATAATGACAAGCCAAAGAGCAGCAATGCTGCTGGTGCATCTGTTGTCAATATGGTGGAGCATAACAACTCCACCAGGTACAATGACAACAAAGGCAAACGCAAATTTCATGATAACACAAGGGCAGATCCTAACAAGAAGGCAACACCTACTTGTTGGAAATGTGGCAAAACTGGTCACATTAAAAGGGACTGCAAGGGTGTTAAAGTTGGTGGTAAAGCCAATGGATCAGGCACTAATGGTTCAGGGAGTGGTGGTTCAGCCAACTCACTGAAAGGTCAGAATATGTTTAATAAGTCTTTTCAGATTTATTATGTTACATATGTATCTGAATCTTTTTATGTGCAGGATGATGATGTTGCGTGGTGGGTTGACTCTGGTGCAACAGTTCATGTGTGTAAAGATAGAAGCTGGTTCAAGACTTATGAGTCACTGAATGATGGTTCTATTCTTCACATGGGAAATGAGTCAACAGCCTTGGTGCATGGTCGTGGTTGTGTAGATCTTAGGTTTAGTTCAGGAAAGATTGTAACTTTGTTTGATGTTATTCATGTTCCTGATATAAGGAAAAACTTGGTTTCAAGTAGTATTTTGAATAATCATGGTTATAAATAAGTTATTGAGTCTGATAAATTTGTGCTTTCTAAGCATGGTGTTTTTATAGGTTTTGGTTATTTATGTAATCAAATGTTCAGGCTTAATATTGTCACTGATAGTGTTATTTCAGCTTTTGTGACCACGACTGACCAATCTGTCTCTACCCTGTGGCATGCTAGACTTGGCCATGTTCATTATAAAAGAATGCAAGATATGTCTAGGGATGGTTTAATCCCAGCATTTGACATGGACACTGAAAAGTGTAAAACTTGCATGTTGACCAAGATAACCAAGAAACCCTTTCAGGGTGTTAGTCGTGAGACTAAGGTCTTGGAGCTAATTCACAGTGACCTGTGTGATTTGCATGCCACTCCTTCTTTGGGGAATAAGAAGTACTTTGTGACATTTATTGATGATGCTTCTAGATTTTGTTATGTCTATTTATTACATACCAAGGATGAAGCATTAGATAAATTCAAAGTGTTTAAAACTGAAGTTGAATTACAACTTGGGTCTTTGATCAAAAGATTAAGGACTGATAGGGGAAGTGAGTACATGGATACTCTGTATTTTCAGTCTGTTGGTATAATCCATGAAATGACTGCCCCTTATACTCCTCAGCAAAATGGTATTTCTGAAAGGAAAAATAGGGTGCTGAAGGAGATGGTTAATTCCATGTTGTCCTATTCAGGACTGAGTCAAGGGTTCTGGGGTGAAGCTATGTTAACAGCTTGCTATTTATTAAATAGGGTTCCCAACAAAAGGAACAAGGTTACCCCTTATGAACTCTGGACTAAAAGGAAACCCAACCTGAACTATCTCAGGGTCTGGGGTTGTAGGGCTGTTGTAAGACTCCCTGATCCAAAGCAAAAGACTTTGGGTGAAAGAGGCATTGACTGCATCTTTGTTGGATATGCTGAGCATTCCAAGGCTTATAGGTTCTATGTTATTGAACCTAATGAATATGTTTCAGTTAACTCTATAATTGAATCAAGGGATGCAACTTTTGATGAGAATAGATTCTCATCAGTCCCTAGACCAAGTCAGAGGATTCCTAATGGAACTCATGACACTGGTGTATCAGAGGTCCCTGATGATGAACCATCAGTGGTCCCTGATGAGGTTGTAGTTCAACAACCTGAACCTGTGCTCAGGAAGAGCAAAAGGGTCAGGAATCCAAAGTCAATTGGACCTGAGTTTCAACTATACTTAGTTGAAGGAACAAGGGATGAGGTCTCAGACCAACACTCGTATTGCTTCATTGTTGAGGATGATCCCAAGACATTTGAAGAAGCAATGAAGTCCCAGGATATTGATTTCTGGAAAGAAGCAATCAATGATGAGATGGATTCCATCATGGGGAACAACACTTGGGTGTTGGTTGATCTACCTCCTGGTTGCAAACCTCTAGGTTGCAAATGGATTTTCAAAAAGAAAATGAAGGTAGATGGAACTATTGAAAAGTTCAAGGCTAGATTAGTTATTCAGGGCTTTAAACAAAAGTCAGGGATAGACTATTTTGATACTTATGCCCCTGTGGCTCGTATCAGTACCATAAGACTGCTGATTGCTATGGCATCTATTCATAATCTGATTATTCATCAGATGGATGTGAAGACAGCTTTCTTGAATGGTGAATTGGATGAGGAGGTTTATAAGAACCAACCTCAGGGCTTCATCATGACTGGCAATGAAAACAAGGTGTGTAAACTGATTAAGTCTCTTTATGGACTTAAGCAGGCACCTAAGCAATGGCATCAAAAATTTGATGAAGTGGTTTTGTCTAGTGGTTATGTTCTTAACCAAGCTGACAAATGTGTGTATAGCAAATTTGATAAATCTGGTAAAGGAGTCATCATTTGTCTAAATGTTGATGACATGTTGATCTTTGGCACTGACCAAAATCAGGTTGACCTGACAAAGGAATTTTTGTCATCAAGGTTCTCCATGAAGGACATGGGGGAGGCTGATGTTATCCTTGGTATAAGGATTAAACATGAAAGTAAAAGAATTTCTATCTCTCAGTCTCATTATATTGAGAAGGTGCTGAGGAAACTCAATTACTTTGACTGTACTCCAGTGAGTACACCTATGGATACTTGTGAGAAGTTGATGCCTAATCATGGCAAGGCTGTATCTCAACTTGAGTATTCTAGGGTAATTGGCTGCCTGATGTATGCCATGACTTGTACAAGACCTGATATTGGTTTTGCAGTGGGAAAATTCAGCAGGTATACTAGTAATCCTAGTGCTCATCACTGGCAAGCAGTTCAAAGGGTACTGAAGTATTTGAAGAGAACTATGGATTATAGTCTCTCATATACTGGTTACCCATCAGTGTTGGAAGGATACACTGATGCAAGTTGGATCAGTAACACTGAAGACAATTCGTCTACCAGTGGCTGGGTATTCCTACTTGGTGGAGGTGCAATTTCTTGGGCATCCAAGAAACAAACTTGCATCACCAGTTCAACAATGGAATCTGAATTTGTGGCTTTAGCAGCTGCTGGTAAAGAAGCTGAATGGTTGAAAAACTTGCTCCTTGAGATTCTATTGTGGCCTAAACCTATAGCACCTATTTCTATCCGGTGTGATTGTGCAGCTACATTGGCTAAGGCTTATAGCCAGATGTACAATGGTAAGTCTAGACACTTAGGTGTCAGACATAGCATGATTCGTGAGTTTATCATGAATGGGGTGGTATCTATAGAGTTTGTGAGATCTCAACAGAACTTAGCTGATCACTTGACGAAGGGATTAGCTAGAGACTTGGTTATAAAGTCTGCTAAAGGGATGGGTTTAAGTCCAACTTAGTCACTGAATGCTAGGACACCCAACTCCCTCTTGAGGAAACTTAGGAGCTGAGTTCAATGTGGAAAGCTGAACATTCAGTGGACTGGAGCACATGTTTTATTTACATCCCAAGGTTGCTCTCAGAACCTGCTGAAAGGAGGATGAAGTCTTTACTTCTTAATGGTTAATTTTCTTTGAAAAAGTGCTTGGCAGGAGCATGAATAAAGAGAAACCACCTATGTAAATGTTAAAGTTTTGCCGCTTCGGGTAGCTTTGGACTTTTAGCTTTTACAACATTTATGAATTTGGATATGGACACATGGCTTGTATAGTGTCAGGAGCTTTTAAGTGTTTGAAAACTTGTGTGTATTTTATCTTCAGGTATTCAAATGGGTTGAAGGGTTCAATTCTTAGAACACCCTGATTCTCGAATATTTGAAACGTGTAATTTACTAAGATGAAAATTCAATCCTCAGGACATTTTCATTTATGTACATGTTTTGTTTGATGTTTATTTTCATGCAAAGGAAGTGAATTAAATTTGGGGAGGATTGTTGGAAAATTTAGTGCACTTGTGGGATTAGTTCACACCTTGTAATGGGTTAGGAGGTACGGAGTGTACACCCATAAGGTCCATGAACACCCTGACTCTTGTAGTGGTTTGTATTGGTAGTGCTAGTAGAAAGTACTGCTTGTGGTTTCCACTGATAAGCAGTGTTTCCACTGAAGTTGTGGTTTCCACTGAAGTAGTGTATCCACTGCTAGTGCTATGAAAGTACTGCTAGTGTGAAAGTACTGCTAATGGTATGAAAGTACTACTAGTGTGAAAGTACTGCTAATGGTATGAAAGTACTTCTAGTGTTAAAGTACTGCTAAATGGCAGTTACAACTGCTTAATGACCACGTTTAATTGGTCATGTAACCACTAACGGCTATAATGGGGATAATTATGAGGCTATTAATGGGCCGATTAATACTCATAATTCCATTTGACTAGCTAAGAGTAACCTCCTATAAATAGGAGATCTGATTATGCATGAAAAACACACAGAAAACATAAACACTTATTAGCGAAAGGGTTATAGAATTGTGCCTAATTCTCTAACTGTATTTGGTCTTATCCCAAGTAGATATTCGTGATACCCAGGCATTAGGGTCGAATAGTTTACTTTGGAAAGTGATTACACGATTCCAAGTGATATCCGGTAACCACCTAGTGGTATTGCTACTATCATTGATTGTCTTAACCCTGTTTTGGGAGATACACCCCAACAAAAACTTATGATTACATTTCATAAAAGAATTTCATTAGGGGACCATAAAAAGGGTATATACACATTACAATGAATATAATGCCATATATTGAATCAATTACGCTAGCACTAAGCTCATCCAACCGAAGCTACGACAGTTTCTGTATGCACAAAGAAGTCATAAACATAAGGAGCCCATGGCGAGTGTTTATCCCAATACACTCGGTCCCGACATGCTATATGTTTCGCCTTGACCCATGCGGGGTCAACCAAACAGGGGAGTCAACCCCAATAGATCTATTTATAACATTCGCGCTTCCCAGCTGGAATTGACGGTTCATGAAAAGGGCAATTTGGGATCTAAGGACTTAGGCTAAGCTGCGTAATATTCTCAGTCAAGCACTTTGGTATGGTCCATAAAACATCTATGTATGATGTATCTTAAAACATATCAATCAAAAGGAATAGTATGCATGGAAATGCACCATTAAAATCATTTAAGTAAAATGAGCATGTATCTTCCCCCAAAACCAGTATAAAACAGATTAAAAGTAGGGGCTATGAAACTCACCTTGGCCATTAGTAGTCCAAAGGGAATTAAATCAAGGGATGATAGTGCACGGCTCCGACACGCAACCTAATTAATACGGCAATTTAGTCTTTATGCTTAAGACTCGATAAAGTTTAACCAACTTTATAAATTTTAATTGTTTGTTTTGTTGTTGATGTGGCATCATTTATCTTAGAACAATTTACAAGGAACTGGGGGATTTCGGCTTAGGAAGGATGACATGGAAGGAGTCTCAAGGAAGGAATTTCGACTTTGGTTTAATGATGACCAAATGATAATACTTGGAAGGGTACACGCAGAAGAAAAAAAAGATATCAAGGATGAACAAGACTTCGGTTTGATGATAACCGAATGACGATGTACGGAAATAATTACATATGATTTTAGACATTAATGGATTATGTAATCATTATTTCATGGGTATATACTTAACGTACATACTTGTACAAATATCTCTATGTATCACTTTTAGTGGATAACATAAGAGTATTCAAAAATTTAAGTAATAGCCTTACTTAATATCTTTGTATTCAAATAATTTGACAGTGTTAAAATGAGTAAAACTTATATGTTTTAGTTTCTTTAGTTTTCTCTATGTTTTAAAATACATGATCACTCATAGTTTTTATTTCATTTTAACCAAGTTTTAAGTTTCTAAAAAAAAGGTTATGCTTACGCATATGGAATATAAGTCGACTCAAGCAAATTGAAGAGACCGGGAAAGGATAAGTCAAAATAAATCGGGAATTAAATCTCATTGTATTGAATATATACGTACTGTAATATGTCATACTTTCTATTATATGAAAACATATAAAACAAAAGAACAAAGATAGATGTCGTAGTTCATGCATGGAGGAACTTTATTAAATACGAGAATAGTTCATGCTTCTTGTTGAACTACTAACTTTATTATATGAAGTCAACATGAGAAAACTTTATTAAATATATAAGTTTAAGTCAAATGTAGTATTAGTGGTTCATACATTATATAAGATGGCCATGGACATATATCTACTCATAATACTTAACTTTCTAACTGTTAAGTAAAAAAAAATTGTTTGGACAAGATAATTCAAATCAAGCTCACCTTACTAACATGAGTTTATTGGGCTCACCCAAAACACCACACAAACCCCTTAACCATTTGACCCATATGATTTAACTAAATACTGACTTTGATAGTAAATTATCAAATAAAAGAAAAGATGACCACCCCTACTGTTGGGATGTCGAACAATGCAGACACAACAATTTAACCATTTAGTTCATTGTATTAGAATTGTAAATTGCAAATTTAGGCAAAACATACGGACTCCTTGGTGACTCGATACCACTACAATCACAAGATTTTTGTGAGCCGATATTCACACCGAAACAAGGCAACAAAAACATTTGAAGTCTTACTTGACTGACGACCCGTGAAGTCGAGTACTACTCATGACTTGTCACTTGACTCAACGCCCTCGTGGCACGGGGCCATACGAGTCGATACATAGGTCAACACTAATACTCTTAGGGAGGGCGTGTTTCACAGTCTGGTTTCAAAACGAATGAGCCAAAATAAGCCGAACACCAAAGAAACTAAATAAGTTTTAACATAAGCCGAAAAACCAATTAAGCCATAATAAGCTAACTACAAAGTTCAGGTTTTCTTTTTCTTGGTTCTTGCCAGCCGCGCAACAACAACAACTCCATTTTTATTTTTATTTTTATTTTTTACCACAAGCCGTGTACTAGTTTATGCCATTAACAAGTTTTCATATTTCTTTTTTCCTTGTTTTACCATTTTTATCAACAACAACAACATCCAGTAATTTCACATAAATCAATATAAAAAATATATATATATAAATTCGGATATAACAAATACTACAAGTACAATAGTTTCGACAGGGATGGATTTAGATTAACAAGAAGTGATTCTTACAATGAAATCAAGAATAGAGACGAATGGCTATGAACACCGAACTCCAAAGATCCAATTAAAAGAGACTCGGAATGAATTGGAGCAATTTACAACTTGGAATAGCTTCCTTATGCATCCAATTTTAAAACCCCCAACTCAATTTCAAAACCCCCTTTGATTCTTGGAACCCTAGTTTTTGTGATTTGTATGAGATGTGAGTAAAAACTGCGAAAACCCAAATCTATTTGTAGTGAAACAAGAAGAAGGCCTCGAATTCTCTTTCCTTGGATTTCGAATGGGTGATACCCGTTTTAGCTTCCATCTTTTTCTCCCAACATCTTCACGTGAGGCTAGAGTAGAATAGGGGGCTTAAAATGGTTGGTGCTAGTGATGGTTTTCTTGTGTTGATTATCAAAAGAGGAAGAGATATCCATTATCATGTTTGTTTTCCTGCTTGTGTCGACCAGAAGAAGAGGAAAAAAGGGACAGATAGGGTAGGCTAGAAATAATAGGAGTTGACAAAGTTTTTATTTTGTTTTATTATCGTATAGTGTATTTTCTGTACCCCGTGTTTTGTCGAATCCTCAAGTAAACGTACCTTCCCGGTACCCGAAAAATATAGAAATTATAATTTTGGAAACGATTTCTTAAACGTAATAATATGACATTCTTATTACATTGAAATTTGATTATAGATGTTTGCCGTTAATAATTTGGTGTCGGTATGCGTGCGGTGTCGTGACTTTCTAAATTCACGAGATAACCTCTCGTTTTCTTTCGTAAATTATCCTTGAATGATAAAATTTGTATATTTTACTTATCTCATTATTTATTTTTAGTCTTGTATGCTTCTGCGCTGCAGTATGCGGAATAACTTCCCGAAACAATGGATTACGCTTATGTATGCTTAAATTTTAACTTGGAGAATAATAAATTCCACATTTATTATACGGATACTTAGTGGACAAGTATCGTGTGTGCGGTGTCTTATTTCTAAGGAAACGAGATGACCTCTCGTTTTTAAATCTAAATATTGACATATGTCAGAAAATAACCGATTTGAATTTTTCTGACGTGATACATATTATTATAATAATCCGAATTTTTACGGGTTGTTATAGTCTACCCACCTTACAGGAGATCCGTCCCGGATCTCAGTTTACGTTACCCGACAGGGTGTCGGGAATGAGGTGATGGTATTTGGGACAAGTTTAAATTTTCCCTGTGTTGTTCTAGGGTTTCCTCTTTGGGTATTGGTACCTAGATGTTATGCCAGCAGCACATCCTCTATCTGAGGAGTCATGATTTTCCGGGATAGGTTTATTTGGTGAAATTTCTAATTCTTGATGTTATGAGGTTTCACTATTTTGTTAATGTGATAATCTCTAACTTCCCATGGTAAAGCGTACCCATTTCTGGTATTTAATGATTCTAAAGTATAGTGGTTAATTCTTAAGGTTTGCTACGGGTTTGTGTTTTTCTTCTTTAAGGGATGGGGAAACATTTGCTTTCGAATTTCTCTTTCGACTAAATGTTTATACAAGTTTGACTAAGACCAGATTTCAAAATCGATAATGTGTAAAAATGACACATTTTCAAAAGATTGTAAAACCGGTTCTTGATTATGGGGTGTATAAGGAAGTTTTGCGAAACTTTTGGTGTTTCAGCATTGTCTCATTTTAACAAGGGATTTGGAAAGTATTATTGTTGGATTTTAAAGGGGAATCCTCCAAATTTGGAAACTATATTGTAGCAAGGATGTGTAGCAGGATATAACATTTTCCCATAGCTACGAGTAGGGTTTAGTTGTCTAAGTTGGGTAAGGTTAGTGATTTAATAGTTGATGAACCTCATGGTTATCTATGGTTTTAGGTAGAGGTGTAGGATACATTCTAAGGTCAGGCTTAGCTACCAAGGGGAACATTGGTCATTTTTGTTTATGAGGTATTAACTTAAAACGCTTTATTTTGGTAAGGTATGGGTAGAATTGTAGTTTACTTTACAGTGTAATGGTAAGGTGGCAACTTGGTTTGTAGAATAATTCATGAAGTGATTTATGAAGTATTTTGATTATAATGGTCTATGGGATAATTGTTTGTATGGCAACTCTTTTGTTTGTAGGAGGGTAACAAGGTAGGCACGGTTATTCTTAAGAGGTGGGTGGAGTTTCTAGGTATCAAATTTTCAATCGTAAATTTTTTAAGTTTTGTGGGATTATAGGTCATTTACTGTGTCTTTCTAGATTTTATCAAAGGTTTATTGTTATTTTTGTTGCCTATTCCCACTAGGGAATCTTTCTCATAGGTGCTATTGGAAGGTTACTCATAAAATGGTTTGATTCGTCCACAGAATGTAAGGTTTGGGGTAGGAGTGACTATAAAAAAAACCCGATTGTGACATGGAAATTTTCTATATAGGGAAATAATAATGTGACGCCAGTGAGTGGCTTACAATTAAGGAATGCCAGTGAGTGGATTATGATTAAGGAATGCCAGTGAGTGGCTTGTGATTAAAGAATGCCAATGAGTGGCTTTTGATTTAGGAATGCCAATGAGTGGCTTATGATTAAGGAATGCCAATGAGTAGCTTATTACATGTTTATTAGAATATTAACATTAATCAAATTTCACTGGACATAATGCTATTATAACTATCCTAAGTATTGCAAAATTCACCTCTGAGTCGGACATAGGTGATCAGGCTATGTCCCACTGTCCCTGGTTAAATATAGGTGATCAATCTATATTCAACCGAGGTTCAATGAATTTTGAAATACTTAGCTTAGTTATTCTAGTAATATGTCCCAATACTTTTAAATGTTATCTTAAATATTAGAACAATTATTCCATTTATGTGAGGGAAAGGGTGCAGTGCTGTGATACGTAAATATACGTATAGGGAAGGTAATTATAACCTATAATGAATTTAGGTGAGCAGTGATAAGACATGTATCTTATCAAGTATGATCTCAACAGGATCATAAGTGAGGCATCAGCTCGGCAGGCAGGCACGTGTCGGTCATAGGGTTAAGTTTTTGTAAAAGTGGTTATAGTCTAGGTTTTAAAATACCCAGTTCTCTATAACCTAGGCTCTGATGCTAATCTGTAACACCCCCAAAATGGCTCAGTGGAACAAGTATTGGGGTGCTACTAAATTGATATCACAACATAAGCATAGAACAACTGAATTTCATAAAGAAATTTTTATTCATTTCTTAAAACAATGTTTACATTATTGATTTGTGCGGAAAAATGACCCATTCTAAAAAGGTGGTCCCAATACATAAATCAGAGTCGTCTATGACCATGCCATGCCTTTGCCTTGCGCCTCCAAAGATAAACTATCACCTCAAATCCTGAAGATACATGCTAAAAGGGGTCAGCTTACGCTGGTGAGTTCATAGGTTTATTTAAAAGGCACTTCAGTATATCATTTCACATTTGGTTTTTGATAATCATTACCTCTTGCATAATTTCATAAAACTTATGATTACATTTCATAAAATAATTTCATTAGGGGACCATAAAAAGAGTATATGCACATTACAATGAATATAATGTCATATATTGAATCTATTACGCTAGCACTAAGCTCATGCAACCGAAGCTACGACAGTTTCTGTATGCACAAAGAAGTCATACAAATGAGGAGCCCATGGTGAGTGTTTATCCCAATACACTCGGTCCCGACATGCTATATGTTTCGCCTTGACCCAAGCGGGGTCAACCGAACAAGGGAGTCACCCCAATAGATCTATTTATAACATTCGCGCTTCCCAGCAGGAATTGACGGTTCATGAAAAGGGCAATTTGGGATCTAAGGACTTAGGCAAAGCTGCGTAATATTCTCAGTCAAGCACTTTAGTATGGTCCATAAAACATCTATGTATGATGTATCTTAAAACATATCAATCAAAAGGCATAGTATGCATGAAAATGCACCATTAAAATCATTTAAGTAAAATGAGCATGTATCTTCACCCAAAACAAGTATAAAACAGATTAAAAGTATGGGCTATGAAACTCACCTTGGCCATTAGTAGTCCAAAAGGAAATTAAATCAATGGATGATAGTGCACGGCTCCGACACGCAACCTAATTAATACGTCAATTTAGTCTTTATGCTTAAGACTCGATAAAGTTTAACCAACTTTATAAATTTTAATTGTTTGTTTTGTTGTTGTTGTTGTTGTTGTTGTTGTTGTTGATGTGGCATCATTTATCTTAGAACAATTTGCAAGGAATTGGGGGATTTAGGCTTAGGAAGGATGACATGGAAGGAGTCTCAAGGAAGGAATTTCGACTTTGGTTTAATGATGACCAAATGATAATACTTGGAAGGGTACACGCAGAAAAAAAAAGATATCAAGGATGAACAAGACTTCGGTTTGATGATAACCGAATGACGATGTACGGAAATAATTACATATGATTTTAGACATTAATGGATTATGTAATCATTATTTCATGGGTATATACTTAACGTACATACTTGTACAAATATCTCTATGTATCACTTTTAGTGGATAACATAAGAGTATTGAAAAATTTAAGTAATAGCCTTACTTAATACCTTTGTATTCAAATAATTTGATAGTGTTAAAATGAGTAAAACTTATATATTTTAGCTTCTTTAGTTTTCTCTATGTTTTAAAATACATGATCACTCATAGTTTTTATTTCATTTTAACCAAGTTTTATGTTTCTAAAAAAAAGGTTATGCTTACGCATATGGAATATAAGTCGACTCGAACAAATTGAAGAGACCGGGAAATGATAAGTCGAAATAAATCGGGAATTAAATCTCATTGTATTGAATATATACGTACTGTAATATGTCATACTTTTTATTATATGAAAACATATAAAACAAAAGAACAAAGATAGATGTCGTAGTTCATGCATGGAGGAACTTTATTAAATACGAGAATAGTTCATGCTTTTTGTTGAACTACTAACTTTATTATATGAAGTCAACATGAGAAAACTTTATTAAATATATAATTTTAAGTTAAATGTTGTATTAGTGGTTCATACATTATATAAGATGGCAATGGACATATATCTACTCATAATACTTAACTTTGTAACTGTTAAGTAAAAAGAAATTGTTTGGACAAGATAATTCAAATCAAGCTCACCTTACTAACATGAGTTTATTGGGCTCACCTAAAACACCACACAAACCCCTTAACCATTTGACCCATATGATTTCACTAAATATTGACTTTGAGAGTAAATTATCAAATAAAAGAAAAGATGACCACCCCTACTGTTGGGATGTCGAACAATGCAGACACAACAATTTAATCATTTAGTTCATTGTATTAGAATTGTAAATTGCAAATTTAGGCAAAACATACGGACTCCTTGGTGACTCGATACCACTACAATCACAAGATTTTTGTGAGCCGATATTCACACCGAAACAAGGCAACAAAAACATTTGAAGTCTTACTTGACTGATGACCCGTGAAGTCGAGTACTACTCATGACTTGTCACTTGACTCAACGCCCTCGTGGCACGGGGCCATACGAGTCGATACATAGGTCAACACTAATGCTCTTAGGGAGGGCGTGTTTCACAGTCTGGTTTCAAAACGAATGAGCCAAAATAAGCCGAACATTAAAGAAACTAAATAAGTTTTAACATAAGCCGAAAAACCAATTAAGCCATAATAAGCTAACTACAAAGTTTAGGTTTTCTTTTTCTTGGTTCTTGCCAGCCGCACAACAACAACAACTCCATTTTGATTTTGATTTTTATTTTTTACCACAAGCCGTGTACTAGTTTATGCCATTAACAAGTTTTCATATTTCTCTTTTCCTTGTTTTACCATTTTTATCAACAACAACAACATCCAGTAATTTCAATAAAAATATATATATATATATATATATATATATATATATATGTATGTATGTATGTATGTATATATATATAAATTCGGATATAACAAAATACTACAAGTACAATAGTTTCGACAGGGATGGATTTAGATTAACAAGAAGTGATTCTTACAATGAAATCAAGAATAAAGACGAATGGCTATGAACACCGAACTCCAAAGATCCAATTAAAAGAGACTCAAAATGAATTGGAGCAATTTATAACTTGGAATAGCTTCCTTATGCATCCAATTTTAAAACCCCCAACTCAATTTCAAAACCCCCTTTGATTCTTGGAACCCTAGTTTTTGTGATTTGTATGAGATGTGAGTAAAAACTGCGAAAACCCAAATCTATTTGTAGTGAAACAAGAAGAAGGCCTCGAATTCTCTTTCCTTGGATTTTGAATGGGTGATACCCATTTTAGCTTCCATCTTTTTCTCCCAACATCTTCACGTGAGGCTAGAGTAAAATAGGGGGCTTAAAATGGTTGGTGCTAGTGATGGTTTTCTTGTGTTGATTATCAAAAGAGGAAGAGATATCCATTTTCATGTTTGTTTTCCTGCTTGTGTCGACCAGAAGAAGAGGAAAAAAGGGACAGATAAGATAGGCTAGAAATAATAGGAGTTGACAAAGTTTTTATTTTGTTTTATTATCGTACAGTGTATTTTCTGTACCCCGTGTTTTGTCGAATCCTCAAGTAAACGTACCTTCCCGGTACCCGAAAAATATAGAAATTATAATTTTAGAAACGATTTCTTAAACGTAATAATATGACATTCTTATTACGTTGAAATTTAATTATATATGTTTTCCGTTATTAATTTGGTGTCGGTATGCGTGTGGTGCCGTGACTTTCTAAATTCACGAGATAACCTCTCGTTTTCTTCTGTAAATTATCCTTGAATGATAAAATGTGTATATTTCACTTATCTCATTATTTATTTTTAGTCTTGTATGCTACTGCGCAGCAGTATGCGGAATAACTTTCCGAAACAATGGATTACGCTTATGTATGCTTAAATTTTAACTTGGATAATAATAAATTCCACATTTATTATACGGATACTTAGTGGACAAGTATCGTGTGTGCGGTGTCTTATTTCTAAGGAAACGAGATAACCTCTCGTTTTTAAATCTAAATGTTGACATATGTCAGAAAATAACCGATTTGAATTTTTCTGACGTGATACATATTATTATAATAATCTGAATTTTTACCGGGGGTTAGGCTTAGGAGGGTAGTACTGAGGCCTTAATGTGTTGTACATATAGTGTAGTGATGTAAAATACTTTGTTAGGTTTTCTAGTTTGTTTTAAATAAATACTAGTTTAGTTTAGTTTAAGTATAAATAGATAAAAGTAAAGGTTTTTAGCTTTGTGCATTAATAATTTTACATTCGCATTGATTTGTTGTACTTACTTTAAAAAAAATATTTTTAGGGCTTGTGCTTGAAAGGTTTGTATAATCTGTTTAAAACTAAATACACCATGGTTTATAATGAGTTTTATGTTAAGAGAATGCTTCTATGCATCAATGACTTGTACATTGGCTTGATAAATTTGTACTTTGGTAATTTGTAAAAGTTTCATGTGTATTTTTAATTTTAGTTTGTGATTTCGTTTACATAAAATCATAGGTTTTGCAAACTAGGGTTTTAACCGGGAAATACTCTAGAGTTAGGGTTTTATGCCTTGTAAGCTTGTACATTAAGTTTAAGGGTTTGTACTTTAGGGTTTATGACGTAATATCAAAATTATTATAAATCAAAGCTTTAGGTAAGACCCTAATATATATAGTAAGCATTCTATTGGAAATGACACTAATGATATAGGGATAATATATGCCAGACATCGCATGTCTCGTGGCATAATTATTATAGCAATCTATAGTTTAGCGTGCTCGTGTGAGGACACAACTGGCATGGGTGACCATGCCGGGAAGTTTTAAGTAAGACATAAAAGTGATGTGGTAAGACTTCCATTGTC
This sequence comes from Chrysanthemum makinoi, assembly GCA_910596185.1. Lineage (NCBI taxonomy): Eukaryota > Viridiplantae > Streptophyta > Magnoliopsida > Asterales > Asteraceae > Chrysanthemum > Chrysanthemum makinoi. Next base: position 199,340,996 of record OU343222.1, on the reverse strand, counting down.
ACATAAGAGTGTGTATATCAAAAGGCATTGACTATGCAAGAGAGCAGTTTGTGAGTGCAGCATATTACCTAGTTGTTGAAATCAAATAAATAAATAAAAAAATTGTACGTAAAAAAATGAATTATTATTGATTAATATAAAAGCGGATTTTTACCGATGGTTACAGTCTCCCCTCCTTAAATGGAATCTCGTCCTCGAGATTCACTCGGTGTTGGTTGCGGTGTTGGAGAATAGGTGTGGGTACTTCTTACGAAATTGATCTTCCCATTCCCAAGTAAATTCTGGTCTTACCTTAGAATTCCATCTAACCTTAATGATAGGGATTCGGCTTCGTTTTAACTGCTTAACATCCCTATCCATGATCTCCACGGGTTCTTCCACGAAATTGAGCTTACCGTTGAGCTGGAGTTCTTTTATCGGAATAACAAGTGTTTCATCTGACAAACACCTCTTTAGGTTGGAAACGTGGAAGGTACGGTGTATGTTACTGAGCTCCATAGGAAGCTCGAGTTTATAGGCTACAGGACCTATTCTTTCTACAATCTTGAATGGTCCTATGTATCTAGGATTCAATTTTCCCCGTTTTCCGAACCTAACCGTACCATTCCATGGTGATACTTTTAGCATGACCCTGTCTCCAACTTCAAATTCCATAGGCTTTAGCCTTACGTCAGCGTAACTCTTTTGCCTATCTCGTGCAGCTTGTAAATGTTGCCGAATTTGTACTATCTTATCAGTGGTTTCCTGGATGATTTCAGGTCCAGTGAGTTGAGCTTCTCCTACCTCGGCCCAACACACGGGTGATCGGCACTTTCGTCCATAAAGTGCTTCGAACGGTGCTGCCTTGATGCTGGCATGGTAACTATTGTTATATGAGAATTCTGCCAAAGGCAAGTGTCTATCCCATCCTTTTCCAAAATCTATTACGCACGCCCTGAGCATATCTTCCAATGTTTGAATGGTTCTTTCGCTTTGTCCGTCAGTCTGAGGGTGGTAAGCAGTACTCATGTCTAATTTAGTACCTAAAGCCTTTTGGAGTGATTGCCAAAATCGGGATGTGAAACGAGCGTCACGATCCGAGATAATGGAAATTGGCACTCCGTGTTGTGAAACTATCTCCTTCAGATACAACTTTACGAGGGTTTCCATCTCATCAGTCTCCTTGATTGGCAAGAAGTGCGCTGATTTCGTGAGACGATCGATGATGACCCAAATTGTGTCATACCCACTTGACGTCTTAGGCAACTTGGTGATAAAATCCATTGTTATTCTCTCCCACTTCCACACAGGAATCTCTGGTTGAATCAACAAGCCGGACGGCTTTTGATGTTCCCCCTTTACTCATGACCACGTCAAACATTTACTAACATACTCAGCAACATTAGCCTTCATGTTTGGCCACCAGTAAAACTTTTTAAGGTCCTGATACATCTTTTCAGAACCCGGGTGAATGGAGTACTTCGACTTGTGTGACTCATGCATAATCACATATCGTAAATCACCATAATGTGGTACCCAGCTTCTGTTCTTTATGCAACGAGTTCCATCGGAACGACTTTCAAACATCTTGTCCATACCTCGTAAATTCGCAGCCTGAATATTCTCTTCTTTCATTGCCTCAGACTGCGCCTGGAGAATTTGAGATGGTAAATTCAGATTAATGGTCATGACTAAGGCTCTGACTCGAAGAGGCTTAATCCGTTCTTTCCTGCTCAAAGCATCTGCTACCACATTTGCTTTTCCAGGATGGTAACGAATTTCACAATCGTAGTCACTTAGCAACTCCAACCAACGTTGTTGCCTCATGTTCAATTCTTTCTGATCAAGAATATGCTGAAGGCTCTTGTGATCAGTGAACGCAATACACTTTGTGCCATACAAGTAATGCCTCCAGATTTTAAGAGCAAATACTACTGCTCCCAGTTCCAGATCATGTGTTGTGTAATTCTTCTCATGCGGCTTGAGCTGTCGAGATGCATAAGCGATGACCTTCTCTCTTTGCATTAATACGGCGCCCAGACCTTGATGTGATGCGTCGCAGTAAACAACGAAATCGCTACTCCCTTCAGGTAGTGCTAGAATTGGAGCTTCGCAAAGCTTTTGCTTTAGTAGCTGAAATGCTTCCTCCTGATCTTTTCCCCAGATGTACTTCTTGTTCTTTTGGGTTAATTCAGTCAAAGATTTAGCAATCTTTGAAAATCCTTCTATGAATCTTCGGTAATATCCAACAAGTCCTAAGAATTGACGTACCTCCGTATGTGTGGTAGGTGTCGGCCAATTCTTGACTGCTTCGATTTTGGAAGGATCTACGTGAATTCCATGCTGATCGATTACATGCCCAAGAAACTGTACAGTGTGAATCCAAAAATCACACTTGGAGAACTTTGCCTACAGTTGTTCTTTCTTGAGTAGTTCCAAAATAGTTCTCAAATGCTCCTTATGCTCTTCTTCATTGCGGGAGTAAATGAGAATATCGTCGATGAACACTATCACGAATTTGTCCAAATAAGGTTTGCACACCCTGTTCATGAGATCCATAAACACGGCTGGTGCATTGGTCAACCCAAATGGCATTACCTAAAATTCGTAATGACCGTATCTCGTCCTGAACTCCGTTTTAGGAATATCTTCTTCCCTTACTCGTGATTGATGATAACCCGATCTCAAATCAATCTTTGAATTAACACTCGACTCTTGTAGTTGGTCGAACAAGTCATCAATCCTCGGTAATGGGTATCGGTTCTTTACCGTAAGTTTATTCAACTCTCGGTAATCAATACACATCTGAAAAGATATGTCCTTCTTTTTGACGAACAGGACCGGAGCTCCCCAAGGTGAAGAGCTTGGTCGAATGAAACCTCTATCTAATAACTCCTGCAATTGGTTGGATAGCTCTTTCATTTCAGACGGAGCCAAACGGTAGGGTGCTCGTGCTACTAGCGCCGCTCCTGGAACTAAATCAATCTCGAACTCTACCTGACGAACAGGTGGTAATCCAGGCAATTCTTCTGGGAAAACTTCTAGAAAATCCTTTACTATTGGTACATCTTCAAGCTGTTTTTCATCTGTCTTTTTCTCCGTCACCTGAGCTAAGAACGCGTGACATCCTTTGTCGATATACTTTATGGTCTTGAGGCATGAGATGATGCTTAATTTAGTCCTACTTCGATCACCTCGGATGATCAACGTTTCCCCCTCGTAAGGGATGTGAACCACCTTCTCGTCACATATTGTTCTCGCATGGTACTTAGACAGCCAATCCATACCAATAACAACATCGAAACTACCGAGTTCAATAGGCATAAGGTCTATGTTGAAAGGTTGGTTTAGTAATGTCAGGGTGCAACCCTGGATTATAGTGTTAGTGATTACTAATTTTCCGTTAGCTAGTTCTATTTCGTAGGTGTTGTCTATGGCAGTTGGGGTGAGTTTAAGTAAGGAGGCGAAAGTAATGGATATAAAGCTTTTATCGGCGCCAGTATCAAATAATACTTTAGCTAAGTGTTGGTTGAGAGAAAACTGTGGAAAACTAGAAGGGGGGGTTGAATAGTTTTGCCAATTAAAACTTTCTTTTAATCTATTTAGATTGACTTATGTCAATCTATTTGAATGTGTGTGTTGGATGTTGATAAACAAGCATATAAAGATAAGTAATGAAAAGATAAGAGTAAGAAGCAAAAAACCACAACACGAGTATTTATAGTGGTTCGGCTACAAGGACACCTTCCTTGCCCTACTCCACTCCCCGAGTCACCTACTCGAGAGTTCGTAATCACTACACCAATCTCCTTATGGCGGAGAAGCCTTCACAACGTTGCCTACCCTTTTTCCGGTGCTAGGCTAACCACCGGGTTCTTTCACTCCAAGGTGAACCACACCTACACAACGTCGCCTACCCTTTATAAGGTACTAGGCTAAGTACCTAGTTCTTTCACTCCAAGGTGAACTACACCTTCACAACGTCGCCTACCCTTTATTAGGTACTAGGCTAAGCACCTAGTTCCATTGCAATGGAGGAACTACTACCACACTACACTAACGACTAATCCCAAAGGAGATCTACTCCTTTACAACATCATCAAGGATATCAATATCCTTGGATCTAATACTAGTCTATCTTGTACATCGAAACACACCATATCGAATGTACATCTAAGGCACCTTTCACTAATGCCTTTGACTAGATCTACAAGACACCTTTCACTAATGTCTTGTGTCTTCACTTCTAAGCACCTTTCACTAATGCTTCTTTGTCTTGACTTCTAAGCACCTTTCACTAATGCTTCTTTGTATTGACTTCTAAGCACCTGCCACAAGTGCTTTATCCTATAGACGATAGATACCCTTCAGTAATATCATCGTCTTGACACTTGAGACATCTTTCACTAATGTCTTCAACACTACACTTCTTTGAAGAAAGAAAGGGATCATCAACAAGAAGACTTCGGTAGCCTTGATGATGAGGAAGCATGGCAACTCATGGACTTGAGCTTGCTCGACTTCAAAGTTGGTGATCTTGCCTTTAAGAGGAACCTAAAAGATCACACAAAAACAAAACTACAAACATAGATCTCTTGGATCTAAGGTTAGTGAGATTTAACTCAGGGGAGAAAGTGTGTTAAAAAGAGGTGAGAAACAATGAAGAAATGGCTCACTATTTATAGAGGAAAAATCCTACTGTTCCCCGGATCCCACGGATCCCTTCCACTTGGGATCCGACTAGCACAAAGCTAGGGATCCGTGGAACGCACCTCTTTACCCATGGGTATTTTTGGTTATGGGTCATGGGTTATGGGTTATGGGTTGATCTATGGTTTTCTTTCTAGATACAATGTATCTTAAGGATACAATGAACTTGGTTAAGTGGTATATATAAAACCATGAGTTATGGGTCAATACCATTTGCTAGTTATTACCCATTTTAGTATTTACATGTTTTTACCCATTTTAGTATTTACATGTTTTTACCCATTTTAGTATACTTAGTTTAAGTATATGTTAACCCAATATGTAAACACTAGTTGTTGTACATATGTATCTAAATCATAAAATCACTTATACTTGTTTTAGTATTTTATGTGAAAATGTGAATATGTTAGGAACTATTAGTTCAAACCATTTACGTATTTTATTTGTTTCGTTAATATGATTTTACGTTTGTTATCGACAAAACATTAGAAGATCGTAAAATATAAATAAACGTTTTTACGGCTTATTTGTATTAACAATCTCCCCCTTTTTGTTGATGACAAAACATAAAATTATTTTAAGGAAAAGCTAAAATTCGTAAAAGTTTGAATTTGTAGTTTTTACTTTCTTCTCCCCCTTTTTGTCGAAACAAAAAGTGTTTGAAGGAAAGCAACACATCGTTTTTAAGAAAAACATGTGAAAGAAAAAAAAAAGAGATAGAGAGCAAGTAACGGGAAAGGATCTCGTCTTTACTCCCTCTTGACGAGTCCATCCCTATGTAAGGGCGTCAAGTAAGTGATACTAATCTAGTTTTTTTGCAAATAAGTTTGCAAAAGATTTCCTCTAAGAGACGAATGTGCTCCCATTTGATGATTGCAATTATGCAAGGGGATGTCACGAAATGTAAACCTAGTATTGCAAGTAATTTGCAGTGTATTGCTTTGACATAAAGCTCCCCCTAGCTTTGGGATGTCAAAGTCTTCATGTGTAAATTGAATAACTACAAAACAAAGGTTAGAAAGCAAGTATAATTTACAATTTCCTGCAAATGTGGTCCAAGTTAGTAGAAAGAAAGATTTATGTCTCACGGATCCCGCGGTTCCCTCCTAGTAGGGATCCGTCTAGGCAATTCTGAGGGATCCGTATTAGCTGATTAATTTCAGCAAAGGAGATATAACAAGTAATGTTATCACAAAGAAAATGAGGTATGAATACACGGTAATCATATGCTCAGAAAAATAACAAGTAGCATGTAATTCCATTTAATAAAACTAGAGTTATGATATACATGACTCTAAAAACTAAGAAAATGAGAAAATACATGACTAGGAATTTCTAAACCAACTATCGCTTGATGCTAGGACACCACTAAACTCTTCTAGCTCAAGTTTTGTTTAGGTTTGATCTCGTCAAAACGTTCGAGGAGATGATAGAACATGAAACGTTGGTCTTCTCGTACTTCATGTATCAAACTTTCAACATGTTGACAATGATAGCAATCTTTGTCATGGCTAGGTAGTGGTGGTGGAAGAATTGAAATGGATTGATGCGAAGGATCAAGTGAAGCGGCTTGTGGAGCTTCAAACGATGGAGGGATTGGTGGAGGTGCATTTGAGAATGGCTCGACCAAGAATGATGGTGGTGGTAGAAAAGTGTCAACTTCCATATGGTCGGGTGGTTGACTTTGATGATTTCTCATAATCCAAATGGGATTATATGATGGAAACGGTGAAAAGGAAGCCGGAGCAAGTGTTGACTCAACACCTTGATTTTGAAACATTATTCCTCCTAATGAGGAGAATGTTGTCGGTGGAAGCGGATGAGACGGCCTAGGAGGCAAGTCCTCTAAGTTGTAGAGGTGTGGTGATGATTGTGGGGATGTAAATGAAATAGCTCTAGGAACCAATGGTGATGGTTTAGTGGAGATGATATTGTTTGGCCTTGGAGGTATGGTGGTGTTTGGCATAGGTAGTTTTGTTGGTATTATCCTTTTAGGAATCGGTTTGATTGGATTATGAAGAATCCTATCATTTGTTGGCTTGACCGGAGATGATTCGGTTGAGGAGATTTCGTGTATAACACGAGCCTTTTTCATGGGTGGTTCTTTGGTGGATAGGTTACTACTTGGGGTTTTCCTCATGATGAGATGATTTCAAGAGGTTGCAAGAGCTAAAAGTTAGGATGAGAGTGATGACTATGGAGGTCCTAACAAGGTGGTTTATAAACCAAGAGATTTGGCAAGTGCATTTAAGCCTTAAGCCACTAAGATTCATTTGAATGTGATGATTAACATGCACAAGAGTCAACTTCAGAGTTTGCACTGTTCTAGGAACTCATTTAAGATGAGATGGAGTGTTTGAGTTAGGAAGATGAGTTGAAATGATTGTTTTAGCAAGATTTGACCTAAACTGTCATCCGGATCCCACGGTTCCCCCCTCAGAGGGATCCGTCTAGGCTAATCCTAGGGATCCGGCTCTCAGCAGCTATGAAAGAGTGGAAATGATGTTTCTAAGATCTAAGACCTATATCATCTTGAGTGTTTCAGTCCTCCTAAGTGTTTTAAATGAAGGGATGCTTGAGTACTTGAAGGTAATGATTGATGTAGCTAATGATTGTCATTTATGGAAGGATTTGGAACTTTCAAGAGTACCAATGGATGAGTAAGGATGACACTAAAGATTTAGAGTGTCAATTGAAGCTAAATGATCCTAGAGATCAGGTTGTGTCTTAGGATAGTGTTTTGGAAAATATCCTAGAAGCTTTGAGATGAGAAAACTAGATTTTGATCAACTTTGATCAATTTTGAGGTGAGGATGATTTATGATCAATTTTGCCATAATCAAAAGATTTCTAAGACTAGATGTGAAGGATCAAGTAGAAAATGAAGTGTGAGTTTAAGAGCGGAAGAGTAATGGATTAAAAATGAAACGGTAGATCTACAAGCGTTTTAGAGTGTGACCTAGGTGAGTTATGTATGAATAGGAAAGATTAACCTATCTTGATAAGGACTTAATTTGCCTTAAGACACTATGTTTAGCTTAGTGTGAGGTGTTCTAAGAATGTGTTTGAAATACAATGCTTGCAATTGCATTTTCTGTTCGTCGGATCCCACGGTTCCCTAAGTGTAGGGATCCGTTTAGCACAATCTTTGGGATCCGCCTATCTGCTCAGCAGGAACTTTACTAAAGGTATGCAATGATCTTGACAATGCATTATATCTCAAGGATAGTCTAAAAGGAGTTTTAATACTAAGATATCAAATGTAAGATGTTTTATTTCATGAGAGAAGTTGGATTACATGGATAAAGCACGAGTACATGAGATTTGATCCTATTTTGGAATACTACTAGTTTCCTTGAGTGTTTTTGCTATGAGGATCATTATGTGATTGATGAGTGTTGGTGGAATCAAGAATGAAGAAGGTTTTCATGAGAGATATGTTTAGCGGTTCCATCATCTTGTTCACAAGTACGTACAACGGACTTTGAAATTGAGGATGGAAGTGCATAACATTATGATAGAGGCGTGTCAAGAACATTCCATAAGGGATGAGTTTATTCTTGGAGCCTTGAAGATTTGTGATTCGCCTTGCGAAGAAGTAGGCGAGATTGTATGGTTGTTGTGTTAGCAAACAGTACAACATGTGAGCACAACAAGCGGGAAGAATTTCTCGATTTCCCTAAGACTCCAAACATTTTCACGTAGGATGAGTGCAAGAGGCTTGTACTCTTCTCGGATATCCCTTGTAAAGATAATGTTTGGATCGGAGTAATATGGTCGAGGTTTGCATATTATGCGATTTAAATCTTCCTGAGAGGGTATGTGTGAACAATATGGACTATTTTCTTCACGAAAGTTGAAGAGAGAATCAAGAGACCAATCTTCGGTGAAGGCACATTGTCCATGATTTGGAATCCGGAGGATGTGAGCAAAATGCCCAAGGGTTAGAACGAACTTTTGGTTTTTGATATAAAACCAAAGAGATAAAGAGCGATCCTCGTTACTAACGAGTTCGACTTGACGGAAGAATTCCATTATGAACCTTGGACATATCTTCTCGTTGATTTCAAGAAGACATTCTAGTCCTATGGCTCGGAAGGAGGTATTGATACCTTCTTCGAATTGTAGAGAGGTGTCTACAATACGTCCTTCGTGGAAGTGATGGTTTTCGAGATTATTGAACCCACGGACATGATTGCCAGGCGTGTTGCGTTCGAGAGAGATGTTCGGAGTGTAGATGCTAGTGAGTGAAAAATCAAACTTATATTCATGCGTCATAGTTGAACCTATAGAAATGATAAGTTAATAAAAGGAGATGTTTGTGGTCAACGTATGATAATCTAATGTTTTTACTAGATTTTTATTAACAATGGTATTTAACACTTTAACTTACTCAAGGTTTTGACTTTCTAGTGGATTATTACATTTAGAAAGATAGTGGTTTTTAATATGCATGAAAAACTGTTTTCCAGTAGGACGGATCCCACGGTTCCTTTTCAAAAGGGATCGGCTAATATAACTTCCGGGATCCGTGGATCTGTAGTAACAGAAACAGATTTGATAAAGACATAGGTTTTACCGTTTTTATACCACGAAATATGTTTTATCCTACATTTTCTTTTAGCATGCATACATGACTTCTAATGTATCACGAAAGAATATAAAACATATAAATCAAAATAAGTGAAAAACACATTATGATAAAAATAACCTAGATAAACTAGATTATTAATAATATTGCATTTCAATACTAAGGATGATACAAAGGATTGGGTATATAACCCCAATATAGATTAACAACACAAAGTAAATGTCTCCGTATGTGAACTTCATCATAGGGAACACAAGTGCGATGAGTGTTAGGGCGATGAGCACGAGTGCGATGTAAACCATGTTGATGACGGATCTTCTTGGTTTCGGTTGAGATGGAATGAGGAGAAAGATGAAATTTTTGAATGAGAGGAAAATTTTGAAATTGGAAGATTTGAAAAAGTGAGGATTTGGTAGAGTGGCCAACGGTGGGATTATTTATAGGGAAGGAGGAATTTTTGAAATTCGTGTTTTGTTTTATTATAGTATTAAAAGAAATAAAACATAAGTTTTATATACTACGAATATAGACGAGAAATATAACACGTATGTGAGAAAAAGGCTTCCTAATGAAGCTTCATGTAAAACATGTAAAAGCAAAAAAGATAATCATATAAATACCTAAATAGGTATACTTAATTATCAAGAAAAGTAAAAAGAAAGTCATACCTCTAGCGCACTTAGGAATGTCTTTACAAATGACACATCAAATGTCACTTAGACGATTCCCGCTCCTTTGCGTTTAAGATACCTTCTTAAGGAAGGTGTTCTTGTTACCAAGCGACTCCTAAAGCTTGGTGGGTATGAGTTTTGACTAATCAACATGACAAAGAAGATTAGTGCAATTAAATGAAAAGGTAAAAAAAAATGTTGTTATCAACTCAACATCCAAACATATAGTTTTGAAAGACATGGTGTTTGTTTTTTATGAAAAACATTCTTTGTAGTTTTCAATTAACTATGGATCGTATCAAGTTTTTAAAGTACAATATACATCAAGAAACTTGGTAACGAAGCTCTGATGCCAATTGTGGAAAACTAGAAGGGAGGGTTGAATAGTTTTGCCAATTAAAACTTCCTTTTAATCTATTTAGATTGACTTATGTCAATCTATTTGAATGTGTGTGTTGAATGTTGATAAACAAGCATATAAAGGTAAGTAATGAAAAGATAAGAGTAAGAAGCACAAAACCACAACACGAGTATTTATAGTGGTTCGGCTACAAGGACACCTTCCTTGCCCTACTCCACTCCCTGAGTCACCTACTCGAGAGTTCGTAATCACTACACCAATCTCCTTATGGCGGAGAAGCCTTCACAACGTCGCCTACCCTTTTTCCGGTGCTAGGCTAACCACCGGGTTCTTTCACTCCAAGGTGAACCACACCTACACAATGTCGCCTACCCTTTATAAGGTACTAGGCTAAGTACCTAGTTCTTTCACTCCAAGGTGAACTATACCTTTACAACGTCGCCTACCCTTTATTAGGTACTAGGCTAAGCACCTAGTTCCATTGCAATGGAGGAACTACTACCACACTACACCAACGACTAATCCCAAAGGAGATATACTCCTTTACAACATCATCAAGGATATCAATATCCTTGGATCTAATACTAGTCTATCTTGTACATCGAAACACACCATATCGAATGTACATCTAAGGCACCTTTCACTAATGCCTTTGACTAGATCTACAAGACACCTTTCACTAATGTCTTGTGTCTTCACTTCTAAGCACCTTTCACTAATGCTTCTTTGTCTTGACTTCTAAGCACCTTTCACTAATGCTTCTTTGTCTTGACTTCTAAGCACCTTTCACTAATGCTTCTTTGTATTGACTTCTAAGCACCTACCACAAGTGCTTTATCCTATAGACGATAGATACCCTTCACTAATATCATCGTCTTGACACTTGAGACATCTTTCACTAATGTCTTCAACACTACACTTCTTTGAAGAAAGAAAGGGATCATCAACAAGAAGACTTCGGTAGCCTTGATGATGAGGAAGCATGGCAACTCATGGACTTGAGCTTGCTCGACTTCAAAGTTGGTGATCTTGCCTTTAAGAGGAACCTAAAAGATCACACAAAACAAAACTACAAACATAGATCTCTTGGATCTAAGGTTAGTGAGATTTAACTCAGGGGAGAAAGTGTGTTAGAAAGAGGTGAGAAACAATGAAGAAATGGCTCACTATTTATAGAGGAAAAATCCTACTGTTCCCCGGATCCCACGGATCCCTTCCACTTGGGATCCGACTAGCACAAAGCTAGGGATCCGTGGAACGCTCCTCTTTACCCATGGGTATTTTTGGTTATGGGTCATGGGTCATGGGTTATAGGTTGATCCATGGTTTTCTTTCTAGATACAATGTATCTTAAGGATACAATGAACTTGGTTAAGTGGTATATATAAAACCATGGGTTATGGGTCAATACCATTTGCTAGTTATTACCCATTTTAGTATTTACATGTTTTTACCCATTTTAGTATACTTAGTTTAAGTATATGTTAACCCAATATGTAAACACTAGTTGTTGTACATATGTATCTAAATCATAAAATCACTTATACTTGTTTTAGTGTTTTATGTGAAAATGTGAATATGTTAGAAACTATTAGTTCAAACAATTTACGTATTTTATTTGTTTCGTTAATATGATTTTACGTTTGTTATCGACAAAACATTAGAAGATCGTAAAATATAAATAAACGTTTTTACGGCTTATTTGTATTAACAAAAACGTACCCGTGACCACATCCGGGTTGTGCTAAGTGTTTGCATCTCCTAGCACGTAAGCTCTTGCATGGGCCGTGTTGTTCTGGTTGCCATTCTGTTTGGGACATCGATTTTTGTAATGTCCTTTCTCACCACATCCGTGGCATATCACTTCTACAGGCTGCAAATTAGCACCTGAGGCCCTACAGTCTTTGGTTTTGTGGCCGGTTCTGTGATACCTTCCACACTTAATAAAGCATGGCCCATTGTGGTGCATCTTGCATCGGTTGCATGGGGGCAGATTTCCAGCATAGCCACCGCCTCCAGCAGGTGCGGCTACATAAGCTTTGGCAGCTTCCTGCCTTCGGTTCTGTTGTTGGTGATGGTTGTTTCGATTCTGTTGGTAATGGTGGTTGTTGTTTCGGTTGTTGTTGTTGTAGTAGGTGTTCTCCAATATCTTCTCAAGATCATGTACTTCAGTTGGGCATAACATTGCCAGCCCTCGAAACCTCCGGTTGTAAGTCTTGAGATCAGTTCCTTTCACCACCACCGGTGAAAATCATCTTCCAACTTCTTAATCTCAAGGGACAATACTTCTTTAGCATCTTTTCCTTGAAGTCATCACACGTGAGTTGATAAGTCTGCCCAATACCCATAGTTTGGGCGTAAACATTCCACCAAGATAAGGCATCATCCAATAGAGTCCCCGTAGCAAAAGTGACCTTGCAGTCGTCAGGACAACCGCTCATCATGAATACCGTCTCTGTTCGCTCAAACCAGCGAGCCAACTCAGTTGTTCCTTCTGTTCCTTTGAAAAAGGTGGGTTTACAGTTCATGAAATCTTTGTAAGTACACCTGCGAGCTATATCTGTCTCGCTTTCTCCGTTAAGCCTGCTAGTATTTCCAGAGCGGGCCATTGCTACTGCTTGCCTCTCGAGTGCTGCAGCAACACTGTCTGCAACTAGTTGTTGGATAGCAGCTTGGGACATGGCGGGTGCTGGTGTTTCGGTGGAATTTCTTGTTCGTGCCATATTTCTATTAATGCCACAAGAAAAATATATTTAGAATGATCATGTTATGTTATAACAAATAACAAGGTAAATGTGTAGAAGTCATAACAACATAACCACAACAAATAATTTCTTATAAGACCTTCATTGATACCATAACATAGCATAATATTACAACCACATATAGCCATAAGTAACTTGTTAATTTGTTGTACAACAAAATGGATACAAGTGTCTTATTTATGCTACATACTCCATGGCTAAGCCATAATACAAAAGCTAATAGGTAAAGGTTTAGTCTAGTAGTTTCCAGATGTTCCTCCAAGACGGCTCTCAAGTTCTCCGATCTTGTTGTGAAGATTATGTATATACTCCCATTGTCGGACCCGAGTATTTTCCATCATTATCTCTAGGGTGGTAATTCTGGAGTGAGTCCTCATGATATCATCACTTTGAATCATCATTATATTTGACATCGTCAGATCATTGTGATATAACAAAGGGATGTCCTGATTCATCTGTCCGTGATGTTGCTCCAGACTATGTGCCTTTCGCGAGTCTCTTGTAACTCTGCTGTCAAGGTGTCTAACTTTTGCCTCGTGGTTGCTTGCTTAGTAATTAACTCCTCCACTTCTCCCTCGATTCCTTCTATGCGTTCAAGTGGTAACTCATCGAGGTGTCCTAAAGCAGTATCAATTTGTTACTCGTATCTTTCCATACGTACTACGAGTGTAGGAAGGGTAGGTGGTTGGTCCATTGCTGCTTGCGAACTTTCTCCCGTCTTGAATACCCGTGGTGGAGTAGGGTAATCAGGAGTAGGTGATCGTAAGGCATTGTACCGGGCAACTATAGCTCTCGCCTCCTCTTCAATATCATATGGCTGAGATGGAGGAGTGAAATTTGTAGCTGAGGGCGGATCATAATCAGTTTCCCCCTGTGGTGATATCACCTGCTTAGTAATAGCATCCAGATGTAGTGATGAAGGGGGTGGTCAAAATGCGGGAGGTGATGTAGGTAACATGTACGAGTGTGGTGGAGGCACAGGAATTGTCCTTTTCCATGCCCTTTCAAAGGTTCTCCTAGGGCGGTCCTGTGGTGTGTTTGACGGTGGTGCTGGGTCTGAAGGTGTTAATGGTGTCGATGTCATGGGGACACATGATCGAACAGGGTGTACCTTTTTTCGGGGTGTGTTTATGTAGGTTGTACCATAAGGATGATAACGGTATGCCTCCATGAATGGTTCTGGTTCGTAAGGCTCTAGCACTCGAAATCTCCTTTGTCTAATAGGTGAGGGTGATGCAAAAGGACTCGAGGATGAGGAATCGGGTCGATGGCTCTCTCTGCAAATGTACCATGTTCCCTCCTAGCAACCATGTACGGATCGTCAGGAAATGGAGCGATATCAGGTACCACCGGAATATCCTCTGACTCCGTAGTATGCATGGATGATGGATCAATATCAGGTACTACTGCGAATTCCTCGAATGGTTCCTCGGAAGGATCAGACTCCATATCTAAGGTAGCGCGTCTACGTGTTGGAGAGTGGATCGGTGAATTCGTAGTAGGATAGGTTTCCTCGGGTACGAACTCCGGTAAGTTAGGACTCGAGGGGGTAGAGAAAGACATAGCTCTGTAACAGCCCGGTAATTATAAATACCTCATTATATATATAAATAATCAGTATGAACATGCATAAACAAGTGTCCGAACGGGTGTAGTAGCACGGAGGACTTTATTTAAGTGTGAAAAAGAGTTATAGTTTCGGTTTTGGTACTCCGTTCTCTATAACTACGGCTCTGATACCAATCTGTAACACCCCCAAATTCGATATACACAGTGGAATTAAGGTTGGAGTATTACTTCATGGATCACAGTCATAATAATAGATAAACGGCTCAAAAGAGACGTTTTAGATAAAAATGTTATCATTCATTTATTTAAATTAGAGTTTTACAAAATAAAGGTCCCAACGGAAATACTGAAATACATAGTTTTATTCTTGTGAATGATAACAAAATGGATGCCCTTTTTATAAGAAAGTCCATAGCCACTCCGTGCCAAGTCGTGCTCTAGTTTACTGAGATAAAACATGCTAAAAATTTAACACAAAGGTTGAGTGAATCCATAGTGTTTGTATAATAATTAGTTGAACACAAGATAAGCAGTAGTAAAATCAGTAATATTGCAGTACAGTATATTGCCCTAAGTCTCATGACACGCAAACCTTAACATGAACGCGTCATAATAATGACGTAAGTTACAAACATCATAGTGATGATGTGAGCAACAATGCCCTCCGTTAGAAGTTTGCCATTCTCCTAGTATTCTCAAATAACGTGCATTTGGTTACCTATCCGGCTAACACAAATTGGGTGTCAACTGCCAATAGATCTATTCACGATATTCGCGTTCACTCGCAAGTGATTAATGGTTCATGATATGAGGGACTTTTAGTGGCAACAGTAGGTACTTAGGCAATATCAATCAGGATAACATACAGAAAAATACTTGTGTTCGGGTTTGTAGCATGTATCTCCCCACGAGTTTGAAAAACAAGTAAAAAGTGGGACTATGAACTCATCTCGGTGTTACCGTAGTCTGGATGGAAAAAAAATTAAGTAATATGAACAAACTACTCCGACTCGCGACCTGAGTTGGTATGTCATGTTTTTAGTATTCGAGTTCAAGTTTATGTGATGATAATGCTTTATCGGTAGTTAGGTAACATGAAGTCTCTTCAAAAATTAGTAATACTTATCATTCTTATTTTTATGGCTCGGATGATTGTTAATAAATTTTATCAAAACCCAAGTTGTTAAGTATGATACGTTTCCAAAATGTTATGTGTTACAATTTTAAATATTTACAGTTTTTACCCTTGCACTTTCAAAAATGACACTTTATACCCTCAACTATGGGTTATTAACAAAATTAGCCCTTGTATAATTAACCTTGAAGAACTTACATTTTTAGCCCAGGAAAACTTTATCTTTCAAAAATTACAATTTTTATACTTGTAGTTTTATAAGAAAAGTTTACTTGTTTTAGGCTTAAATTGACAAAAGTGGGGGTAAATTTAAGTGAGGTCTTAAGAGGTTTTTACTACGTTCTTGATCTCTTCAAGAGTTTATAGGGTTTTCTTTCTAATGGTTCAAACTAGAAGTCTTAATCTCTTACGGTTTGGTCGCAATGATTTCCCAAAGTAGGGGGGTTAGGTGCCTTATGTAAAAAGTGTTGGTTTTGGCGATAACAGGCCCAAATGAGGACAGATTTTATACGAGGCAAGCCAATGTTTTTACAACACAATTGATCCTTTAAACACTTTGCTGTAAGCTCTTCAAAATGGTATAGGTCTCATATTCTAGTCATCTTTGGTTAGAGAGAAACAAGCCCGTGAACATGGCCACTTGGCCACGTCGCGTTTTAAGGAAATTTCATTTTTGACCCATTAACTTTTACAGTGTCACCTAGGGACATTGTAATATGTTAATTAACTCTTTTTAAGTCATTATCTAACATTCTATAGCTCCTACGACTCAAATTTTGAAAAGTGCACGCAAGGGTCTTTTTATGAAAATCTTCACGAGTCACCTTCTTTTTGGTTGATTATAAAAGAGACCATAAGAGTTTTTAAAGACATCCTTGGGCTTTAAAATCCTTGCAGCGAGCTCTTTAAAATAGTGTAATTCTCATACTTTACAACTCTTTAATTAGCGAGATATTAATTATTGAAAAGGGCTACTTAAGCTAGTTTTGACAAATTGAAAATCTTGTTTTCAAACCATAAAATTTTATAACCTTTGCATGCAATCTTGTGACATGTTTTTTAACCCATTTTCAATGTTTCTAGGATAGTTCAAAATCGAATTTATCAAAAGTCCCAAGTTTTTCCCAAAGACCTGGTGTATAGGACTTTTGGTTTTTAGGACATATGGCCCTAAAGGAGTGTCGTTTTTATGCATGACACTAAGGCTTTTCAACCAGCTTATGGGGGCGTTTTTATGCATGACAATGTAAAAAAAATGGGGCGCAAGTAGGGGCTTTGGCCTGTTTTTGCGTCAAGACCAGAAGCAGAAAATAAAAAAAATGTTTTAAACTTTGCGAGGACCAAGACTTAGGTTTAGTTTTTATTACTGATCATATAACATACTTAATGGTTAATCCTTATAGTTTTTTCCTTAGCCAATACCACAAAACAAAAAGTTTATCATGTAGTTGCGTTTTTTACAGAAAGTGTACAAAATCATGTTCTAGCTTTAGTTCTACATGTTATAAGTTTATTAACCTAACTAAATGATATTAGATATGTAAAAATGATTAAAGAAAGAGAGTGGGAACACTTACAAATAATAAGTTGCTTAAACCAGGAAGAACTTCTAATGGCTGCTAGTTATCTCCAAAATAATTTCACCCCTTCTAAGCTTTAGTCTAGCCTTTCTTTCATTACTTAGGGTCAATTTTCAGAATGTATGTGAGTATGGGAAGTTTTTTATGGTGTGTGTGATGGATGAGGCTTGAGGAAGGGGGAGGGGAGTTATATATAGGTGTGGGATTGCATGAGTTCACAAGGTGCTAAGTCACCTTGTCTAGTAAAAGAGGGGACAAAGTGATGTGTTGCAAGACATTTGGAGGATTCATGTGGTTTTAGGGGGACATGTAATGGTGTGGTAAATCCCAAGCCAAAAGTTTTACCCACCACATTTGACCTTGGTAAAATCTCATGGTAAGAAGGTGATGTGTTAATTTATGGTGTAAGTAAATATTTGTGGTTAGGGTAATTACAAGTAATAGGTAGGAAACTAAATGGTTGAGGTCTAGTTCATTTCTAACTAAGGGTAACAAGGGGGGGGCGTTAGGCTTAGGAGGGTAGTACTTAGGCCTTAATGTGTTGTACCTATAGTGTAGTGATGTAAAATACTTAGTTAGGTTTTCTAGTTTGTTTTAAATAAATACTAGTTTAGTTTAGTTTAAGTATAAATAGATAAAAGTAAAGGTTTTTAGGTTTGTGCATTAATAATTGTACATTGGCATTGATTTGTTGTACTTAATTAAAAAAAAATTTAGGGCTTGTGCTTGAAAGGTTTGTATAATATGTTTAAAATTAAATACACCATGGTTTATAATGAGTTTTATGTTAAGAGAATGCTTCTATGCATCAATGACTTGTACATTGGCTTGATAAATTTGTACTTTGGTAATTTGTAAAAGTTTCATGTGTATTTTTTATTTTAGTTTGTGATTTCGTTTACATAAAATCATAGGTTTTGCAAACTAGGGTTTTAACCGGGAAATACTCTAGAGTTAGGGTTTTATGCCTTGTAAGCTTGTACATTAAGTTTAAGGATTTGTACTTTAGGGTTTATGACATAATATCAAAATTATTATAAATCAAAGCTTTAGGTAAGACCCTAATATATATAGTAAGCATTCTATTGGAAATGACGCTAATGATATAGGGATAATATATGCCAGACATCGCGTGTCTAGTGGCATAATTATTATAGCAATCTATAGTTAAGCGTGCTCGTGTGAGGACACAACTGGCATGGGTGACCATGCCGGAAAGTTTTAAGTGTGGTGAGACTTCCATTGTCACATAAGAGTGTGTATATCAAAAGGCATTGGCTATGCAAGAGAGCAGTTTGTGAGTGCGACATATTACCTAGTTGTTGAAATCAAATAAATAAATAAAAAAATTGTACGTAAAAAAATGAATTATTATTGATTAATATAAAGGCGGATTTTTACCGGTGGTTACAGGCTGCCCCTCGACCGATCCGGTTCCAGGTTCTGATGTGGAAAAATGTAAATTTTGAACTAGACCCTAGAGGCTTCTATAAACCTTATCGTTGGTTCTAACACTCTTATATTGACTTATATTTGTGATTCTACAGAGAAATGTTGTAGGTTGTTCGAGTTCGACGCGGATTCCACCGAACCCGATCGTGACCAAGTATTCCCAAAGGAATGCAAGGAAGAAGGTTACGTATAGCTTGAAAGCTGAAGGGAATGCAAACTTGAAGTTTAAGGATCTCACCAATGAGGAGAAACATGCTTTTATGGAACGTTTGTCAAAGTTGCAAAACAGAACTGTTTCGGTTCCTAGGTTGGTAGATTGGGATTTGTTTAACGAATATGAGTGTGAGAATGAGTTGCGGGTTATGATGCGGATGTCTTATGTCTATCCGATTGATCAAGATTCGTTTGATGATTTTTCATGGGAGAGAGCTTTTAGCATTAATAAAGAAGTTTATCGTGAATGGTGTATGGAGTTCTTTTTGACTATGTACTTTGAAAGGAAGGTCAATGTTCAGAACATCATGAATGAAGTTTGTGTTTGGTTTAGGCTTTATGGGCAGGATCACGCATATACTTTGTCGGGTTTTGCTGTTGCTCTTGGATTGTATGAACTGGATGAGGTTAGTCATCGATTGTTTGAAGCTCATTTCTTAAGGCTTAGGAGATTTGAGAAAGATTACCCTAGTGTTCCCGCGTATTGGAATCGCGTGGGAGATCCTTCTTGTACTCGTAGGAATTCTGCAACCCTTAGGAGTCCATTGATGAGAGTGCTACATAAGTTGTTAGTATGGGGGCCGTTTCACAGAATTGGGAGCTGGGACAAATGCCATAAGCCGGATTTGTGGATTATGATGTTGTTGGAAGAGACTAAGGATGGGAATGTGGCTTGGCTCATAGTGAAGTATTTGTATAGGAAAGCCCGGGCATCAAAGGTAACAAAGAACATATGTGGAGGTCATTATGTGACGAGGTTGGCGAAGAATCTTGGGTATTACAATAGCAATGAGTTGGCTAAGTGTGGAGAGCCACACGTTAGTGAGATATGGGATGCAATGAGTTTTGTAAAAGCCTTGAATAGGAGGACAAAGACTTTCGGAGGATGGATTGAAACACAACCACCACAGCAGCCGGGCAATGTGCCAATGGGCAATGTACCGATGGGTAACGTGCAAACGGGTACGACTAGTAGTTTTGACTTAGGTTGGGGAGATTGGAACCAGCATTAGAATGAAATTGAGTGTAGGGATATTTGGAGAGATTCGATGATGTTGAGGAACAACTACATTAATGATTATTCGATTCCGTTCTTTCAACACATGGCTCAAGAAGCCAATTATGAGTTGCCTCCCTACAACCCACCTAATGTTCCACCATATTCTTTCCCCTACACCTCGTATCCTGGAACGTATCCATACCCATATCCTGGCTATGCCCCATTTCCCGACCCAGTTCCTGAATATGGTAGATTACCCAAGGTTGGAGGATATAGCTATGATGTTGGAGGATCTTCATCGGGAGCTGGAGGAAAAAAGAAGAAAAGGAGAGTTCGTTCGGAGTTTGTGGACGAGCACTATGAGTCCGAAAGTGATGATGAAGGTGATGAGATGAGTGAGGATGACGAATGATCGTGGATCATTCTTTGGATTGTGATTTCAAAAACAATGCTTATGTGTGTCGAACAATATTTTCTCTATCTCTATCTCTTAACTATTTCTTTAGGATTATTATCATACTTTGTTTATTTTTATTTTTAAGTAGCATTTGGATTATTTGTAGTTTGTTTGTTTGTTTTGTGTGTTGTGTATATTTTGCAGTTTTGTTTGCAGGATGGATGTGACGGAAGCTTAATGTTGGTCAATATTTGGAGTTGGATAACTCACATGCATGCCTATGACCCAATATGCATATTGCATATTCTATCCCGTGGTATCTTTTTGACTATTTCGTTTCCCATTTTCTTTACTTTGAAGTTCATTTTATTACATTGAGGACAATGCAAAACTTAAGTATGGGGGAGGGAAGAAAATAAGGAAAATGATACGATTTTTAATTTTTTTAGTTTTTAGTCTTATTTTTGATTATTTAGGAAAGTTTTTGGATTCACGTAGTGAGTAAAAAAATCGCCCTTGATTGTCTAGTTGTGTTCGCACGTTATTAAGATATATTTAAAAAACAACTTGGGTATTTCAATGGTAAAATGAGGTTTTTGAAAATTTTTGATTTGGACCAAATTACGAAAGTAATTCATTTTGGACTCGATAGCATTTTCTAGCTCGCATTGTAGCCTTTTTCCACTAAATTGTGAGGATTCTTTTTGTATAAAACATATCTTTTTGTTTTATATTTTGCTATGAGTGTGCCGGTGATTATGTCGATTCTAGAAATTGTACTTGTTATGCATTACGGTTAAAATCACTCTCGAGTGATAAAAATATGTTCAAATGATAAGAGGCAATCGTAGGATTTAACCCAAATGGCCTTCCATTTTACATCTAATGTTTTTTGCTAACCACATCGGTTAATTAACCACTTTATATGGACCCATTTGTTAGTGCTCATTTTTAGCACTAGGTACCCTTAGTTACACCCTTCGAGCTAATCTTTTCATTTTTGTTAAATCCAGAAAAATACAAAAATATTTTACACCTTAAGCCTTAGCCAACCCATGTCAATGTCTATTGGTTTGTTGCTAGTTGTTTGGAGTGTTGGATTGTTTTTGATGATTATGAAGAAGCTACACTTTGCCATTTGTGTATACCATTCTCCAAACAAAGATGAAGGAGACGTCTTTCTCATTTGTATTTTTTGTGGTGTATGCTCATACTAAGTGTAGGGAGTAATATATATATATATATATATATATATATATATATATATATATATATATATATATATATATATATATATATATATATATATATATATATATATATATATATATATATATATATATATAAATATATATATATATAAAGTTATGGTTATAGCCAATGTGCTATATTGAGTATATTGATTAGCCAATGAGCTAAATTGAGTTATATATGTTTGGAGATCGATATGTGAAGAAGAGGAAAATATAATCATTTTCGGGATTGTGGTTTGTGTGATGGCTAGCAACATGGAGGTTTAGACTTGACTTTATTTTTCTTTTAAAACCAATTTCATAAACTATTCCATGCCTTATCCATACCATTTATAAACCCAAAGCCTTAACATTATAACCCGAATAAAATCCCTCTTTGATGAATTTATTTTATTTGTCTTGATACTTGTACAAGCTTATGGTAAAAAGCATTGATCATGACTAGGCATTGAGTGATTTACATATACCCACCAATATATGAGTGTTGAGTGAATTCTTAAAATCATTCGTGAGGTGTTTAGTTATGTTATCTAAAGTCATTTGGTTCATTTTAAAATTTTCGCATATTAAAAGCAAATTAACAATTATTTCTCTTGAGATGATTGTTAGATTTTTGGAACCACGGTATCGAAACCATTGAAATCGATTTTCACGAGGGCGAGTAGAACTTAAGTATGGGGGAATTTGATAACGCTCAAAATGAGTATGTTTTTAGTAGCGTTATTGTTGGTTTTGTGTATGATAATCAACTATATTTACTCATAATTGTTGCAAAAGTGCAAAAGAAGCGTATTTGTATGTGAATGTAGCCAGGTATCGCAAAAGATGAAGAAATGAAGATTTCATGCACATTTGGATAATTCCCGAGGAAGGAAGTCAAGTAAGGAAGCTCTTGGACTCAATGATTAGGAAGCGCAATGATTTCTAAGTGTCTACAACAAATAAAGATCAAGTTTCGTCTTGGAAATCAACATTGAAAGCAAAGAAAAAGGTGCGAATCAAGAAAAGTCAACCAAAGTCAAGATTGGGTGTACGAAAGGCTCCCAGCCGATCGGTTGGAGCCCGCAACCGATTCGGCTGGGCTGATGGAAAAAACGCAACCGATCGGCGCGTGTCGCAACCGATCCGCCTGCAAACCCGGAGTTACACTTTGGTCATTTATTGTTGCCTTAACTTCCATTAATCATTAGAGGTCGATCATTTCCAGTTAATAACTTGTTAGGGACGTTTTTAGCCTGATAGTTAAGGGTTTTTAACTATAAAATGAATCTAGACTTAGTAGTCTAGTGTGACACAACCAAAAGAGTAATAGTTTACACCAAAGCTATTACCAACCCTTATTATTCATCCCAAACGTCTTGTTACTGCTGTAAAACGTCCAGGAAAGTGGTGAGATACATTCTCATCCATTGTGTGATCATTCGGAGTTGTACGGTTAGGCTAGACGATTGGAGGCGTTTGGTTGCTATATTCCACAATTTCTAATTCTTGTAATTCAAAGCTTAGGTATTCTATGAATTTGTCATGAATTTCTATTCTCTTGAATTATTTGAATTACCTTGTTACTACTTGTGTTTTGTTATGATTGTCATGGAGTAATTTTGAATATACTTGTGTGTAAGGATGTAGGAAATTGTAGGAGTGTTCTTATATGTGATGCATGTAAATGATCTTGTTTAAAAGAGTTTGTTGGAAAAACTACTAGTCTTGTTTGATTTGTCGGTAAAACCTGTTTAAGAAAAAGGACCGAAAGGATTTCTCTTATGTTTTATTCCAAAAAGTTAAGTGACAAACTAGTATGGGGATATGGTGATTGACACTCACCATGTTTACTTATTGAAACAAGACTAGAAACATTTTCATCACGAAAGGTCGAAAGATTCTTAGGAACAAGTTTAATGAGAACCTTTTACAAGCAAATGGATTTTCTAAAGAATAATCATTAGGACAAGGACCGAAAGGATTACTTATATGTTTTTGTTCTTAAAATGATTTTACAAAACATAAACCATGGGTTGGAAATCATTTGCTTATGATTTGTGCATCACATCAAGAGTTTACACCAAGCCTTCATGAACACTCTCTATGATTTCCTATAGACTTCACACAAGTATATGTTTCTTAAATTTGATTTTTACTAAACCCCAACTTTGAGGAAGCCTTGACAAGCTTTCTTGTCTCGAATATTTTAAAACAAATTAAAACACAAATCTCTTGGGACGATCTCGACTTACCCACCTTTGCTATCACGAACGAGTATACTTGCTCGTATGTGTTTATAGTAATTGTCGGATAAATCGTGTTTATAAATTTTAAAACTTGTACACACGGAGCACATCAATCAACCTAAGGCGCGTGGACAAACGAACACAACAAAAATCCACAAAGTTATACCGTCATGGTTATAAGTTCAAATCCAAACCGATGGTAGATATCTTTTGATTTGAGCTACAACAGGCAGCCCACACACCCTACTATTATCTACTTGATGATTTTGTTTTGGAATATTTTGATTTTCACTAGCTACAATTAAAATAGCTAGAACGTTGATAAAAAAGAAAATACACTTTAATCCTTAATCGCAAGTCACGAATAGAATATACAAAGAAATACTTTGATAAAGAAAATGACACAATAAGCGTCATAAACAACCAAAGGAAAATAGGGAAGATATGAGTATGTTCTATTCAACATTTTCGAGGCTTAGTGTTTTTATTAAACGAAATTCCAATATGTTATCAGCAATGGTACAGACTTCGTGACATGACACAGCCAAAGCCAACTTCCAGTTTCACCAAATAGCTAGAATAAGCTTCGGGTCCTCCTATGCATGCACCCCATGGTAGGGGGGTGGCTGCACTTTTGCAAAGGGGTGCCTCGATTTCCGTGCCAATTATGAGTATTCAATCATTGGTAATGATTAATTTCTCGATTTCCGTGCCAAGTTTTTTTACAACTTATTTTTTTATCACTTATACCACTTATTTTTTTACAAGTTTTTATACACTTTTTTTTACATGTTTTTTTTGTACATTTTTTTTAACAGTTTTTTTAATAACTTATACTACTTTTTTACAACTTTTTTTTTTGGTTTTACAATTTTACAAGTTATTTTTTGGTTTTACAAGTTTTTTTATGATATAAATTCAGTTTTAAAACTTTTAAAACCGTAGTCGGAAAAATTTTTGAGGCTCAGTTCGAAGGTTGCAAAAGTGAGATTTTATCCCACTTTGCCGTCCATTCGGTTTTCATCATCGCCTCGAAAAATTTTTAGGCTCAAAATCATCATCGCGCTCGGAAAATTTTTAGGCTCAAACCCGAAGGTTGCAAAGTGAGATTTGATCTCACTTTACCGTCCATTCGGTTTTTATCATCATCGCCTCGGAAAGTTTTTAAAGTTTTTAGGCTCAAAAATCATCATCGCCTCGGAAAAGTTTTAGTCACAACTGCACAAAGTCACCAGTTCACATGAACTGCACAAAACTGCACTCACAAAACTGCACAAGCCTCACAAATCTGCACAAGCCTCACAAAACTGCACAAGCCTCACAAAACTGCACAAGCACAAGACTCACCAGTTTCACAGGTTTCACAAGTTACACAAGTTACACGTTTTGAACATGATTCTCACAAGTTACCACTGCAAAAGTTCACAAGGTGTACTAAGATTCTCAAAAGTTCACAAGGTGTACTAAGATTCTCAAAGGCAATAATTCTCAAAGGCACCCCTTATAATCCCAGGTGAAAGCAAAAACACCAACAACAATACCAGGTGAAAGCAAGCTACACCAACAAGTGGTCCAGAAACAACACAAACAACAATATAATCCTAGGCAGGCACCCCATATAATCCCAGGTGAAAGCAACAACACAAACAAGTGGTCCAGATCAACAACAATCAACCAACAACAACTAGTGGTCCAGATCAACAACAACAATCAACCACCATGTCTAGTTCACCATTTAACACACAAGAGGTAAACAACTTATCAAAGGCTCAGATTATTAGCTTTATAGCTCATGTTGGCTGCAAATTCAGTTTTGCCTCGCCAAAACTCTTTTTAAGTGAAAGAACATCCCACAAGCCCAAAACTTGTGGTCTGAAGTATTATGCATGTCCTTTCTCAAAGGTAAATAATTAAACGTTTGCTTATTTGCGTAAATATATCAATAACTTGTTTGTTTAGAATACATTTCTTATACTTGTTTCGTCATGTAAATGCCAGTGGACTAAAGACTATGGGTGTCGATACTTCATGTGGAAAGAAATATTTCAATAAAAGTACTTTGGTGAAGCCTCTTCTTCAACGCAATGCTCAAACTGCGAAACTAAAGATATAACGATCAACATGCTATCAATGAAAACAATTTGTTGCATGCAAAAATAAAGGCGTTGGAGGCATCACTGGAATTGGCAAGAAATCCAGTTGATCACGCATGTCAGCCAAGTGGAATACTCTATGAGCTTATAGATGACATTAATAATCTTCATGTGGAGTAGATTTCGTTGTAATATTGAAACCATTGTTGTTTTACTTGTTTAATGTTTTAATGTCTAATGTTTTATTGTTATTGTTTAATTAAATGGAAACAAACACACAATTAAAAAGCATAACGTAAAATAAATATCATATAAAAACACTACACAATTAAATACACTATACATATAAAAACACTACACAAATTAAATACACTATACAATATACCTAAATTAAACACTACACACAAAATTAAAAAAAAAAAAAAAAAAAAAGACGGAATGGGGACCCACAAACATCTACTGACTTGAAAGTCAAGTGACAGTGTGGGTCCCATACGCTTTTGTCTATTTCCCAATGAAATTCACAGTCGTGACTCAACCAAAGTACCAAACTATATTCTACTTTTACACTTTATTTGTAGTTAAATCAACACATGTTCCCATCTAATTAAATTATGGCACTTCTTATAAAAAAAAATTATTAAAAAGGTTTATAAAAAATTTATAAAAAAAGTTTATAAAAAATTTAGAGTAAACTGCAAAATACATACCTGTGGTTTACAGTTTTTGAGACCTTACATCCCTGTCACAAACTATTGGCTAGTTACATCCTTCGTTAGCCAAACATTAGCCATTATACATCCCGTCACTAACATTAGTTTTTCGTTAATGCTAATATTTTGGTCTTTTTACGCATACGAGGGATGTATTTTGCAGTTTAATCTTTTACATATAAGAGGGATGTATTTTGCAAATTATTTTTATACTTTACTTTTTTTTTTTTATTATTATTATTATTATTATTATTATTATTATTATTATTATTATTATTATTATTATTAGAGTTAACTATATATATAAAAAAATATTTTGTCAAAAATATATTAAAAATTCAAAAATTTTATAAAAATTTCAAAATTTTATAAAAATTCAAAATTTTATAAAAAAATTCCAAAAATTTATAAAAATTCGAAAATTTTATAAAAAATTTATTAATAATTCAAAATTTTATAAAATATTCCGATAAAATTTTTATAAAAAATTCAATTTTTTTATAAAGAAAATTTTTCTTTTTAAATACTTTTTAGTTTTAAAAAAATTTTAACAAAATTTTTTCTTTTTAATACTTTTGAGAATTTTTTATAAAAAATTTACAAAAATTTCTTTTTCTGTTTTGAATACTTTTAGACGAATTTTTATAAAATTTTATAAAAGTATTCAAATATATATATATATATATATATATATATATATATATATATACATACATACATATATATATATATTTGTCGAAATTTTTAGAAAAATCGATTTTTATAAAATTTTTATAAATTTTTGGAATTTTTATAAATTTTATAAAATTTTCAATTTTATAAAATTTTTGAATTTTATAAAAATTTATAAAATTGAAATTTTATAAAAAAATTTATAAAAATTCCAAAAAATTTATAAAATTTTATAAAAACTTTAAAAATATATATATATATATATTTTTTGAATACTTTAGCAAAATTTTATAAAAAATAAAAGTATTCAAAAAAAAGCTTTTTTCTAAATTTTTATAAAAAATTCAAATAGTATTAAAAGAAAAAAGAAAATTTTTTTTTTTTTTTTAAATTAAAAAGTATTCAAAGAAAAAGAAATTTTTTTTTGAATTTTTTAAAAATTTATCGGAATTTTTATAAATTTTTATAAAATTTTGGAATTTTTTTGAATTTTTATAAAATTTTCAAATAATTTTATAAAATTTTGGAATTTTTTATAATAGTTTCGACAAAATGTTTTTTTATATATATAGTTAACTCTAATAATAATAATAATAATAATAATAATAATAATAATAATAATAATAAAAATAAAAAAAAGTAAAGTATAAAAATAATTTGCAAAATACATCCCTCTTATATTTAAAAGATAAAATACATCCCAGTATTATAGCAAAAATGTTTAACGATGATGTAATCACAAACCAAGGACAAAATTTTAGCTTAAAAAAATTTATAAAAAATGTTTATAAAAAAAGTTTATAAAAAATAGTTTATAAAAAAAAAGTTTGTAAAAAAAGTTTATAAAAAATTTATAAAAAATTTATAAAAAAGGTTTATAAAAAATTTATAAAAAAAGTTTATAAAAAATTTATAAAAAATTTATAAAAAATTTATAAAAAAGTTTATAAAAAAAATTTATAAAAAATTTATAAGAAATTTGTAAAAAAATTATAAAAAAAGTTTATAAAAAACTTATAAAAAAAGTTTTTAAAAAGTTTAAAAAAAAAGTATATAAAAAATTTATAAAAAAAAGTTTATAAAAAAAATTTATAAAAAGTTTATAAAAAAAGTTTATAAAAAATTTATAAAAAAAGTTTATAAAAAATTTATAAGAAATTTATAAAAAATTTATAAAAAAAGGTTTATAAAAATGGCGTTGGAGGCATCACTGGAATTGGCAAGAAATCCAGTTGATCACGCATGTCAGCCGAGTGAAATACTCTATGAGCTTATAGATGACATTAATAATCTTCATGTGGAGTAGATTTGGTTGTAATATTGAAACCATTGTTGTTTTACTTGTTTAATGTTTTAATGTCTAATGTTTTATTTTTATTGTTTAATTAAATGGAAACAAACACACAATTAAAAAGCATAACGTAAAATAAATATCATATAAAAACACTACACAATTAAATACACTATACATATAAAAACACTACACAAATTAAATACACTATACAATATACCTAAATTAAACACTACACACACAATTAAATAAAAAAAAAAAAAAAGAATGAAAAAGTACCGCCGCCGTACGGAATAGGGGGACCACACCTATTGAGGTGTCTGCCAAGGAGAACGTGGGTGCCTGCATAGTTTAGCCCAATAGAAAATGAAGTACCAAAAAATAGTTTCCAAATACGACAAGGACCAAACCAAAATATCTGAAAATTCAACGTCACATGAAAATGATGAAATTCAAGTGGTGGATGAGAAACAACCAATAAGCAACGCAAAAACAAACCCACCAATCACACTTCTCTAAACCCATCAACCAATTAAATAATAATAAAAGGATGACGATCTCCGACGACTGTGCAAATTCATCGGAAAATGATTACATCACTAGACACCATAAACATGAGATTAGATCGTCTCAGTGTACATCGTCACTTGTTAGACGAATTAAAGCCCCTGTTCATCTCGTAAGTTTTTTTATTTAGATTCTAGTTTCTAAATTGGGGTGGATCTGAGTTCAATTTGTGTTTATTTTTAGAAAGTTAGGATTTTTGTTTCTTACTCGTATATTAGTTATTGATTATAGATAAGGTAGTTTATCTATGGTTGTGTTTTTGTTCATTTAGGTTACTTTACGATATTTTGCTTACTTTTAGAAAATCCTTTGTTAAAACGCCTGATGTCAATGTATACTTTTTTTTTTTAAAAGTTAACTAACGTAAGAATTGATCAATGTATACTGTTTATAAGTTAAGTAAAATAAATGTCGTGTTTCATAAGTTCAGTAACCCAAGTAAAAAATAACTTAAGTGAACAAAGAAAAACAAAGTGGTGTAACAGCGTCTGACGTGTGCATTAAACCGTTGTTAGTATAGATTAGACGAATACCCACGCAAACTGACGGTATATAACGGCAAATAATTATACTTGTGAAATCGTGATTCGGGTTTAACCTTTGATGCTAAGCGTGTGTTTTTGAAATAGAAAGCGTGTGTTGTTTAAAATTAATATGGTGTGTGTTTTTGAAAAGTTGTCAGGTTTAGAATTGATCAAGAAAATAGGTAATTTAAGTTTCCAAGTTTAAGGGGTAATATAGGCAAACTACATTAATTTAAGTTTTAAGATTTAAGATTTCAAGAAAAGACATAAACTTTTTGTAAGTAGTACAGATGAGTAAGATGTGTGGGTATGAATTATTATGTGATTAGTTGATGTTAAACTTACCTTAAATGGAAACTAATATGGTGGCATGTAGGAAATTGTTAATTTTGCATTTTAGAATAGAAGCAGGAAGAAGTTTATCGAAGCAGTCATATTAACAAAATGGCCATCTATTCGGCAATGTTCTTTTTGGCAGAACGTTTTTTCTCCTCTAAAATACATGAAAATGCAAAAAAAAAAAAAAAAAAAAAAGATTGACTTCGCCAAAAAAAAAATTCACTTCACAAAAGGAAGTTATATTCCGGAATACTCTTCCCTAAAAAATAGTCCGAGAAAAGAAAAAGTAGCTCTTAAAATGTTTTTGCTAATGGCCATTCTGGGCTAAACAAAACTTGTTATGACATTTTGCTAAAAACGACCATTTGTGATATTGCTTTGCCTAGAGGCATCAATGTGTTTCCACCAGTCAAGAGGTTTTGGTTTCAAGTTCTAACAGGGACAAGTACACGTGAGTTTTGACGCTATAAGAAAAAAAGAATGTGGCACTTTTGTGGGTAGCACCAGACAATGCAACCATGTTAAGCAAACATAACAGGCTATACATTTTCATAGATGAAGAACCTTGAGTGCTGTGATCTTCTAAAGGTCTAGAACTGCTTCAGGTAAGCTGTATTGGGAGTAAAAGCTGGTCACGAGAAGTAACTTCCTTTATGCTTGTACGTGGATAGAGGATACTGCAAAGTGCACCTTAGAAACATAAGTTTGAATTATTTTAGTTAGTACCAAACTTGGTTTGTTTCCATTTTCCACATTCACTTGACCTGCACTTCACATTTTACGCACCCGAAAATATGTGTCATCTCAATGTACTAAACTACTGATAACGGGGTGGCGTAACAACCTAAGCAGTTATGTTTAGGAATGTGATCATCTTTGTTTAATAACACAACTATTAGTAATACTTAGCGTGTTGCTTTTGCCATTTCTGTATAACTTGATCATCACATCTTGCAACGTGCCTATTAGACATTCACTAAGACTTTAATTCGCTTTTGGCCCTCCTTAAAAGTGAGGGCTTTACCCGTTTTGAATCTGCATGGTGGTGGTTCAAACCCATGGATTAGTCGGCCAAAAGGTCGCAGACCATGTTTACCAAAAAAAAAATAATAATAAAGAAAAAAAAGAACTGTGAAGAATTAGTCCTGTTCTCTTTCAAAAAGGGTCACTTTTAATGACTTTCTATCATCATCACAAAATCCAGGATAGGAAGTTTGCATCATTCCTTGGTCTACGTCTGCTGGTGGAAATTGAATGATTAGCATGTTCCAAGTTATAGATTTTAGGTCAGAAGGGCACTTCATTCAAAGTTTCATGTGGTCAACTAAAGTATTACATAAGCCTTCAGCAAGTTTTGCTATTTCATTAATGATGTTAGATTGAGAAGACAAATTAGCTGGTAAATGTGTATGTGTTGGGTTTATGATGATGAGCTAATGAAGAAGATAAGTTTGGGTTCAAATGTGAACTTAAAGGCCCATTCTGATAAAAGACAGACATAGTGACCAATCTTGATTAAATACAGGACTGCCTCTGAAATAGACAATGTGCGGGCCTGGGGATGTGACCTTAAACACTAATCCCTTTTTTGATACACAAACATTAATAATGTTTATTTTTCCAACATATAAAACCTAGCCAGTACAGAATTACAAGGTTTTGTAGAAGTTGATGCTTTAGTGATCCAAACTGTTTTCATGCATGTGTTTTAGGTCTGGTCCCTGGTGAGGAGGTTCGATCAACCACAAAAGTACAAACCCTTTGTGAGTGGCTGCAATGTTCAAAGTGGTGACCTCGAAATTGGAAGCGTCAGAGAAGTGAATGTTCGATCTGGACTTCCTGCTACCACAAGTACAGAAATGTTGGAACTTTTTAATGAAGAGGAGCACATCTTAGGCATGAAAATCGTTGGTGGTGATCACAGGCTACAGGTACCTATCTCTATACATTCACAACCTTTAGAAGGGACAGTTTTGACGCAATTTACTTACAAATGAGTCGATTTGGGGGGCTAATAAAATGTTCAAATGGGTCTAATAAAGTCTTAGCTAAAGGGAACAGATCAAAAGGGTCACACTGGAAGAAAGTGGGTAAACTCAATTAAAAGAAACTGCAAAAAAGGTTTTGGGATCTGCCCAGTCTTGAACCCTACTAAAAAGTGATCTTTCTCAACAGGAACCTGTTTTGACCCACTACCCAATCTGCACTTCTTGCCACAAACATAAATACTTAGAACAAATATGATGTTATTTTTGCAGAACTACTCATCGGTCATTACCCTTCATCCAGAGATTATTGATGGGAGGCCAGGAACTCTGGTAATCGAATCATTCGTGGTGGATGTGCCAGAAGGCAACACCACAGAAGAAACATGCTACTTTGTCGAGGCACTTATCAAGTGCAACCTCAAGTCATTAGCTGAT
This sequence comes from Chrysanthemum makinoi, assembly GCA_910596185.1. Classification (NCBI taxonomy): domain Eukaryota; kingdom Viridiplantae; phylum Streptophyta; class Magnoliopsida; order Asterales; family Asteraceae; genus Chrysanthemum; species Chrysanthemum makinoi. The sequence continues at coordinate 199,308,470 of OU343222.1, read as the reverse complement.
GTCTCGGAGCGTTTGACTGTACAAGATCATACGGATTCCCTAATCCAAGTGTGATTCCTATTTGCAAGATTCGTTATCTCCCGTTGTTGTGCATATAGCATTTGAGACCTTCTGTGGAGTAAGTTATCACACACTACAACCATGCTCCTTCAGTTTCATTCCTCTGTAAGAACTCTGTGTGTAGCATATCGTTGACCTCTTTGTCACGTTTATGTTTGCGTATCTGGTTTGATTTTGTGTCTTTTGTATTGCTAGAGCCAAAAACGATGTATTTATTTGCACATAATTTGCTTTTGCATGCTCCCGTGTTGTAATGCACTGTCAAAGTTTAGTAGTAAACTAGCCTTGTTATAAATGTTCAGGACTATAGATCTGTTTGTGGACATAGATATGTATTGAGAATTAAATTATTGTAAGCTTTCTTAGGTACTGATTTTGATTATGCCATTTTTTTTCCTAATATTTTTTCTACGGGTCTCAATACGTGAACCAGATTGGTTCAATAGTGTGAGTATGGTGTGACTTTTCTCATTTCTGTAACATTACGAATGCACATTATCTAATCATCTCTTTTTAGTATCTTTTGCTTAGTGGTCTAAATCAGAAGAAGATTCGGATAGAACCAGAGACGGACTCAGGATTTTTAAGAGGGTGTTGCACAAAAGAAATTTTGGGCTAACTAAAGTTACACCATAAGAAACGAAAGTAGCAACAAAAAATTTGGGGGTTGCACATACCACAAAAACGGCAGTTTTGAAATCTTTTTGCACTTCGTAACCTAAAATCGGGTGTAGCCCATGCCACACCAGGCATACATGTGGGTCTGTCCATGGATAGAACTGCACGTCGGCAGATCAATTTGGTTTTTGGTTGAAGTTAATTTCTTTTGTTACATCTGATTGTACAATATTTGATGCAAGATTTTATTTTTAGTTTTGGAACAATTATACAATATGTACATGCCTCAAGCTTTTATTAAAGAAGTTGATTGAAGTCATATGTAGTTAGGCTGCAAATGAAAATGGCTTGGATTTGACTCGATGTCGTTTGGTTAAGCTCTTACTTCTCATAGGCTAGAGGTCGGATCCAGTATGATTCGAGCTCGATTGGAGAGATGGAATAGCTCTAAAATAGCATCGAATTAGGCTTTCGGAAGCTTGACTAACGCCAAAGAACACTATGAGACGTTTAATTAACCAAGCTCGATTCAATTTCAACTAAAAAACATATACGCTTGAAACTACCGATAAGAATTCGAGTCGAATTTTTTTTATAAATTCGAACTTCACTTGCTATCCAGCTGTTTTTTTTAAAGTTTGTTATATATGGGTGATTTTTTCTCAAATTTAGTAGTCAAACTTAAGAAGGTATATCGATCAACCTAAAAGAGTTTAAACCTCAATAATAACTCGTTCAATTTATATTTCACTTGGCAAAACCTTTATATAATTTTGTGGTGCCTAGTGTAACTAGTTGAAAGTTTTGGTGAAGAGGTAAGAACTTTGGTTCCGAGTGCCTTCTCTTTCCAAGGATTGAGGGTTCGAACCTCTCATTAAAGCTTTCCTTTTTTAATTTTATGTTCATTTTGAGTAAAACACCACTCAGCTTATGTAAAATTATTTTTTCACATTCTAACTTTAGATTTATTGTTGTTGTTCTTAGCAATAACTAGACGAATATTTACGCAAAAGAACGGTGTATAGCGGCAAATAATTACAAGCCTAACGTGACACTTTAAATACAATTTCTGGGATTAAAATCTTGTCAAGTTGTAGTCAAACATGATTGATCATGTTGAGTTTGTTGTGAGTGCAAATAAACAAGTAGGCCTTTAATTTTTATTTTAAAAAAAAAGTTTAATGCATTTAACTTATTAAGTTTCTTCCGTAGTTCGATTGGAGAGAAATCATTCGATCACTCGATCAAAAGGTTTCATAACAATGTTAACATTCGTTCTATTTAGATCTTAGTATTTAGGATTCAAAAATTTTACTTCACATTTAAACCCTAAACACACACGCACACTTAAATTCAACATTATCAATATCATCAATTGAAGGTGAGGCGGTTCAGTATCCGTTTTATACTGAAGGGTCGATGGAATTGTTGAAAGCGAGCATTGGATTGCCAAGGAGTCGATTATGAAAACCGCAGTGAGGTTAGGGAGGAAGAGAGATGATCTGGATGCTGAGGCGTTGGAGAATGCTAAAAGTTTTTATATGTATTGTAGTGAGATTGGTGATGATCGGCCGCTTTCAGGGTGTTCGTTTGCGTCTGATGGCAAGTTTCTTGCTACATGTTCCTTGGTAAGATACGGAGCATGCAGCCACAAGTAAAGATTGTGTCTTCAGTAAAGGGGCATACTGAACGAGCTACCGATATTACATTTTCTCCAACAAACAACAACCACATAATAGCAACGGTTTCTACTGACCGCACGTACTGCAAGATTATGGAACACATGCACAAGAAACTTTGCTTAATACATACAAGGGTCATTTGGACCGCTTAGCTCGTGTTGCTTTCCATCCATCAGGCAAGTATTTGGGTACAACTAGTTTTGATAACACATGGAGATTGTGGGACACCGAGACTGGTGAAGTGTTGCTTTATCAAGAAGGTCATAGCCGAAGTGTTTATGGTTTGGCTTTTCACCCTGATTTCTCACTTGCAGCGTCTTGTGGGTTTGATGCATTGGCTCGTGTGTGGGACCTACGGTCAGGAAGAAGCATTCTTGCTTTGGAAGGTCATGTGAAGCCGGTTTTGGGTATTAGTTTTTCACCAAATGGGTATCATTTAGCAACAGGAGGTGAAGATAATACTTGTAAAGTTTGGGATTTGAGGAAGAAGAGATATTTGTACACAATTCCTGCCCATGCAAATCTTATTTCTCAAATTAAATTTGAGCCTCAAGAGGGATACTTTTTTGTAACTGCTTCATATGATATGACTGCTAAGGTATGGTCATCAAGAGATTTTAAGCTCTTCAAGGTCCTTTCTGGTCACGAATCTAAAGTGAATTTTGTTGATGTAGTTGCACATGGACAAAGTATTGCCACTGTTTCCCATGATAGGACAATAAAGCTATGGTCAAGCAAAAACGTTAAAAGGCAGCAGAACGATATGGATGTTGATCAAGTCTCTTCCGAGTAGTCCATCGGCAAGTAATCTCTTTGTACTATCCCTTGCTATGTAATGAAATCAAGTTATTTTGTATTATGCTTGTATGCAAGTTCGCTTGTTTGCACAACTATTGGTTGGTGTTTGCTGAATTAAGACTATCTTTATTGGCAAGATTGTCAACCCAACCTAAACAAAATACGTGCCAAAATAATAGTTTTATATTATTTGTATACAATTTATCTAACAATCTGGTCGCATGGCAAACCAGATTGCCAACCCATCATTTGCCACATGGCACTATTATAATGGCTACCTTTTTTTTGTTTTTCTTCTTTTTTTATTTGTATGTATTGATTGTATATATTGGTTGTGTGTTAGATTGGGTTGTTAATAAATGGTAAAAAAATTATAGATTGGTTGTATTTATTGGTTGTGTAGGTGGAGGAAAAAAAAATAATATTTTATTAAGAGATTGGGTTGTAATAGATTGTTGATAAAGATAGTCTAATTGTTGGAAAATTTAGTGCACTTGTGGGATTAGTTCACACCTGGTAATGGGTCAGGAGGTACGGAGTGTACACCCATAAGGTCCCTGAACACCCTGACTTAAATAGTGGTTTGTACAGGTAGTGTTTCCACTGCTAGTACTAAGTTAGCACTGATAGGTAGTGTTTCCATCGCTAGTGCCGAAGAGTTAGTGCGGATAGGCAGTGTTACCACTGCTAGTGCTATGAAAGTACTGCTAGTGGAAAGTACTGGTAGTATGAAAGTACTGCTAGTTGAAAGTACTGCTAGTTTTATGAAAGTACTGCTAAGTGGCAGTTACAACTGCTTAATTACCACGTTTAATTGGTCATGTAACCACTAACAGCTATAATGGGGATAATTATGAGGCGATTAATGGGGCGATTAATTCTCATAATTCCATTTGACTGGCAAAGAGTATTTTTCTATAAATAGGATATCTGATCATGCATGAAAGAGACACAGAAAATGATTAACACTTCTAAGCAAAAGGGTTATTGAATTGTGCCTAATTCTATAACTACATTTGGTCTTATCCCAAGTAGATACTTGTGTAACCCAGGAATTAGGGTCAAATAGTTTACTTTGGAAAGTGATCACACGATTCCAAGTGATATCCGGTAACCACCTAGTGGTATTTGTAGTTGCTACTGATTGTCTAACCCTGCTCTGTGAGCTAACCTCCAACAATCAAAGTAAACTATTTGTGATAATCAATGGCTTCTGCTGCAATGAAACACATGGCTTCAAACTTTGCCAAGCTTGATAAGTTTGAAGGGGTGGACTTCAGGAGATGGCAGAAGAAGATGCACTTCTTGCTGTCAAGCATGAGTGTGGTTTATGTGCTAACCACTCTTATCCCTGATGATGGGGATGATGCTACTGTGGAGCAGATCAGGAAGAGGAGCAAATGGGAGAATGATGACTACATTTGCAGAGGTCTAATCCTCAATGGTATGTTTGATTCTCTGTTTGATATTTATCAGAACTTTGAATCTTCCAAAGTACTGTGGGATTCCTTGGATGCCAAATATATGGCTGAGGATGCATTAAGTAAGAAGTTCCTTATAAGTAATTTCACAAATTACAAAATGACTGATTCAAGACCAGTTATGGAACAATACAATGAACTTCTTGGTATACTTGGAAGGTTTACACAACACAATATGCACATGGATGAGGCTATTCAAGTCTCTTGTGTCATTGATAAACTTCCCCCTTCTTGGAAAGATTTCAAGCATACCTTGAAACATAAAAAGGAGGAGTTAACTCTGGTTGAGTTGGGCAGTCATCTGCGCATTGAGGAATCTCTCAAGGTGCAGGATAATGACAAGCCAAAGAGTATCAATGCTACTGGTGCATTTGTTGTCAATATGGTGGAGCATAACAACTCCACCAGGTACAATGACAACAAAGGCAAACGCAAATATCATGACAACACAAGGGCAGATCCTAACAAGAAGGCAACACCTACTTGTTGGAATTGTGGCAAAACTGGTCACATTAAAAGGGATTGCAAAGGTGTTAAGGTTGGTGGTAAAGCCAATGGATCAGGCACTAATGGTTCAGGGAGTGGTGGTTCAACCAACTCACCGAAAGGTCAGAATATGTTTAATAAGTCTTTTCAGATTTATTATGTTACATATGTATCTGAATCTAATTATGTGCATGATGATGATGTTGCGTGGTGGGTTGACTCTGGTGCAACAGTTCATGTGTGTAAAGATAGAAGCTGGTTCAAGACTTATGAGTCACTGAATGATGGTTCTATTCTTCACATGGGAAATGAGTCAACAGCCTTGGTGCATGGTCATGGTTGTGTAGATCTTAATTTTAGTTCTGGAAAGATTGTAACTTTGTTTAATGTTATTCATGTTCCTGATATCAGGAAAAACTTGGTTTCAAGTAGTATTTTGAATAATCATGGATATAAACAAGTTATTGAGTCTGATAAATTTGTTCTTTCTAAGAATGGTGTGTTTATTGGTTTTGGTTATTTATGTAATCAAATGTTCAGGCTTAATATTGCCACTGATAGTGTTAATTCAGCCTTTGTGACCACCATTGACCTGACTGACTCTACCCTCTGGCATGCTAGACTTGGCCATGTACACTATAAAAGAATGCAAGATATGTCTAAGGATGGGTTAATCCCAACTTTTGACATGGACACTGAAAAGTGTAAAACTTGCATGTTGACCAAGATAACCAAGAAACCTTTTCAGGGTGTTATTCGTGAGACTAAGCTCTTGGAGCTTATACACAGTGACCTGTGATTTGCATGCCACTCCTTCTTTGGGGAATAAGAAGTACTTTGTGACATTTATTGATGATGCTTCAAGGTTTTGTTATGTCCATCTGTTACATACCAAGGATGAAGCATTAGATAAATTCAAAGTCTTTAAAACTGAAGTTGAATTACAACTTGGGTCCCTGATCAAAAGATTAAGGACTGATAGGGGAGGTGAGTACATGGATACTCTGTATTTTCAGTCTGTTGGAATTATCCATGAAAAGACTGCCCCTTATACTCCTCAGCAAAATGGTATTTCTGAAAGGAAAAATATGGTGTTGAAGGAGATGGTTAATTCCATGTTATCCTATTCAGGATTGAGTCAAGGGTTCTGGGATGAAGCTATGTTAACAGCTTGCTATTTATTAAATAGGGTTCCCAACAAAAGGAACAAGGTTACCCCTTATGAACTCTGGACTAAAAGGAAACCCAACCTGAACTATCTCAGGGTATGGGGTTGTAGGGCTGTTGTAAGACTCCCTGATCCAAAGCTAAAGACTTTGGGTGAAAGAGGCATTGACTACATCTTTGTTGGATATGCTGAGCATTCCAAGGCCTTTAGGTTCTCTATGTTATTGAACCTAATGAATATGTTTTAGTTAACTCAATAATTGAATCAAGGGATGCAAACTTTGATGAGAATAGATTCTCATCAGTCCCTAGACCAAGTCAGATGATTCCTAATGGAACTCATGACACTAGTGTATCAGAGGTCCCTGATGATGAACCATCAGTGGTCCCTGATGAGGTTGTGGTTCAACAAACTGAACCGTGCTCAGGAAGAGCAAAAGGGTCAGGACTCCAAAGTCATTTGGACCTGAGTTTCAACTATACTTAGTTGAAGGAACAAGGGATGAGGTTTCAGACCAATATTCCTATTGCTTCATTGTTGAGGATGATCCCAAGACATTTGAAGAAGCAATGAAGTCCCAAGATATTTCTTTCTGGAAAGAGGCAATCAATGATGAGATGGATTCCATCATGGGGAACAACACTTGGGTGTTGGTTGATCTACCTCCTGGTTGCAAACCTTTGGGTTGCAAATGGATTTTCAAAAGGAAAATGAAGGTAGATGGAACTATTGAAAAGTTCAAGGCTAGACTAGTTATTCAGGGCTTTAAACAAAAGTCAGGGATAGACTACTTTGATACTTATGCTCCTGTGGCTCGTATCAGTACCATAAGACTGCCGATTGCTTTGGCATCTATTCACAATCTGGTTATTCATCAGATGGATGTGAAAACAGCTTTCTTGAATGGTGAACTGGATGAGGAGGTTTATATGAACCAACCTCAGGGCTTCATCTTGCCTGGAAATGAAAACAAGGTGTGTAAACCGATTAAGTCTTTTATGTACTTAAGGCACCTAAGCAATGGCATCAAAAATTTGATGAAGTGGTTTTGTCTAGTGGTTATGTTCTTAACCAGTCTGACAAATGTGTATATAGCAAATTTGATGAATCTGGTAAAGGAGTCATCATTTGTCTATATGTTGATGATATGCTGATCTTTGGCACTGACCAAAATCAGGTTAACCTGACAAAGGAATTTTTGTCATCAAGGTTCTCCATGAAGGACATGGGGGAGGCTGATGTTATCCTTGGTATAAGGATTAAACATGAAAGTAACAGAATTTCTATCTCTCAGTCTCATTATATTGAGAAGGTGCTGAGGAAATTCAATTACTTTGATTGTACTCCATTGAGTACACCTATGGATACTTGTGAGAAGCTGATGCCTAATCATGGCAAGGTCGTATCTCAACTTGAGTATTCTAGGGTGATTGGCGCTTGATGTATGCCATGACTTGTACAAGGCCCGATATTGGTTTTGCAGTGGGAAAATTGAGCAGGTATACTAGTAATCCTAGTGCTCATCAATGGCAAGCAGTTCAGAGGGTACTGAAGTATTTGAATAGAACTATGGATTATAGTCTCTCATATACTGGTTACCCATCAGTGTTGGAAGGTTACACTGATGCAAGTTGGATCAGTAATACTGAAGACAATTCGTCTACCAGTGGCCGGGTATTCCTACTTGGTAGAGGTGCAATTTCTTGGGCATCCAAGAAGCAAACTTGCATCACCAGTTCAACAATGGAATCTGAAATTGTGGCCTTAGCAGCCTGGTAAAGAAGCTGAATGGTTGAAAAACTTGCTTCTTGAGATTCCATTGTGGCCTAAACCTATAGCACCTATTTCTATCCGGTGTGATAGTGCAGCTACATTGGTTAAGGCTTATAGCCAGATGTACAATGGTAAGTCTAGACACTTGGGTGTCGACATAGCATGATTCGTGAGCTTATCATGAATGGGGTGGTATCTATAGAGTTTGTTAGATCTCAACAGAACTTAGCTGATCACTTGACGAAGGGTCTGGCTAGAGACTTGGTTATAAAGTCTGCTAAAGGGATGGGTTTAAGTCCAACTTATTCACTGAATACTAGGACACCCAACTCCCTCCTGAGGAAACTTGGGAGCTGAGTTCAATGTGGAAAGCTGAACATTCAGTGGACTGGAGCACATGTTTTATTTACATCCCAAGGTTGTGCTCAGAACCTGTTGAAAGGAGGATGAAGTCTTTACTTCTTAATGGTTAATTTTCTTTGAAAAAGTGCTTGGCAGGAGCATGAATAAAGAGGAACCACCTATGTAAATGTTGAAGTTTTGCCGCTTCAGAGAGTTTTTGGACTTTTAGCTTTTACAACATTTATGAATTTGGATATGGACACATGGCTTGTATAGTGTCATGAGCTAATAAGTGTTTGAAAACTTGTGTGTATTTTATCTTCAGGTATTCAAATGGGTTGAAGGGTTCAATTCTTAGAATACCCTGATTCTCGAATATTTGAACGTGTAATGTACTAAGATGGAAATTCAATCCTCAGGATATTTTCGTTTATGCACATGTTTTGTTTAATGTTTGTTTTTCATGCAAAGGAAGTGAACTAAATTTGGGGAGGATTGTTGGAAAATTTAGTGCACTTGTGGGATTAGTTCACACCTGGTAATGGGTCAGGAAGTACGGAGTGTACACCCATAAGGTCCCTGAACACCCTGACTCAAATAGTGGTTTGTACAGGTAGTGTTTCCACTGCTAGTACTAAGTTAGCACTGATAGGGAGTGTTTCCACTGCTAGTGCTAAGTTAGTGCGGAAGGCAGTGTTACCACTGCTAGTGTTATGAAAGTATTACTAGTGGAAAGTACTGCTAGTATGAAAGTACTGCTAGTTTTATGAAAGTACTGCTAAGTGGCAGTTACAACTGTTTAATGACCACGTTTAATTGGTCATGTAACCACTAACAGCTATAATGGGGATAATTATGAGGCGATTAATGGGGCGATTAATTCTCATAATTCCATTTGACTGGCTAAGAGTATTTTTCTATAAATAGGATATCTGATCATGCATGAAAGAGACACAGAAAACGATTAACACTTCTAAGCAAAAGGGTTATTGAATTGTGCCTAATTCTATAACTATATTTGGTCTTATCCCAAGTAGATACTTGTGTAACCCAGACATTAGGGTCGAATAGTTTACTTTGAAAAATGATCACACGATTCCAAGTGATATCCCAGAACCAATGGGTATGCTGCTAATTGTAACTGGAGCACCTAGTGGTATTCAGAAAAAAGGTGCGATTCCTAGCCGCCTTCCATGAAAATCGGGGATTAAGATTGATTGTCTTACTCTACGGGAGCTAACCTCCAATACTAATGTGTTCTCGTGTCTACTTGTATATATTAATCCGTCATCTATATAAAACTCTGCCAATAAATCAACTTTAACATTGTTGAGTGTTCTTTTGCATAAAGTGTCTCTGGTAGCCACGTAAGTGTAGAAAGGTCAACGCTTTCGGCTTTCAGTGTGACGACCTCTTAATCTTTGATCGAGGAACGGTCGTCTACTCGTCGATCATTTTAAGCAGTCCCGTGAACCTTTTGGGAAGTAGGATTGTCGTATATATGTGCTAAAACAAAGTTTCTTGTTGAACCCACCTTTTAATTGTATATTCAAACCGCGTAGAAATGTCAACTCGAATGCGACCGTATAATTAAAAGCAAACCATTTAAGTGATCTAGGCAAAACAAGTAGCTCCAACTTTTTCCCATCTTCCTTTCGCTTCATACACTTCCGGTATATGTTCTGTCCCGACCATGATTAGTTGATTACACTTTCAACTTTGAAATCACGCGGACTGATCAAGAATCGGTCAATGCGTCTTTGCAGTTTCTGATAAGCAGATATCATGGGATTTGCCTTTGTATCAAAGCCACAAGGTCCAACCAACATCTGTCGTTCAGTCCAGGCGTCAATTCATCCATCTGCCATTTGGAACTCACCATCCGATTCATCTTCCCAATTCAGATCACGACAAAAGACTGCATTTGGTTTTTTATTGAGAAACTCAACTGCTTCGTTTGCTTGTTTGACACGTTCTTTACGCCAGAATCAACAGAACCATCATCGACAGCAAGTGAATCATCCCTAATCTTCCTCTTAGTGCATAATGCATGATGCAAACCACACATATACACAAAGGTACAAGCAGGCATAATCACGTACCCTCAAACCAACCTTGGAGACAAATATTTTAACTTATACGCACAAAAAGAAGTAGATGTAAGAAAAGATAATCCATTTACAAGATACTAATAATATTGGGTTCACATTAGCATTCGCAAAAAAGATTTCACAGAAAATGTGGAAACGATTGATCCACCAAATCATATGACCCCATGATTAGTATCATTAATACAAAAAAACTGACATCATCAAGAACTATTAGAACTACCTGCAGAGATAGTTAACAGCAAACCAAAGTGATCACTAGGCAAAACAGGTAGCTCCAGATCAGGTTTGCCTTTCTTCGCCTTCATATATGTTACTTCTGGTATACGTTTAGTCCCAACCATATCAATACTTTCAGCTTTAAAGTCACGCAAACGGATCAAGAATCGGTCAAGGCGTTTTTGCAGTTTCCGATTAGCAGACAGCATCAGGTTTGCCTTTGTGTCATAAGTCCATCCAATTTCTTTAGGTTTTAGTTCAGTCCAAGCGTCAATCCATCCATCTGGTAGTGGAAACTCGCCATCCAATTTGTCATCCCAATTCATATCACCACAAAAGATTGCATTTGGGTTTTTCTTGAGAAAGTCAACGGCTTCGTTTGCTTGTTTGACACGTTCTTTACTATACATTTGGTCCCATTTTGGTGGGCCAGGGCAGGGGCTCTCGAGATGAGATGTAGCTACCACTAAAGGAGTGTCGCCTTGGGTTGAAACTTCTGCAATACATAACTCTCTTCCCATTGCAGAATAACTGAATTGCTTACATCCAAAGGATTTCACAGGCAATTTGGTAAGCTGCAAATTTCATTAGATTATGTCAAAAAATCGCTTTTTAATAAACTAAAACATAGTTGCAAAATCCAGAAAATTTATCATCATATTGAAAGTGATTATTGCAAATTGAAGAATCAGATAGTAATCAATATAGACATGCATCCAAAAAGAACCCATAAAATGGGTCCAAAGTTTGTTTAGAGAAACAAAGATGCAATAAGATCCTTAGCAACACTTCAGTAATAAAATCTTACTGTCTTCTTAATAAAATCTTAGATAGTTAGATCCATACACATAATTCGTTAATTTCAGAAAGTTTATGAATGGTGATGGTGTGGTACCTGCATGCAAAAGTATGCCCTAGTCATTGCCTTATCCAAAGAAAGTGAGCATTTATACGACTTCCACCAATTAGTTCGTTGAAAAATGACATAGATGTTGGGAGTGACCTCCTACAATATAGGCACGATCACATTAACACAAATAAAGAGCATCCATCCATCCACCCATGAATGTTACAACGTTTGATTTAACGCATAGTTAATTTTTTAATCAAAATACTATAATTTCATTATATGTTGTTAACCTGTAAATATGATAATGGGTGAATGGTTATTTAAACTTTGACAATTTCACAGAAAGAAAAAATAGGAATACATGATCCAATTTTACAATACCTGCAAACATATGACGTCTGGGGAATGCAATTGAATAATATCACCAATGGCTCTCATTCTTATACGAAGCTCGATATCCTCTGCAAACCAAACATTGTAACTCAAAATCTTCAACGTCCTTGAATCCTCTTTTGCTTGAGTTTCATCTGTAAACCACATATCAACATTATTGTATGACAACACATCATGCAATCATCCAAACAAGATAGTCACACGAAGACTTGTACTGAATTCAAATATCAATATCAGCAGACAAGTCAGCGACAAACAAAAACAACCCTTAAAAGTTTCAAACTCACCAGAGCCAACCAACGCTTTACCAGTGGATTTAATGTGACGGGAACCTCCCAAATCAAGAGTATCATCATCAACCGTAACTGCATTTACACACAAGCACAACCAAAATCAATATCCACAACTTAAACTGTGGATTGAAGAATGACGAATTATTCAATTTACAAGAAACTCAATAAATGAAACTACAATTTTGTAACTAAATACTCGTATGCGTTAGTAGAGCGGGGGAGGACACACAAGAACAGCAGCATAACATTTAATTTACAGAGATGAAAAACACCACAAGATGCACCCAAACCAACAGGATTATCAGCAGTTGTAACTTGTAAGTGGTTTACCAAAAGCACAGCCGGAAACAACAAATGCAAATCCAGAAGTACGAATCAATTATACCAGCTTCACAACCTACATATCCTTTGTATTGCAGTTCCAATCTTAATTCATTTCTTCTCTCTCAAGACCCACAGAGTGAAAATTTTATTATCTCATGATAATCAGTTTATCTAGTGTTTGGCTAACCTGATTTTAGTTATGACTATCCTATAAGGTTTCTAGTGTATAAGACTATAAGTTAACGGCTTACCTGCTTATGATTCCTATTCAATGGTCAGACAACCGACATGCAATAATAAATTTGACAGAACAAATATAAATAAAAGGTTAGACAAGAATACTTGTATACTCTTAAATCTTAATCAGTCTAATACTTCCTGAAAGAATCAAACTTTGCCAAACACTCCACGCTATTAAAACTGATTAATACGAGTTGAGGTACCGCCATCTTCTGCGCCAAGTTTGTTATAACTTATTCAGCATCACATAGTCATTTTCAAACTTCAAGCAAACATGCAAACACACTCCTCAATATTCTAGAATCTATCAAAAGATTGTCATATAAATGTTAATCACAATGCACACATATTTATGTAAAAAATATAGCTGAAGCAATAACCCGAGTTTATCACAGACAGAAATCTTAAACAACAAATAGTAACTAATTATGTGCTAAAACGGACTCACCCAAATGAAGAGGATTCTCGGCAATAGTAAGTAGTTTACCAAAAGCACAACCATAAAATAACATATCCAAATCCACAAGTAGGATTCATTTATACCAGCTTCAAAAGCTATATATCCTTTGTATTGTAGTTTTCAAGTGTTTGACTAACCTACTTCTAAGCGTATGGTTAGCGGGTTACATGCATTTGATTAATTCAAAGGTCAACTAACAGATTTGTAATAACAAATTTGATACTTACAGAAGCAAATGTATAATCGAATGTTAGAAAATTTTGCTTATATAACCTTAATTGGTCTAATACTTTATGAAAGAATCAAACTTTGCAAAACACTCCAAAAGTTTTGATAAGCATTTGTTTTATGAATGTTGAGCACAATGACCACAAATTAATGCAAAAAGTAGCCAAAGCGATAACCCGGGCCTATAACAGATAAAAATCATAAGCAGCACAATATAAACTCACCAAAATCAACCGCCTTTTTATTACTAGACTTAAACACGCGAGACACACCCAAATCAGTAACATCAACTGAATCATCCCCAATCTTCCTCTTATTATTAGTACTATTACTACACTTTTGCAACAAAGGCAAAAAGACATTCCCAACACCCTTTGAACCCAACTCCAATTCCTCATCATCAAGATTCAAATTCGATGAAAACGACGAGTTTCTAGTCCCACAAATCTCACAACTTGACAGTTTATAAGGGTTTAAAAAAGTACAAGCTTTACAAGACCATTTTTCAAGATTCGAAGTGGGTTTTGAAGATGATGAAAATTGTGAAGTGGGTTTTGAATTTGAGCAGATTTGGCAAGTGGGTTTGAGAGAATTTGGGTTTATGAATGTGCAACTTGAACATGTCCATGAAGAAGCCATTAATTTTGGGGAAATTGAAATTAGGGTTTTTGTGTGGTATTTGAAAATAGGGAATGAAACGGTTTTTAGGAGTGCGAATTTGAAAGATAACATTTGCCCGCGTATCGCGTATTCTTTTTAGAATTTTGATACTTAAATAGTGCAAAAATTAAAAGCCACCCACATTCGTAACCATCACCTTAGCGTCATGTCAGTTTTTTACTCTAGCATCAAACAACTTTTATAAGAACCATTGAATCCAAATAAGTATTAAAAAACGTATAACAAAACAGTTTGAACCACTGAATCCAAATAAGTATTAAAAAACGTATAAGAACCTACTAACGGTACGGGTGACAATTAGAACCACGAGTTGAAAGCGACACGAAATTAAATACGTTAATGTTGAGTATAAGATGATGGTTCTCTCCCCCTTTTAGATTAGTTTTGTAGCGATGGCAACACGTACGATGGAGCATTTGGTAAGCATCTCCAATCTTTATGATATTTTTGAACCCGAGTCCATGTCATGAGTCCTACCGTGAATCACCTTGATCCAAAACAATATTGTGGTCCATTTGACGCTTTAGGAACCATTCGGTCTTGGAACTAAAAAATCTCAACAAAGATCTCATTGTCAACGATATTATGATTTAATCGATTTTCTACCAAGAACAAGAAAGTATGTTTTATTGGTTGGAATCGGTGGTTTAACAAATGTTAGGAATTAGAAATTCCAGGTATTAAAGAGTCGGTCACCTCAAGTATATGTAATCGTTAGAAAGCTCGTAGTCGTAGTTCTTTTGTGTTAAGTAGTATTTAGTTAAGTAACACCGTGGAGGACGGACGGGTCTTTACCCACTGTATGCCTGATCCACAGCCCGTTGTGTGGCGATTTATGTAAGACTATAAATACTCTCTACCTCCCAAGGTAGAGAGTTGGAGCTCATAATAATATCTTTCACTTTCTCTCACTAAGTTCCCTAAACCTCTAACTTTCTCTCTCTAGAATTCCATTTATACGCCACTTTGTGTTATGGTTTGATGTGTATGTGAAAACTTATATCCAACAATTGGTATCAAGAGCCATGGTTAGATCATATCTTGCACATCTTTGGATTTCTAGTGGTTTTTAGGTGGTTTTTGAGTTTGAAAAAGTTTAGTGGTTTTTGCATCATTTGGTTGATTTCTTGTGTTAAAGTTTGGATTTTGTTAGTACTTTTATGTTTAGAATCATCACAAGTGTGTAGGTTTTCATTTGGTAAGCTTGAATCATCTTGGTTGGGTTGTTTTTGGATTGAAAAGTGATGTTTATGTGGTTTTTCTAGCTAGCGACTTAACTCACGGATTACTTTCTTCAGTAGCGACTTGCTTTACAAATTTGTAGCGAGTTACAGTTTTAGACCTAGCGACTTAGACCTAGCGATTTACAGTACAAGTAGTGGACTCTCCACTATGGGTAGCGACTTGGTGGTAGCGACTTGGTCTGTAGCGAGTTGCTCTTTAGCGACTTGTATCTTTAGCGACTTGAGTAGCGAATTGCTGCCAAAATTTTGCTAGCGACTTGAGGCTTAGCGAGTTACTACTTAGCGACTTGCATTTGTCTAGCGACTTGGGACTCTAGCGACTTAGTGGTGTAGCGAATTAAGTGTTAGCGACTTGGTGCATTATCTTCTAGCGACTTGGGTGATTGTTTACGGTTTTCTCTTGATTTAGTAAAATCCCGTGAAAGAATCTATTTCTCGGTTTAATCATAGAGTTATAAAATCCCGTATAATCTGTTAACATGTCTACCAACGTTCCTACTGTCATCTCCACTGTTGCCGAGGATGTTCAAGCAGGTGGTCAGATACTCGTCCACCCATGCTTGACAGACCTGACTACGATTCTTGGGCTCAACGAATCAGATTGTACTGCCTTGGAAAGGAAAATGGTGTCAACATTCTCAAATCCATTGATGAAGGACCATATCGAGTTGAGACGACTAGAGACATACTTGATACTAATGAAGATGGTACTTCTGTTTACGGAATGGACAGACCTAAAATGTATGATGAGCTTGATGATAAGGAGAAAAAGAGATTCGATGCAGATATCCGGGCTTCAAACATTGTTCTTCAAGGTCTTCCTAAAGACATCTACAAGCTGATCAATCATAACACCGATGCAAAGGCAGTTTGGGATAATGTTAAGATGCTTCTCTCAGGTTCAGAATTAACTATGGAAGACAGAGAATCCCAACTCTATGACGAATTTGAACACTTCAAGATGAAACCAGATGAGAATGTCTATGAGTACTATGTGAGATTTCATAAGTTAGTGAATGACATGAGGAACATCAGAATGACTATGCCTAACATTCATTTGAACTCAAAATTTGTGAACAACATGAATCCCGAATGGCACAAGTTTGTCACCGCTGTGAAGCTCACTAAAGGATTGAAGAATACAAACTATGAGCAACTCTATGCCTTCCTCCTTCAGAATGAGAGACATGCTATGTTTGGAAAATTGATTCTCAATCAGTTCAAAACCAACCAGGGAGAGACAAGCTCGTCTAATGACTCAACCGCCTTCTACTCAAACATCGGAATCACAACCAAAGCATCACAAGTCATACCCTTGGGTAATGGTAATCACAAACTCATTCCTGATCCAATGTTCAAACAAGCGATGCGATGCACATGTGGGTAACTTCATTAATCAACTAGCTCTTCAGATTAGTCAAAACATGAATTCTCTCCCACAAACCAACAACAACCTCTCAAAGATCTAACCCACACAATCAAGCCACTGTTAAAGATGGAAGGATCGTGGTGCAACCGGTTCAGGAAAGACAGTATGATCAGGGAAGAGGTGGAGCTGGTAGAGGTTATGTTGGCAACCCGAATCGAGGAAGGAATGGTAACCAAGGTCAAGCTAAGCCAATCAAATGTTATAACTGTGGTGGTGAGGGACACATTGCAAGGAACTGCACATCTCCAAAGCGTCCACAGAATGCTGATTACTTGAGAGATAAGATGCTGCTGGTACAAGCTCAGGACAATGGTGCTGCTTTGGATGAAGAGGAATTGTTGTTTCTAGCCGAGGGCAATGCCAAGACCTATGATGCAGATGTGGATGAGCAGCCTATTCAGGAGATAGGTCACAATCATCCGAATGCCTTTCAAGTCGCTGATTGTGATGCATACGACTCTGATGTGGATGATGGACCTACGACACACACAATTTTATGGCTAGCATTTCTCCAATGGTTTCTCCCAAGGTCTCTTCTTCACCACTAGCTGGCCCATCCCAAGACAAACTCATCTCAGAGGTATTAAAACTATACGATGATGCTGATGTGCAACAGATGCATGACAAAGTACAATCAACTGAAACTATTGAATCAAATGTTGAAAATATGGGTAATATCGATATTGTCCCATATGATCAATATGTGAAACAAAGTGAAAGTGAAGTTGTACCAAGTGATGCATCTTCTGCAGTCAACAATGACTATGTTTTTGATGAATACACTGCATGTGCCCCTGATGATTCTGTAATTTCTGAACTAAATGCCTATAAAGAACGTGTTGCTATTTATGAACAACGTGCTATATTTGAGTTGACCACTGCGTGAGCGGAAATGGATGACCAAGTGCGTACAATCATTAGAAAAAGTAATTTTAGAGAAGAAGTATTGAAACAAGAATTAAATTCCTTGCAAGAAAAACTTTCTAAAACAGCTAAGCAAAAACAAGAACTTCAAGAAAATGTGAAAATGCTTAAGCAAGAATTTAATGCAAAGGAATCAAAACTCTTGAGAGATTTTTCTAATCTGAAAACTTTGAAAAAAAACTTGAAAACAAGTTGTACATACAAGGAAACACCATTCAGACTGCTCACATGGTCACTAAACATAGAGTTCTAAGCGATAAGCATAGTGTTCCCATGATAGATAAACCCAACCACGAGGTACGGAAAGATAGCAAAAGCAGCTCAAAGTGTGATCTATGATGGCAATGAGATTCTTAAACCTAGTCAGAAACCTAGTTGCGTTGAGTGCACTGAGGAAGATAAGAAATCGAGATGAAGTCACTAGGAAAGGATGAACAAAAAATTAGATGATCCTAAATGCAAAGAAAAAAAAATAATTATCACTCCCCATGACTACAAAAAGGAAAACTGGATTTCCTTGAACATGTTTAAGCCTCAGACATTGTTGACTCCCGAACAAGTTTTCTGGAAAAAGGATTTAGATAAGCGAAAGCTGAAAATATTGTTGAAACAAACCCTCCCCTATGGAAAATGCCTAGAGCGACTGTGTATCCTCCTAATACACCAATGCATCTTGTTCCTAGAACAATTGCCACTAAAAGCAAGACCTTAATTAGCCAATATGTTATATTTCAACTATTTGTTGATTTTGAGAAAACTTGCAAGAAAAGGATCACACCCACAGGTATAACGGAAGGAGAAAGGGGTTTTGAGCAAATGAAAGAATGTTATTTAACCGAGGTCATGCCTTTCTTTAAACTTCTAAAAGATCACTTTGAGAGTCTTAAAAGGGGATAGAAACTGATATCAAGGGAATGGAAAAGGAATTTGATGCAATGGTAGTTGAAGTTAGTGATTATGAGAGTGCACTAAAATATAATGAGATTGAGAGGAAGAACTTGCATACCTTAAATGAGACTCTTATTACTGAATGTGTTGCTCAAGATATTTTTTTCACTGCTACAAATTGCTCTATTAATGCTTCCAAATTTCATGAACTATCTGTGGTAATGAAAGTCTCCCATGATCGTGTCATTGAGCTTGAAAAAACTAATTCTGAACTAAACGAGAAAATTGAACTGGATGATCACGACAATTTGGTTAAACATTTTTCTAAACTGGAAGTTGAGCATTTTAATTTACAACTAAAATATCAACATCTTAAAGAAAATGTCAAAACTTCAAATATCAAGACATCCTCAGATGCTCCAGAGTTTGATGCAGTTTTTCAAATTAACAAACGTGATGAACAGATTCAAGCTCAGTGCAACACGATCAGAAAGTTGAAAGCCCAAATCTCTCAATTAAAGGGTCAAACGAACAATATGACAGGCTCCCAAATCCCTCCTCCTTTAGATTCTCAGAATTCTCAAACTTTTCATCTTCAAAACTTAGTTGATGCCTTACAAAAGGAAAACGAGAGTTTTCAAGAAGAAAATGAAAAAGTTAAACGACATTTTAAAGAGTTATATGATTCAATAAAAGTCACTCGTGACCAAAACAACGAAAAAATAACGTCTCCACAAAAGGAAATTGAGAATGAGAAGTCGGAAATGGGAAACTGCCACTTGTTTTCAATAAGAATGTTGTCTCAAAGTCACCCTTAGACTGCAAATACACGGTGACAGTTAAATATATTCCTCCTCATCTTAGGAATAATGAACATGCTTTTCATGAATACTGTGCTCACCTTAAGGATAGTCTAGAATGTCTCCGTGAGATTGTCGAAGAGGATTTCATTAACAAACCTCTTGATAGTGAAATTTGATAGTGAAATTAGGTTTGCTTGCCTCCAAGCCAAACGATCTCAAGAGTTGCTAGAATGTGTAATTGCAACATGTCCCAAATCCTTAACCTTAGGTGCAAAAGGCAAAGCTGTGATGCCTTGTCCTATGCCTAGTTCCAAGCAGGAAATCCGTTCTATGCCCAGTCTTAAGAAAGGAAACACTAATGTGCCTTCAAGTAGTTCGGATTCCAGATATGTTAGTGCTAAGAAAGTGAACTTTAGTGTGCCTGCAAAAAGCTCAAATCACAGTCTTAAGAAAGTATACACTAATGTGCCTTCTAGTACTTGAGATCCTTGCACATCAAGTTCAGGAATGCAAAAATTAGATCAACCAACTAATGTTCCCATTCCCTCTACAGGAGTAATCAGTGACTTTAAAGCGAGCAGGTCAAAGTCTCAAGACAATACAAGGAATGATAGGACCTTGCAAGCTAAGAATGTGCATTGGAAGAGAGTAGAAGACCAATCTAGGAACTTTAAGCTTGAGTTGAATAAAACAAATCGTGTTGATTCTAGTATTAGCCTTAGGTGTACTGTAATTAATTCAATTCGATACTATTTGCAAACCTTGTAATGATGTTCGCTTGAATTCTTTGCTAATCATGAATGTGGTGTGAATGCTTTGTCTAATGCTGTCAAATGCCCAGTTAAAATTGTTAATGCTAATAATCGTGCAAATAAGGCAAAAGGCAAAAACGAAAGATTGTTAGAAAACAGTGGAAACCCACCGGAAGAACTTTTATAAAGATAGGTTATTATTGGATACCTTTTGGCCATAAGAATAATCAGTTTTGTTCTCAAACCGCTAAGATTATGCCCACTAGAAAATGGATGCCTCTTGGTAGAACTATTCCCTTAAGAAGTGAACATACTTTGAATAGGTCAAATACGACACCAGATTGCATCTATTCCCAATGATTCCATTGCTTCTACTTCGATATGGATGTTTCGTTTTGATGTGGGTGTTCCAATTACTGTAACTAACCAAGTGGAACCCATTCTTGCATAGGGATCCCAATTATCCAGTTATCCATTCTTGTGTGTGTTCAACTGCAGATCGTTCAAATCGTTCTGTGGTACCTGGACTCAGTTTGTTCCAAGCATATGACTGGAGACCGGTCGCGGCTCATGAACTTCGTGAGCAAATTCATCAGGATTGTTAGATTCGGTAATGATCATTTCGGTGCAATTATGGGTTATGGTGATTATGTTGTTGGTGACAGTGTTATCTCTAGAGTATACTATGTGGAAGGTCTTGGTCATAATCTGTTCTCTGTCGGTCAATTCTGTGACTCTGATCTAGAAGTAGCCTTGAGAAAACATACTTGTTTTGTTAGAGAACTTGATGGTAAGGAACTTTTAAGAGGAACTCGTGGTTCAAATCTTTACACCATCTCTATAGAAGATATGATGAAGTCTTCTCCAATTTGCTTGCTGTCAAAGGCTTCTAAAACAAAGTCATGGTTATGGCATCGACGTCTCAATCACTTGAACTTCGGCACCATCAATGATCTCTCTAGAAAGGACTTAGTTGTAGGTTTACCTCGACTAAAGTATGAAAAGGATCATCTTTGTTCAGCATGTCAATTGGGAAAAAGCAAGAAGTATGCCCATAAACCCAAACCTACTAACTCTATCACAGAAGTTCTTCATACAATTCATATGGATTTATGTGGACCAATGAGAGTGCAGAATATCTTTGGGAAGAAATATGTGTTAGTTATAGTTGATGATTACTCTAGATTCACCTGGGTCAAGTTCTTAAGGACAAAGGATGAAACTCCTGATATCATCATCAAACTCATCAAACAGTTGCAGGTTCGACTTAACAAAACCGTCAGAATTATCCGGACAGACAAGGGAACTGAGTTTGTTAACAAACAACTTAGTGAATTCTATGAAAGCATTGGAATCAGCCATCAAAGAAGTGTTCCACGAACTCCTCAACCGAACGGTGTAGTTGAAAGACGAAATCGAACTCTTGTAGAAGCCGCTAGAACAATGCTGATTTACTCAAAAGTTCCAATGTTTCTCTGGGGTGAAGCTATTGCCACTGCATGCTACACACAAAATCGTTCCCTGATTCACACTGTTCATGGAAAGACACCATATGAACTTGTCCACAACAGAAAACCTAATCTCTCTTTCCTTCGTGTGTTTGGTGCATTGTGTTATCCAACTAATGAGGGTCAAGACTTAGGGAAACTTAGGGCTAAAGTGACATTGGAGTATTTGTAGGATATGCACCAAACAAAAGGGATACCGAATCTATAACAAAAGAACCCGAAATATCATGGAAACCATTCACGTTACGTTTGATGAGTTTACCGGTCAAATGGCTCTGGACACTCCATTCGGGACCCGCACTTCAAAACAGTCCAATTGGTTCATCCCTTGTTCCAAACTCTTCTCACGAAACTCCATATGTACCTCCATCTGAAGATGATTTAAAGAAATTGTTTGATCCTATGTTTGATGAACAGTATAAGCCAAGTGCTAATGAGGTGTTGACAATTCCTACTTCAGAGGCTGCTCATATTCCTGTGAATGAAGTCAATCCTTCAATCTCAATATCATTAAGTCAAGAAGCGCCTACTGCTGATCACTCTGTCTCATCAACAAATCATCATTCTTCAAATGTACATCATGGAACTATGTCTGGTATCAATAATGAAGTTAATCCCTTTGCTACTCGAAGATGCTCCATTTGAAAACATATTTGCTCCTGAATCATCATCAGAACCATCTCCTTCAGGAGACATCGACTCTGCTACTTTAGTCCCTCAACAACTGCCACATGAACACCTCAGAAAATGGACTCACGATCATCCATTGGACAACATCATTGGAAATCCCTCTTATCCAGTATCCACATGGAAAAAACTTGCAACAAATGCCTTATGGTCCTTCTTCAACTCCGTACTCTCTAAGATCGAACCAAAAGATGCTAAAACCGCCATGAATGAAGAATGCTGGTTCAATGCCATGCAAGAAGAAATTCATGAGTTTGATCGACTTGATGTATGGGAATTAGTACCCGCTCCAGATTGTGCTATGATCATTGCTCTAAAATGGATCTTCAAAGTGAAACTTGATGAGCATGGTGATGTGTTAAAGAACAAGGCTCGATTAGTTGCTAAAGGATACCGTCAAGAGGAGGGTATAGACTTTGAAGAATCATTTGCTCCAGTGGCTCGAATCGAGGCAATCAGAATCTTCTTAGCTAATGCTGCAAGTAAGAACATGGTAGTCTATCAGATGGATGCAAAGACGGCATTTCGAACGGAGATCTTAAAGAAGTCGTCTACGTCAGCCAACCTGAAGGATTTGTGAATCAGAGCATCCTACCACGTTTATCGTTTGAAGAAGGCTCTCTATGGTTTAAAGCAAGCTCCAAGGGCATGGTATGATACGCTATCAAAGTTTCTTCTATCTACCGGATTCAGCAAAGGAGCAGTTGATCCAACATTGTTCACCAGGAAGTCCGGCAAACATTTAATTCATGTTCAAATTTATGTTGATGATATTATTTTTGCCTCGACTGACCCCAATGAGTGTGACCGTTTTTTCAAATGAAATGAGTTCAAAATTTCAAATGTCAATGATGGGACAAATGTCATTTTTCTTGGGATTACAAATTTCGCAAAGTCCCGGAGGCATTTTCATAAATCAATCTAAATATGCAACTGAGATCTTAAAGAAATTTGGATTTGATTCAAGTGACCATGTTGACACTCCCATGATTGATCGAACCAAACTAGATGAGGACCACTCAGGGATCATGATTGACCAAACAAAATATCGTAGTATGATTGGATCCCTGATGTACCTCACAGCTAATAGACCAGACATCTTGTTCGCTGTTTGCATGTGTGCTAGATACCAGGCTAAGCCCACTAAAAAGCACCTTAAGCGGTTAAACGGGTCTTTCGGTATCTCCAAGGAACCATCAATATGGGACTTGGTACCCGAAGGACACCGGTATGTCACTAACAGCATATGCAGATGCGATCATGCGGGTGTCAAGATACTCGTCGAAGTACGTCTGGAGGTGCTCAGTTTTTGGGTGATAAGCTTGTGAGGTGGTCTTCAAAGAAGCAAATGAGTACTTCTATTTCCTCTACAGAGGCTGAATACATAGCCATGTCATCTTGTTGTGCTCAAATCCTATGGATGAGATCCCAATTATCTGACTATGGCTTTGAATTCAACAAAATCCCTCTGTACTGTGATAATAAAAGTGCTATTGCTCTCTCATGCAACAACGTTCAACACTCAAGAGCAAAGCATATCGACATTCGACATCATTTCATCAGGGAACAAGTGGAAAAAGTGTGGTGGAACTCTATTTTGTGAGGACTGAATATCAGTTAGCAGACATCTTCACCAAAGCTCTTCCAAGAAAACGTTTTGAGTTTATTCTTCCACGTCTTGGCTTGAAAAGCCTTCAACCAGAAACACTCAAACGTCTTCAGGAGGAAGACGAGGAGTAAAGGTCTATCTTCATCTATCTCTTGTAAATATTTATTCGAAAAACAAAAATACAAAATTATAAAACTCTCAAAAATCAAATAGAAAATTATAAAACTTTCAAAATCCATAAAAATCTAAAAAATTTGAAAAATCTTCAAAAAATATTGTCAATTTGTCATGTTTTTCTCGGTTCGACAATATCTACGGTCTTTGTGCTGTCATTCAAAGAATGACACGGGACTTTAGATGTTGTTCGAATTTTTTTATAAAAAAAAATAATAAAAAATAAAAAATAAAAAAAAATTCAAAAAATCAAAAATTATTTTTGGGAGAAAGAGAAAAAAATGGTTTATTGTCATTTTCAGGAAATAACCCGGTTTTAAAAGAAAGAACAGAGCCATGTTTTATCATGTTTTCAAATTCCATGCTCCGATTCTATAAACATTTATCTGCTGAAAACTAAATGCTTTGAAAAATAACTCGGTCTCTATTTTGATAATCATCAGACTTATTTGTCAAAATCTCTATCTCTCAATCAACAACCTATGTCATTGATTGAGGGGAGAATGATTTCAATTAAATTAAAAAGTTATTTGGCATTAAATTGTTTTCAAAAGATGTACATGCATGTTTTATCAATGGAGTTTAAAGTCTTAAAATCCGATCCGTATCAGTTAAACGCTTTCATAATCAAGTCACAATTCTCCTTAAAAGCTTTCAAAATCAATTTAAATCTATAAGAGACCACAAATCTCAAATGATTTGATAATTGTGATCGGGGGAGAATGTGTGATTTAAATTGGATTTAAACTGATGGTTTTATAAGGACATACATGTTGTCCTTCCCACATGTGACAAACGATTTCAAATTTTCAATGCACATGTTGAGGGGGAGCATCTATCTTAAACCTATGATTTGAAACGTGATCACTTATCTCAATGTGCAGGTTCCCTCTAGTATGTGCAAAACTCTTTTCAAATCTCGAGGCACATATTGAGGGGGAGCAAAATCATGAAAACCTCATCCTTCCCCAAAATGCTTTATCTACTTGATTCGATTAGGGAAGTGATGTTGATATTTTTTAGAAAATGGTAATCAAAGAAGTTAATTCTTTCTCTTGCCTCCGTGGGGAAAACTATTTCAAATACTTGATTCACATGTTGAGGGGGAGTTCTTCTTCTAAAAATATCAAAAACAATTCAGGTACAAAATGCTTTGATAAAATATCATAAGTATCTGGATTGATTTTCAAATGGTTTTCAATTGGTTCCTATGGCAGATGAACAATACCAAAAGACCGACCAACTTTACATTATGTATGGTGATATAAGGATGATAAGGTTAGGTATGTGTTCCCATGATCCGCCAGAACCGGAGGGATCTATCCAGGGACAATCCACTAGTTAGTGTAGAGTTCTTAGGTATGATGATAAAAGGAGAAAAATGAGATATGGGAAGAGTGCGGACAAAGACTGAGCTAGTACTTTGGAATAAACCCAACAAGGTTCTAGCTATGAAGTCTCGGTAAGCACTGAAGGGGTTGAAGAATTAAAAAGAATTGAATGAGAAAAGGGTGAAAACAAATAGCCCTCCATTTATTCAACCTTAAGGCAGAAACCGGGTTCAATTCATATGCTATTGATGGTAACATCGGTATTGAAGACAAGACGTCATGGACCCAGTGACGCACTGCACTTCAACTTTCCAAACCACTCAAGTTCCTCTTAAAAGGACTTGTTTCATTCTCATGGGGAACCGACATTATCTATCGACTTTCTCTTAGAGATTGTTGATATTGAAGGAGGAGACCCTCTCCCTAGTCTCCGATATAGGATCCAAATATGCACAAATTGAGTCTAGAGCCACGAGATCATCAATAAATCTCATTAGGACACTTTCAATGAAGACTCTCTGTTTCACACAATGTGGAAAGAGAGATTATATCTTGAGTCCTACGCATTATCCTTGTGGTATTGCCAGAACATCTGAGTGATGTGTTTACATATTCACTGTGAAGATGGAAAGCCTTCTGGAGCCAACATCTAACAAGCTCCCGGTAGGTGGCATGTGAGATCTATTATACTGATCAACCATGTGACAACTGAACAGAAACAATGGGGCGATTCAATCTTTTGAATCAATCTGGTTCAGGTTATGGATTGACGGATACCTTTGAAAAACCGGTTTTGTGCTTTAAAACTCTTTTCATTAGCACGTCGACCGTGTACTAATTTTTCAAATCAAAAGGTGTTTTATGATTGATAATTGATTTTCATTAAAACCTTCGTTATATTGCAAAAACAATTTCTATTGAGCAATACACGATTGTTTTTCAAATCTCTTTTCATCAATCAGTGGACGTAAATTCGCTGGTTCACTCACTCCGTGTTGTCTTCTTTGAGACGTTCCGGTTTGAGAACAGCTAGAACAGCTGCGAAACCCTGTCAAGGAAATTCTTCGGAATTATACCTGATCACAGGCAGTACTTGTACTGATCAACGGGGAACCGTGGGCCATGTACCTCAATTCAACGAAAGTGATCAAAGACACTTTCGTATGATTTATTGCTAACTGTTGTATGCAGGTACACCCCGACGTTTGCAGCTGATCAGAATGGAGCGGTCAATCCATAGCCGCATGCTCACACAACACATTCATACCAAAAGATATCATGATTGGTGCATCAATGACTCTAATATTCTAACTCCATGCTTCTGCTACGCTGCTGCCAATATCATGAATCAACGAATGCTTCCGCTACTCTGATGAGAATATATCATGATCCAGAATGTGAGCATGTCGGTCCGAATGTCACAACATCACATAATACCAACACCACAATGGATGTATCAGAGATTTTCTTGATAGCTGATGATCTCAAAAGCTGGCTCATATTTATTATCACGTGGATCAGTAAAAGACCTCCACCTGGAGTAACCAAACATGCAATGTGAAGAATCAATGACTACGAGCTTCGAAGCAAAGCACTACATCAAGAATGCAAGATCAATTTTTAATGTAATATCTGTTTGTATTCAATGTAATTTTAGTACATGATTGAGGTGACCTCCCTTAGGGGGAGATTGTTAGGAATTAGAAATTCCAGGTATTAAAGAGTCGGTCACCTCAAGTATATGTAATCGTTAGAAAGCTCGTAGTCGTAGTTCTTTTGTGTTAAGTAGTATTTAGTTAAGTAACACCGTGGAGGACGGACGGGTCTTTACCCACTGTATGCCTGATCCACAGCCCGTTGTGTGGCGATTTATGTAAGACTATAAATACTCTCTACCTCCCAAGGTAGAGAGTTGGAGCTCATAATAATATCTTTCACTTTCTCTCACTAAGTTCCCTAAACCTCTAACTTTCTCTCTCTAGAATTCCATTTATACGCCACTTTGTGTTATGGTTTGATGTGTATGTGAAAACTTATATCCAACAACAAAAAAGCAAAAACCTTATAGTACTCTTTCTACTTCTTTGTAATCATTTTTTTAATTTATTATTCAATATAATGCTGTTTAGAAGAAAAAAATATATATCGTTAATCGTAATGGTCACCGTCACATCCACGTTAGCAACAAATCACCTTCTTCTCATCACCTTCTTACCACATATACTCTCGTGGTAGTTAGCACTTACTTTACCATTAATTACCTATAGCACATTAAACATACTATACCCATAACACGCACACAAAAAAACACACATATACTCATAACACACTAACAAATACACATACACAAAGTTTACCACTGATTTTTGTCTTTTTTGCTTGACCACATGTCAATCTCGACTCGTTGTATTGGTGCTTTGCGCATGGAAATAAGACCAACTGTCATGGTGGCTTAGACCGCGGGTGGTGGTACCACCACCATGTGTGGTTACCTTTAAAGCTCTCCAACAACCATGCGCCAAGGACACAAAATGGACTCGGTTGGGGGGTGTGCACCACCTAACAAAATGCACCTTATTTTTTTGTTTGTGAGTGTGTGGGGGTATATTGTGAGGTATATTAAGTGGGTTATTTTTATATGTTTAGTTAGGTGATGACGAGTGCGCCTCTAAAGGTGGTGGTAATGTGGTGTATTCAATTGGTATTTATTACAAAGCATGTTTGGATGTTGAAAGTGTAGTTTAATAGTTTTTTATTGAACGGTGATTTGCATTAAAAAACTAGCAAGAAGCTAGAACAAAGTTACAACGAAAAATTGATACAATTAAACAGTGCAAGCCACTCTAGGGGTGTTGATCCATTCAAGCCAATTCGGATGTTTTTGCTTCTATGAGTAATCTAAAGGTGTGAGAGAGTCTTGATTTCTTCCATGAGAGTGTCCCGACGAGGGGGTTTCAAGTCAAAGCAAACTCTATTTTGAAAGCGCCAAATGACCCATGTGGAGGTGTTGACAACGAAATCCAAGCAAATTTTTTCCTTTTTGTTTAGATGCGCTGATTCACGCCAAGAAAGAATGCCATCGAGATTATTTGGGGTGCAAACCAGCCCCCACCAATCTTTAATCCTAGACCAAATATCTTCAGTAATAGTGCACTCGACAAAGAGGTGTGATGTTGATTTGATGGCATCGTTACAAACTGGGAAACAAAGAGAATCTATATCAATCCCACGAGCATCCAAGTTCGAGCGAGTTGGCAATCTGTCTTTGCTCAACCTCCATGATAGGGAGAGTTTTATTCCACTTCACCTTATCACTGGTGGAAACCAATGTCGAAGAATCAATAGCATATCGCATGGAGGAAATAGTGTATGTGTTGAGGGAATTGAGGGAATTAAGGGAGTTTGAAGCCCACACGTATATTAACTAAATCATCGAATTGTGCCTTTTCTATGCCATCTCTTAGACTTCTACGCCATGCCTAGACATGTGATGAGAGGTCCATTAAGCCACCACTAAAGCATCTCTCGAATATCAAGCACTCTTTGTGAGTTTCCAAAGCATAGATTCTTGGAAACAAAGACATAAAATTAGATGTCCCAAACCAAAAATCATGCAAAAATTTAAACACCGAACCATCGCTAATTTTCTCTAAGAAAATCAAATCAAGGTTAATGTTAACCTTTAAGAGATCCTTGTTTAGGCGGTAGATCTCTTTCCATGGGGTTACATGAGAATGATGGATGGGAATTAAGATATTGGTTTCAAGACGTCCATGAGTACCAAAGATGGAAGTGATGACTTGGTGCCAAGGAGTTTTATTCTGATTTGAACCGCCACCACCACTTATTTAACATGGAAAGGTTTGATGCAGGTAGACTACCTATCCCAAGACCACCACAATCTTTTGAAGAACACACTTGCTTCCAAGCTACCCATGCTAATTTTTTATTGTCTAAAGAACCTCCCCAAAAGAAGTTGCGCTTAAGCTTTTCATGATAGCTAATTACACATTTTGGAGCTTTGAATAAGGAAAAGTAGTAAGTACCAAGAGCTCCAAGAACGGATTTGAGAAGTGTAAGTCTTCCACCAAACAAAAGCGACCTTGCTTTCCAAGAGGAGAGACGATTGTGAAACTTGTCAATAATTAGCTTCCAATTGCAACTTCTATTCATGTTTACACCAATGGGTATGTGACACACGATAATTTTCCACTTATTATTAAATAATAAATGATAATTTATTATTACTAAGCATAGTCATTAAGCATGCATAAGCTTGTCTGATCATTTGAGTGGATAACTAGCACCCTGTAGCCAATTGCATTACTTTTGCATTCATTGCATAATTTGAATATTGTGTTATTTTAATCCTGAAATTGTCTTATGATTAAAATTTGTAAGACGAGAGGTTATCTCGTTTTCCACTGTGACTGACACCGCACGCGTACCGACACTATGATAAGGGCAAATAAAACAAATGGTAAATCCCCGGAATGAAAAATATTACCAAGATGATAATATTTCAGAAACGTATTCATAAAATATTACATTATAAAAATTATCAAACCTTAATACTTCAGTCACGGTTTAATATCGCGGAACACAAAATACTTAATACAACTTTTACTTTAATTATAACACTTAATATCTAAAAGTTGTATCACAAAGTAAATAATACAAATTAATTTATGAAAAATATAAAACATTTTCTTTATAAAATTGAGATATCTATCTCTTGTGTCTTCTCCCCTCACGACAAAAACTCAAAGAAAAAGAAAAAGCAGAAAAGAGGAGCAACCCTCTTCTTCCCCTAGAGCATGTATTCGACTAGGTCAAATCCTCCCAAAGGAGTAACCTAACACCCTCCTTTCATCATCTCCAACCCTTCCTCACCAAAACCATGAATCATTTTGTCTCAAGAACCCTTCTCTTGGAGGCGTTCGACTGTCATTCGTGTGGATACAAGCTCATCAAGACAAAACATCAAAGGAGAAGCACACATCAATATCACTTCACATACGGTCAAAGTTCAAGACCTTCTAGGTTGCACGAGTTTAGCTTATTTTGGCTTCACACCAAGACCCCAAGAAGAGAAAGAAGAGTCAAGATATCCTAAAACACTTCTCCTATTACTAGTGAAGGTGAGAGACGCCTCAAATCAGTTTCCCATCACCACTCTTACCAAAAATTAGGGTTTGTGAAATTTAGGGTTTTCAACAATTGATTTGGGGGTTTCACAATTAGGAGTGCAATTGAGCTAATTCAAGCTTCATTGGTTCGGGACTTTCGGATCTGCCTTCATCCTCTACACCTTCGTCTCTCGAATTAAGGTTATTAATTTTCCCTTGTTGTAATGTTTGTGTGTTATGAACATAAATAATGGGATATTAAATTGGTACCTTGTATCGAAAATTGTTAAACATTTGGTTATGTTAATCACCAACTTTCTTTATTATTTCGTTGGATATGGTCTCGATGACAACCCACTCGGGTACTCGAGGTATCCATCAGTCTATGTTCATATTATTGTTCCATGTCGATATAAATTATATGCTAAAGGAATCACTTCTTCGTCATTATAAGTTATTTCGAAAACCTTGTGAGAATTTGGTCATCTTAGTCATTTGCATTGAATCTGGAAATGGGATTGTGATTTTGGCACTTTGTCTAGTTTTCAAAAACTCGTGTTGATAGGTTAATCTAGTAAAACCGGAGTCATTTCGACCCGAGTACTTAGTAGTATCGGGACCTTATGCGCTACCTATCGAGCCTTCTCCATCTCTAGTATGCCGGACTAGTGATGATGTTGTGGTAGTACCACAATGTCAGGGTCCGGTTTAGACCAATGTGACATGGAAGTTGCATATAACTCTTGTGATATTAAGAGTCTAATGTCCCGTTAGCAAGTGATAAAAACGTTTTGGGTCGAAAGGGAGAAAAACACCACTGTGGTTATCACCCCGGTGGTATAATCTTTTTTTTTCTTTCTAAAAAGGTTATGTAGAGTTAAAGCGGGTCATGTGTGTTTGCTTCCTAGTCGAGAAGCCTCGACTTCACGACCTAGAAACATGTTACGACTGATTGTGTCATGAGTCCTAAACTAGTTATTTTGAAACCTTGCGTCAAATAAAACCATACTAGTACTAAACTTGATAACATAATATGGAGTTTAAAATTTTGCACCAAAAGTGTTTTCGTAATGCAATGAGCCGCAGCCCAGGAGGTCCTTCCAAAGAGATTACCCAAACCATCATTGGGCCGAAGCCCTATCTTGTTCATATGCTACTTCGGGCCTAGGCCCAACGCCATACCCATTTCTGTCGGGCCACAACCCACTCGTGTTAAATGAATGCTCGTTTAGCAGCTAGATGATACCGCAAATAAAACTTGTAACGTAAATCGGAAATCAAACATATAACTAAACTCATTTTCCCGCATAGTCGAAATCTTCCACTTTAGATATGAAAACATATGTATCGATAACTAAACAAGTGTAAAAGTTTTAATACAAGAACCAAGTGTTTACAAATATGATCTACTTAATAACTTCTACATCAAAGTTTAACGTCAAATATGTTCGGATAAACATATCTATGTCAAGTAAGCTTCTAGTTGTAAATTATGAATGTTAAGAACAAATTT
Source organism: Chrysanthemum makinoi (assembly GCA_910596185.1). NCBI lineage: Eukaryota > Viridiplantae > Streptophyta > Magnoliopsida > Asterales > Asteraceae > Chrysanthemum > Chrysanthemum makinoi. Next base: position 199,276,275 of record OU343222.1, on the reverse strand, counting down.
TGATAAACAAATAATGACTACTATATTACTTTACCAATACTAGATATGAAAGTCATCAAATTACAATGACTATTTTCTAAATTCAATTAGAGTATAAACCAACTTTATTTAATTTTGACAATACCTTTATAGTGTCAAAAAGAAAAAGTATATATACATTCATATACTTACTAGTAAAACCTTTTAATCATTTTTACAAACCAAATGTTGGTTTTAATACCATTATGAAAACAATAGTTAGTTGAACCATTTTAAGTAAGTGCTACTTAATACAATGAACTAAAACATTGCCCTCCTTATCTAGGTCGCGTGTCGGTGCAACTTCACAATATTCTCTGAATCCCACTTTTGGATTGCTTATTTGCTAAGGTGAGTTTCATAGCCCCTCTTTTACTTGATAAATTGTTTTATACATTTTGGGGTGAGAAAATATGAAAAACCTTTTTTTTTTCTGGACTTGAACTATTGCATGATTACTATTACGTGGTTTAGCCTAAGCCCTGATGTCCCTAGAAATGCCCCTTTTCATGAACCGCCAGTTCCTTGTTGGGAAGCGCGAATGTTATAAATAGATCTATTGAGGGTGACTCTTCCGTTCGGTTGGCCATGCTTAGGCCAAGGCGAAACGTATACCATGTCAGAATCGAGTATTGAGGGACAAAACACTCGCATTGGGCCTATATATTGTATGATTTCATTTAGCATACAGAAACTATCATAGTATCGGTTGCATGAACTTAGTGCTAACGTAATAAACTTTCATCCATATATCATTATATTCGTTGTAATGATTATATGTCTTTGATTTTGGTCCATGCCCACTGTTTTATAATAAACCTATGAACTCACCAGCTTTTAGCTGACCTTTTTAGCATATTTTCTCAGGTGTTTAAATTGTGATCATGGATGCGAGGCAAGAGGTGGTAAATGGTCGTAGTAATGCTAAAAGAAGTGTTTTTACACAAAGTGATGTTTTATTTGGGACCACAAAACTTATGGGTTGTGCCCTCTTATTTTAAACAATGTTTGTATGACAATGTTTTAAAACTATTTTATGAATTTAAACGGAGTATGTATTCCGTTCTTTATTTCTTGTGTTGTGATCTCCGATTTCGTAGCATCCCCATGACCCGTATGCTTCCTCTAAACCAGATTTGGGGGTGTTACAGGGTATCCTAAGATAGGTAAATGGCAAGGAAGAAGGTTGACAACAAAGGGTTGAGGCAAGCAAATTAGTATCGTCCATAACAGCCCCAACTCCAAAAATCTTTTGAAATAGTATATGTAACAAACTATGTTTCTATTATGTTTTGAAATTGTTAGTCTCTCTGATGTAAATGTTATCATCAAGTCCTGTAGATATATATCTTTTTTCTTTCTCTTTTTATGAAGTAGTGATTAATGTGATTACTTTCTTTTTAGGGATAAATACCATAAAAAAACATTATACTTGTCAAAAAATCATCTTCAGAGTAGCAAACTAAAAAAATACACTTGTGAACACTAATATTGTCATTTTTGTCCTTATGTGAGTACTAAAGACAAAAAAATATTCTCGATTGACCATTTTACCCATGGATTTTTGAAAATTGCACTCACTATCCCTAGGGTAAATTACATAAATGTTTCATGTTAAGTGCGAGAACTCCTTTTTAGCCATTCGATTAGTTGATCAATGGTTAAAAATGATTGTGGCACTCTTGTAATTAAATAAATAAGGTGAAACATCTGATAAGAAGAAAAACAGTATTATAGTCTTTTCAAAAATAATTTTATTGGAATCTCTTTTAACTCTCCTCTATCACCGCATATTAGGCTGGATGCAGTAACAAAGAACGATTGACTCACACGATCGATTCCTACTCGATCTTGTTACTGTGGCTAGTCGATCGAGTGAGATTTGGAAACCAACTTGGTCGGCAACACGATCGAATAAAATTTCTACTTTTCGTATATATTACCATTGCATGCTAACAGTTAAAAAAAATTGAACCTTATAAATACACAATACAAACACACTTCAATCCACAAATCTATTTCACACAATTCAAACTCAAACTATTTCTCAACACAAGATTTATTATGGCTTGCCGTCTCCCCCATTCCGTTGAAGATATGAAAATGTACGTTAACAAACAATGCGAAGAAGATGATGCCGTCTCCCCCATTCCGTCTCCCCCATTTATTATGATTTATGTATTTCGTATCGTTTTTATATTTAATATATTATTGTTTTTATTTAGTATTGTAACATTTTAATTATTAATGAAATTTTAGTTTATGTTAAAAATGTTTAAAAAAAAGAAGAAAAAAAATTGATCATGGTCGCCCTTACTGGGGCACCCAATCACCTGAAGGTCGCTGGAGAGAGAAAGCTGACGTGGCAGAGAAAATGAGGGGGATTGAGTGCCCTTACTAGGGGCAGCCTTATACATCACACCAAAACCTAGTATATCTCTCTCTAAAAAAACCGCCGCCCCAAATCTTGTTCCTTTCTCTTATGTGAATCTCGAAATTTGGTCACAAAATGAACACAATCATCTGTTTTGATCCTGTACGCGAGACCTTTAATGATTTGTGTTCAATTTGTTTCGATCTATGTTATGTTTATTTTGATATGGGTTTCACAAGATCTATCATCAAATTTTTTTCAATATATGCGGTATATATTCACAAGATCTGTTAAGCTGTTTCGAATCGTTTATTTTGATATTGTACACGGAATCTTTTTCAATATATGAGGTATATATTCAGTTAGTGTTTTGTTACATTTGATCTTGCACACGGAATCTTTTTCCTTCTCATTTCGAATCGGTTTATTTTGATCTTGCTAGTGTTTTCTTACATTTGATAGGCAATCTCAAATTGGTTTTTAGAACATTGATTTAATAGGCATAAGTGATTTAATAGGCAATCTTAAATTGGTTTTTAAAACATTTATTTAATAGGCATTTTTTTAATAGGTATTTGGAACAGTGATAATCTCTTATCTTTATTAGAAAAGGCATTTGATAGTCTCTTATCGTTTTTTGGAACAGTGATTTAATAGGTGTTTGATAATCTCTTATCGTTATTAGAAAAGGCATAGCTGATTTAATAGGCATTTCTTTTGCTAGTGTTTTGTTACATTTGATAATCCATTTCTTTTACTATTATGTTGTAGAAAATCAGTGTATTATTTTTTTTGAACAACGACCTCCTAATGGTCAAGTCGAACTAGTAAATTTTGAAGCCAAATTTATATTTTTGAATTGGTTTTGAAAAGATACATATATATATATATATATATATATATATATATATTTACATATAAAACATATATGTTTAGGTATAAAACATATATGTTTTGTGTTTGGATTATATGTTTACGTATATAACATATATGTTTTGTGTTTGGAATATATATGTTTTGCATACATAAAAAAATTGATCTCTTGTTTATTTGTGCTTACTAGTTTAAGCTTGTGCATATGTGTTATGTTATCTTGAGTTTTATCTTAAAAGTATTTAATCTTGACTAGTATTTTTTCTTAGGTGTGACAATATGTTCTTTGAAGGCTTACCCATATGTTTTAACGAATTTGTTGAGAAACTGGAAGCACATATATGTTCTTGGAAGGCGTGTATGCATGTTCTTGGAAGACGTGCACACATGTTCGAAAGAATCTGATGAGAAACTTCAAACACATATGTTCTTAGAAGGTGTGCATATGTATATTTAAAATGATACATTTGATTTGTATTTCATTTGATATAAAACTTTGTGTATTATATTATGTTCTTGGTTTGTAATAAATCTAAAGATTACGACTATAATTAACGTTTTTAGTTTTTATTTAAGAAGTTTATAGAATATACCGCAAAAACATATGTGCAATTACAATTTTAAGTAAAACTCAAAGTTTAAACTATTGTACAAAAAAAATATATGTAAATTTACATTATTTAAAAGAAACATATATGCATCTTGACTTTCTAAAAACATGCATGCTAAAATAAAAAATAAAAAAAATAAAAAACAAAAAAAAACAAAAAAAGCAAAAAAAAAAAACAAACCCGAAAATTATGAGAAATTTAAAAACGGGATTTAATAAAAAAAAACTAAAAAAATATAAAAATTGTCTTTTACTATAATACCCTTTAGATTAAATAATAATATTTAATATTTAAAAAATCTCATTGGTCTAGAAGAGTTATCGCAGTTCTCGCACTTAACAGGGTTCTGAAAATAAAGCCCCCCATATATATATATAGAAGCGTTCAAATGAGAAGGCATATTTTTGTGAGAACGCGAGAAGTGATCCTAGCCATCTATTCAATCCCTCCTTTATTTTCAATCCAACGGATGAAAAATTATACTAACATGATAGTTTCACTATTTTACCGCTATAAAATAAAAAAACACACAGATGTTACAAATAAAAGTGTGAAACCATCAATTCTCTCCCCAAAACTTACCAGTTATTACCACCTACCTCCACCGACTACTACTGTGTTCATCATCGACCAAAACCACCGTAGCTGCCATCGCTCACCGCATTCACCACCATTCACCGCCATCAATCACGATCTTCATCATCAAAAACAATAAATCTCATAATTAAGAGTTCTAATTTTGGAAAAATCGATGATTATAATGAAGAAGAAAGTTTTATCAGGTGCAATCAATGACGATCATTCAACCTAGAACATGAAGAAGATGAAGTATTCAAAAGTTATCAAACAGAGATACAATGTAAGTGAATTAAGTTTTTGAATAATAAATATTTTTGATTCATTTATTCAGATTAAGTTATATTTAGTGTTTATATTCTTGTTAGGAATTAATTATCTTGATGTATAATTTAGATGATTATTGAAAGGTTGATGAAGAATATGAAGATATAGATTAAAAAAAAAAAAAAAAAAAAAAAAAAAAAAAAAAAAAAAGACCTTATAATTTGTCGGTGGTTGGTTATTGCATACCTAGTGTTCGATGAAATGCCGTCGTAACCGATCTAGCATTTTTATAAAATTATTTTGCATATCAACACCGTCTAGATGGTATTAACAGGAAAGTGGTCATTAGTTATGTGATCTAGCAAATATGAAATGATATACGCCGCTTCTGAATTTCAATAGAATAGTAGATTTGCTTATGACTCGATTTGTGTTGATGGCTTTAAATAAGGTATTGATATTTGAGAGGCTTTATATAATGTATCAAATACCCTCATATGTGAAGAAATATGGTATCGGATATCTTCACATGTGAAGAAATATGGTATCGGATATCTTCACATGTGAATAAATATGGTATCGAATATCTTCACATGTGAAGAAATTTGCTTAAAACTCAATTTGTGTCGATGGATTTAAATAAGGTATTGAAATTTGAGAGGCTTTAAATAAGGTATCTATAAACTCACATGTGATAAAATATGGTATCGAAGATCTTCACATGTAAAGAAATATGGTATCGAATATCTTCACATGTGAAGAAATTTGCATAAAACTCGTTTGTGTCGATGGCTTTAAATGAGGTATTGATATTTGAGAGGCTTTATATAATGTATCAAATACCCTCACATGTGAAGAAATATGGTATCAAATACCCTCACATGTGAAGAAATATGGTATCGAATATCTTCACATGTGAAGAAATTTGCTTAAAACTCGTTTGTGTCGATGGCTTTAAATAAGGTATTAATATTTGAGAGGCTTCATATAGTGTATCAAATACCCTCACATGTGAAGAAATATGGTATCGAATATCTTCACATGTGAATAAATTTTCTTAAAACTCGTTTATGTCAATGGCTTTAGATAAGGTATTGATATTTGAGAGGCTTTATAAAATGTATCAAATACCCTCACATGTGAAGAAATATGATATCGAATATCTTCACATGTGAAGAAATTTGATTAAAACTCAATTTGTGTCGATGGCTTTAAATAAGGTATTGATATTTGAGAGGCTTTATATAATGTATCAAACATCCTCACATGTGAAGAAATATGGTATCGAATATCTTCAAATGTGAATAAATTTTCTTAAAACTCAATGTGTCGACAATGAGTATATCTCTTTATTTGGTTCTTGTATCTTTGAGCGTGCCACCAAAACACCATTTCTGCACGTATAGTGTTTGTAACTTTTGTTAGGAATTGGAAATTCCATATTAAAGTGTCGGTCACCCCAATTATATTCTAGCATATGTTAGCTCGTAGACTTGTAGTTTGTTACATTATTTAGTAGTTAATTAGTTAGTTTGTAGCGTAGTTTAGTGTAGTGTAACACCGTGGAGGAAGGACGGGTCTTTACCCACTGTATGCCTGATCCACAGTCCGATAGGAGGACGTATCTTGTGTAACTATAAATACCCCTTCCATCCATGGAAGGAGTGGTGCTTCATTCAATCTAACCTTTCACATCTGAGAACCAAGTCTCTAGCAAGAACACCCTCTCTATCTTTCTCTCTCTAAATATGGCAAACATGTATTTTGATCATCCAAGACCACCCGAATCATCAACACAATAATATATCGATCCTACAATTGGTATCAGAGCCAAGGTTATTGTGTTGTGTCGATTTATGGTGGTTTCTTCTCTTGGTTTTAACTGTTTTGGTACTATTTATGATGATCGGATTTTGTTTTCCGTGTTATGTGGGTAAACCGTTTTTTAAATGGTTTTATTTTTGTTGTATCTTTTGGTCAAAAAAATGGTTACATGGTCATGTTTTTATTACTGTTTGCCTCATGTTTTTTTAACAGTCAATATCAGAACTTTGTGACTTTTTTTGTTCCATATCAGTTATGCTTCAAGATGGTCATTTAGTCATTTCTGTTTAAGAATAAACATGGGTCAAAATGGGTTTTTTTCTGGTCAGTTTCAAGAGGTCAAAACAGATGTTGTCTTCAGTTTTTCTGGGTTAGTCTTCATAGCGAGTTGGTCATATGTTTCTTGCTAGCGACTTGTCTAAGTTTCATGTCCAGGTTCAATGAATGTAACGGTAGCAACTTGGATATTCGTTGACTTTCTTGAAAGTCAATAGCGAGTTATGTATAAAGCTAAGTAGGACTTGATACTGAAAATGACCTAGCGACTTATATTTATAAGTTAGCGATTTGTGTTTTTTAAAAACGGGTAGCAACTTGGTTTGAAAAATTAGGTAGCGACTTGGTTTGAAAAATTAGGTAGCGACTTGGTTTGAAAAATTGGGTAGCGACTTGGCTTATGACTCTGTTACGATATAGACAGAAATGAAGAAGAAGATTCATCACTTGACTCGACCACAAGAAAAATTACCATTTTACCGTGACTCAATACCTCAGCTTTGTCAAAACTTCATCAGTCCAACATCAACACAACTACATCGACTAACATAATAAATGAAAAATAACGCTTGATTTCAACAAGATCTCTGTCATTGTTTCACTTTGTGTACGGTTCTCAAAAACACACGACCATTCAAGATCTCTACACAAACGAAAATATTCAACATTGATCTTCACAAATTCATGTCTTGCCCATTTCTATACGAATCTCTTAAAAACGAAATGCTAATATGGAGATTAGTTTCGTTTATTATATTCGTTCAAGACTATTTCAAAAACAACTACTTTTGATCTCAGCCACCCTCCTTTATTCATTCGTGGGATAAACATTGTTATCAAGACTTTTGAGTCATATTCACGAATTAAGGAATGAATCATTGATCTTTGTGTTGAAGCATCTACTTCGTATTTTATGTACGAAATATGAAACGATTTTAACTATCAATGTTAATTCGTTTTCATTTGTTCGTTTTATTAAATCAAAACAATACGATGTACTCGTTAGAAAAGAAAGAAACCTACCTTGAGTCTGAATCAATGTTACATGCCATCCCTGTGGCCTCTTCACTGTCTCAATGCCATCTTTGTGGCGAGATGTGTTTAATTGATGCGCATATTTCTTAGTTCAAGGAGAGGAGACGGATCAATTTTTGGTAATGATTATCTGGTGAAGATTATTCAGAGAAGGAGGTGTTTTTGTTGGAGATGTGTTAGGGTTGTTTTGTGAGATATGAGTTGGTGTTATAACTGATGGGGGCGGACAGAAATTTGAGAGTGATTTTAGGGTTTGTTGATATGTTGAGATAAGAGGCGCTTTATACCTATATTTTTAGGGCATCATTTTTGTTTTAACCGGTTGGATGCGAGTAGTGGGTAATGTTGGGCTTGCCTGTGATATCGTGGGATTGGAGAAGTTCATATGGGCCCAAACATTCACATGATTTGTGGTTACTAACGCTAGAACTTATTATACTCATATAATATGAGATGATCTACTCGTATGGTTTCATTTTAAATCTTACTTGGACATCATTTCATTCTTTGGCCACAAGCGTTGAATTCAATGAATCTAAGAAGGCCTCTTGGACTTGGAAGTTGAATCTTGATTTAACGGATATATTGTGGGTACGAGATTTTTTTGGCTATATCAGCCATTTGATTCATTTACTCCATGAGATGTATTAGGCCGAACGCATGTTGCATTTGGACTTTTGATTTGGGATCGGCTTTGTGAGAATTGATTAGTTGACATAGACCGAAGATAATGATGAACTGGATTGAGTTAGTGATTCCTCATTTGGACGTTATTAGCCCAAGAAATATATGATCTGTGGATGTGAATTTCGTAACTTATTGTGAACCAGTAACATGCAACTTGGATGATTGGATCATTTCTCATGGACCGGGCCTTGATTATTACAAGTAACCATGTTTGGGCCGTCTACATGACTGGGTTGGAAGGACTTCTCATGATTTGGATTATATGAGACGTGTTGAAGAAAGTTGATGATCATAAGATTTGGTAAGATGATGAGCGTTGATGTGTTATGGGGTTTGACACTTTGGTGTATACATTTTCACGAAGTTTATTTCGTCACGGGTTGAATTGATGTTTGAACAAAGTTGACTAAGGGGGTTGTTTGTGTTCGATATTTCTTATTTGGATTTGAAGTGAGATTTTCCGGGCACGTTTACTTATTTCGTCTTCTTTCTTTCTACCCGTCCGCAAAGATGACTTGTTTGGGCGTTTATTGAGTGTGATAAAGACTTGGCTATTGAGTTGCGTTTGTGATTCTTTCTCACTTAACCCACAACGTAGCTATCACTTCGGTGTCTCACGCAGTTGAGGATACGTCAAGAGGTTTTGTACATTGGGTACACCGTTTCTTTTTCACGAGGATTAGTGCAAGCTTAAGTAACAAATACGGGGAATGTTACGTCTTGTTCAAGTTTGGCATATCGGATCTATTTCTCCATGTGGTCACTACATTAGCCGACTGAATGCGTGATTGATGTATTTACCAAAGTGTTTAATTGGATGGTTGATGATGGTGTTGATGTTGGTAAATGAATCGTTGATGAACCGCTGCATGTTCCCCTAAAACAGATATTCACTGAAACCAAAATTGTCATAACACATTCAAGCTGACATTGTTTACGGTTTTGTCTTGATTTTGTAAAATCCCGCGAAAGAATAAATTTCTCGGTTTAAATCATAGACTTGTAAAATCCCGTGACAATGGAAACATCCTAATTAAAGTAAAGTGCATTTCCGGATCTATCTTACGGTTTATTCTTGGTTTTGTAAAATCCCGCGAAAGAAACTATTTCTCGGTTTAAACCATAGAGTTGTAAAATCCCGTAATGATGGAACCATCTTGGAGAAAGGAAAATGTATTTCGGGATCTTAATTGATGCTGGTGCTACGGTTTCTGTTTCGAAGAAGGGATAACAGGGTGTACTTCATGAATTGGATGTGTGTTTGGATATTCGTCATGGCAGTTTGGTTATTACATGGTTTTATGGGGTTATGTGCTTTTAACCATGGTCGGGATGAAACCATTATCAAAGTTCATTTAAATGTCAAAGAAGGCTAGATTTGAGCAGTTCAGAAGATGTGACAACGGCGTTAATTCAGTATTATTTATTTGAGGTTGAAGTGAAATATCACGGGCGAGTGTACTTAGTATCTGAAGGTATCGGGGATGGTTGGATGAAGATACTTCGAGATCCTTGTTCGAGCTTATTATCAAAATCAAAGACTTGGAAATCTAGTTATTGTTGGGTGTCTTTTACCTTTTCTTTTACCACTTGGGGGAATTGGGCTCATACCACCACAAAATAACTATCACTTTAAGGAGTTACGTTGTAGTGCTCAGTGTCACATTCAATTGTGGATTTTCAAGAGGTGATGTACGTCTTATAATTGATGGTTGGTTGGATGAAGAGTATAGAGTACTTAGAGATTCAATGGAGGATGAAGTCTCGGCACCGCTCTTTGTTACATATGTGCAAGTTTAAGTCATGAGTTCGGGTTAGTTTACTTCAGGGTCAAATTCATCATATTGGGTTATCTCCATCAGCTGTCACTACAAAGAGCCTACTGAATGATAATGGTGATTGATTACATGTTTTGCCAAGAGATTGAAAAGAGAGAGATTTATGACGTTTGAACACATCAGTTCAAGCCTCGTACTCTAAAGAAAAGAAAAGTGTACGTCTCAGTGCGCTTTATCTTAAAAAGAATAGAAATCTTCTTATTATGACCATTCTCATCAACATGCTTCATACTTTTTCCATGCGCTTCAGTCATCAAGTGAACCGGGCTACTGTTGATTGTTTTTTGATTCCACTTTCTCAACTATAATGACGATGGCGACATCCTGTGCTAATTTTGCGGGGGAGAAGTGTGAATAGACTACATTTGGATGATGTTCACTTGTTTAATCAAGAATGGCATCTCTGTATGCAATTCTTGAGGGGGAGAAGAAGTGTGATAATTCTGCATGGTTGATTGACTTATGAGAATATATGGTCATACGGCTCCTAACTCATGTAAGAACCGAGCTTCTTCTTATCGGATCTTCTTTACATGGAGTTTCTTCTAAGAGCCGTTAGTTGACATCTTCACAAGCTGATATGAGTTTATTGACAAAGTGCTTCCGGTTAATGCTTCACGTGCACATCAACATGATGATTCCGAACAACTTTCTGTTCTTGTTTGATGTGATTGTTTGCTTGGTGTTACCATTTCGTGTGTTCGCTGCGGGTTGATTGCTGATTTCCTTGATGAACATCTTTCTGTTCTTGTTTGATTGGGAGGGATCTTAATTAAGGGGATTTGCAAGATGTAAGTTAATTGGGATGCTTTTTGATGATGTTCTTGTGTTTTGGTGAGTCGAAGATGTTAACTATTTATTCCCCAACTGGACAATCTTTAATAAGGTCGAGTCTACAGTATGTTCTACACTTTCTGCTGCGTGTTAGAAGACTAAAGACGAGTTGCATTTAACGATCTAAAGACTTCTTCTTAATATGGGCTTTTATCTAACAGATTGTCGGTTTAGGGGAGAGCACTAATTGGGGGAGGGTGAAATGTTTGATTTAATCCCCAATTAGACTTGCTCACACTGTTCTTCAGCAAGTTGATTCCCACAGATATATTTGTGCTAATGGTATTCTTCTCAAAAGATTTCATGTACACGGGCTTACAAAGAGTTGCTGATTCTGAAGTATATCATATCTAAATGCGAGTAAACTTGATGAACTTAATACTTCTAAGTAATTGAAGATATCCCGGGAATACAAATGTTATTACCGCAGAGAAACTCACACTTGATGAGCTTAAATCTAAGTGATTGAAGATATATATGTCATGACCGCAGAGAAACTCAAGGTTTTACTCATCAAGGCGGTTAGTGTTCTTATTCCAACTACGTGGGGGAAGAGATGTAAGAGTTAGTTTCATGATACAAGTGTGTGATGATTTTGATGTTACCACAATCATCGGGGGAGAGAGATTGTGTACATTGGGGATGCTCAAACTTGAGGGCTTAAATTCAGAGACTTATTCCCATCCGCGAGATCCGCAGAGAAAAATGTTATGGTTATTCTCTTTATTACTTCGGTTCGCAGAGAAACTCAAGGTTTGACCAGGCGAACTCTAGTCTAAGAGATTTCAATATGGAAGTGGGACAGCAGCGATGATATGTTGTGTGATGGTGATCCTTCTTAAATGCGATGATATCTTTGTGCATCTGGCTGAGGCAAGCTTGAAAGAAAGCTTAGAATCTGCTCAATAAGAAGATTTACGGTTTGGTGGGAAGCTACCAAAGTCTCACTTTCAAGTGGCTCAATTTCTCTCTTCGATTCAAGAGTCTTGGAAGCTTTGGTGGTGAATGTTTTTGAGATGATGACTTCTATCTTCTACGACGTGCTGCTCGATATCCTTATCTCGGTACTCGTATCATCATCTTCCTAAACTATATCATCTACTCTATCTGTGTAAATATTTATCAAAAACAAAATACAAAAATAGAAAACCAACAAAATCAAAATAGAAAAATATAAAATCTTCAAAAACCCATAAAAATCAGAAAATTTGAAAAATACCAAAAATATGTTTTCTCATGACATGTCTTCTGGTATCGATAACATCTGCGGTCTTAGAAATGTCATTCAATAATGGCACGGGACCATAGATGAAGTTCGAGCATGAGGTGTAAATATTCTTTTTCCAAACATGTCAAAAATTATGGCTTACAGTTATTTCAGACTGTGACCCGTGCTTAAAACCATGGCTTGCTATTATTTCTGATAGCAACCCGCTCTTTAAAGAAAGGAAAGTGCTGCGCTAAACAAATTTTCAAAATATTTCGTGCACTTATCCTAAAATCAAAATGAGGAAAGTATGTCGAAGGACTGCTGTTCCTACACAAATGTTTTTCCATCTAAAATTCTTCAGAAAAATATTTGTTGTTTTAAAAAAAGGTGGTAAATGAGTTGCTTTAAAAACAATCAGCTTCAGAGTTCTATTAAATTTGAAAACTCAATCAATGACTTCAACGCTTTTAATCTTTTCAGAAAATGAGTCATTGATTGAGGGGGAGAATGTTTTCAAATCTATATCATCTAACGGGCTTTCTTAATTATCCTAAATGCTTAATTGAAAAATGATGTTAACCTATGTTGAAGGACTAGGTGCCTAGGATATGATTGTTAGGTTTAGATGATTAGAGTTTGATGAACACATAATCCCATACTTTATATGATCTGATTGACATGTTGCATTGACTTTTATTAGTCGATTGTTGTTTGGGTGATGTCGACCACCATATATTTGTATGTGTGTTCACTAACATATGCAGGTATATTGGTATAAAAGAATGTTCCCGATCCGGATCCCACAATTGAAGATGATTGGATGCCGAAAGGAAAGGGTAACTATATCTTGGGTTGACAAATGAAGAAACGGAGCTTAATTGGACTTCTATGGAGAGTTGGCATAAATGCAACGTAAGAGGTCTTACTGCATCAGCAGATGGTTTTCTTCTAAGTGATTGAAGAAACGGAGCTTAATTTGACCTCAGTTGGCATTCAAAATGCAACGTAAGAAGAAGTCTCACTGCATCAGCAGATGGTTTTTCTTCCAAACCCTACAGCAACAACAACGGAAGCTTCTCAACCACCTAACGTATCTTTGTGCAGGATAATTGTGATTATACCATTTTCTTTAAACAATTTTTAACTAATATTGTTTTGAAAAATGGAAAAATATTTGTTTTGAAAATAAATTGGACTTAATTTTGAAAATCACCGGACTTCATTTTTATCAAAACCTAAGTCACTCAATCAACGACTACGGTCATCGATTGAGGGGGAGAGTGATTTAAAATAAATTATTTTCAAACGATATTTCTTCATAAAAGTCCGGATTGTACAATATAAGTGGTGATCTAAAGATTTAATGTTATGTCATGGTATGATTTTTTTCTTTAGAATCAAGGTCTTTCAAAATGAAATTTTTTCTGTTCTTGTTTGATTGTGAAATTGTTTTATTTTACTTAAAGATCTCTTAAAACAATCATACCTGACACTAACAATCTTTAATGTCTTAAACTGTTCCTTATCAGTCATTTTTCAAAATTAAATCTTGCCACTTCTTTCCCCAAAATTTTCTAAATGATTTAAATATTTTGGGATCACAAATCTCAAATGGCTTGAAATTTTTGATCGGGGGAGAGATCGTGATTTAAATCTCAAATCTGTTTAAATGGAATTGGTTTTAGTCCTTTAAAGGTACTCCTGCCTCCATGTGCCAAACGATTTCAAATATACAATGCACATGTTGAGGAGGAGGATTTATCCAAAAACATGATGAGTATTTAAACCTGGCCACATATTCTCCTATGTTTTCTAAACCTGATTAAATAACTTGAGATCTAAAATCTCAAAGGGTTTGATATTTTTGATCGGGGGAGAATTTGTGATTTAATAATGAAATTTGATAAATGATGATCGATTTGATGAAAATGTGCAGGCTGCTCTCTCATATGTGCTAAACGCTTTCGAATCTCGAAGCACATATTGAGGGGGAGCAAATGGTTTCTTAATGGCTGTTGTAATCGTGGGTGTGCTTCAAATGAACTCTTGCCTCTATGTGATAAAATGATTTCAAATATCCCATGCACATATTGAGGGGGAGGATTTACCAAAGAAAATCAAATGGCTTTTTCCACAGAAATTGTGATCAAGAAATTAATTCTCTCAAAGAACTCTTGCCTCCATGTGCTAAAACAATTTCAATATCTTATGCACATGTTGAGGGGGAGCATTTCTAAATGATCAAAACAATTAAGGTACAAAATGCTTTGATATTATATCACAAGTACCTTGATTGATTTTCAAATGATTTTTCAATTGGTTTTAAGGAAGAATGAACTGTACCAAAAGACCGACCAATTTACTTTATGCATGGTGTTATAAGGATGGTTAGGTTAGGTATTAGTTCCCACGATCCGCCAGAACCGGAGGGATCTACCCAGGGACAATCCACTAGATAGTGTAGAGTCCTTAGGTATATTGAAAAAAGGAGAAAAATGAGAAATGGGAAGAGTGCGGACTGAGACTGAGCTAGTACTGGAATAAACCCAACAAGGTTCTAGTAATGAAGTCTTGGTAAGCACTGAAGGGGTTGAAGAATGAAAAAGAATTGAATGAGAAAAGGGTGAAAAGAAATAACCCTCCAATAATTCAACCTTAGGGCAGAGACCGGGTTCAATTCATATACTACTGGTGGTTACCAAGGTAACATCGGTATTGAAGACAAGACGTCATGGACCCAGTGACGCACTGCACTTCAACTTTCCAAACCACTCAAGTTCCTCTTAAAAGGACTTGTTTCATTCTCATGGGGAACCGACTTAATCTATCGACTTTCTCTTAGAGATTGTTGATATTGAAGAAGGAGACCCTCTCCCTAGTATCCGGCATAGGAACCAAAAGTGCACTAATTGAGTCTAGAGCCAAGAGATCATCCACAATATCTCATTAGGACACAAAATTAATGAAGACTTACTGTTTCACACAATGTGGAAAGTAAGATTATATATTAAGAGTCCTACGCATTATCCTTGTGGTATTGCCAGAACATCCGAGTGATATGAAAATATTCACGATGAAGATGGAAATCCTTCTAGAGCCAACATCAAACAAGCTCTTGGTGGGTGACGTGTGAGATCTTCTCGTAAGATCAAACTTGTGACAACTGGATAGAAACGATGGGGCGATTCACTTGTGAATCAACCTTGGTCCAGGAAAAGGATTGACGGATACCTTTGAAAAACCGGTCGTTGTGCTCAAAAACTCTTTTCTCTAGCACTTCGACTGTGTATTATGTTTTCAAATTAAAAGGGTATTTATGATTGAAAATTGATTTCTTCTTCTAAACCTTCGTCGTATTGAAAAACTCTTTCTCTTAAGCAATACGCGATTGTTTTCAAATCATTTTCTATCAATCAGTAAATCTCAATTTGCTGGTTCACTCACTCCGTGTTGTCTTCTTTGAGACGTTCCGGTTTGAGAACGGCTAGAACAGCTGCGAAACCCTGTCAAGGAGATTCTTAGGAATCCTACCTGATCACAGGCAGTACTTGTACTGATCAACGGGGAACCGTGGGCCGTGTACCTCAATTCAACGAAAGTGATCAAAGACACTTTCGTGTGTTTTATTGCTAACTGTTGTTTGCAGGTACATTTGGACGGTTGCAGCTGATCAGAATTGAGGAGTCAATCCAAAGCCGCATGCTCACAGCATTCGCACTTAATTTGAAGAAATCATGACTGGTGCATATCTACATAACCTGGCTCTGATGTTTCATACTATGCTTCTGCTTCGCCGCTGCAAAAATCATGAACCAGTAAGGCTTCCGCTACTCTGATGGAAAGATGTCATGATTCAAAAGTGTGAGCATGTCGGTCCAAAAGTCACAACATCACATGATGGCAACACAATAAAGGGTGATCCAGAGATTTACTGTGGTTGATGATCTTAAAGAAAGCTCGAAGATCATCAAAGATGTGGATCAGTTAAAGGCCTCCACTAAAAGTACAATTCAATGCGGACTTAAAGAATCGCTACAAAAGCACAAAGATGCAGATGTTGAAGAATTCAAGTCTACGAGCTCAAGAACTAAAGACAAAGATAGAATGCTAGGATGCAAAATGTATTTCATGGGGTGACCTCCCTTAGGGGGAGATTGTTAGGAATTGGAAATTCCATATTAAAGTGTCGGTCACCCCAATTATAGTCTAGCATATGTTAACTCGTAGACTTGTAGTTTGTTACATTATTTAGTAGTTAATTAGTTAGTTTGTAGCGTATTTTAGTGTAGTGTTACACCGTGGAGGAAGGACGGGTCTTTACCCACTGTATGCCTGATCCACAGTCCGATAGGAGGACGTATCTTGTGTAACTATAAATACCCCTTCCATCCATGGAAGGGGTGGTGCTTCATTCAATCTAACCTTTCACATCTGAGAACCAAGTCTCTAGCAAGAACACCCTCTCTATCTTTCTCTCTCTAAATATGGCAAACATGTATTTTGATCATCCAAGACCACCCAAATCATCAACACAATAATATATCGATCCTTCAACTTTGTATTATACAACTCATGATCTTCATGATTGCGGATGATTTTAAATTTAGTTGCACTTTCATTGGCGGGCTTCGTGATGTGTACTGTTGAAGCAAGCTGAAGAAGGTATAAGGGGCTTTGTAACACTCAAGTTTTGGGACCATGGGTCACAAAACAATGATTTTAGCTTGTCAACTGTTATATACGAGCCACACAGGTAGTTTTGTTTTTCTTACTGAAGCTGCTAGATCTATGATCAAAAACTTGTGCCTGAAGCAGATGTAACTCATGTAATCTTATGTCATAATGAACTTATAACCAGGAAGGAAAGTGTCAAAATAAGCCTAAAAATGTTGAGCTTACGAAACATAAGTCCAAAACTAAATAAGCCATAAGCTGGCTATATAAGCTGAAACAAACACCCCCTATGTTAGATTGTTGTGTTTGTTTTTTTAGACTTTTTATGTCTGGCCTGCAATACCATGTCTATGAGAGAAGAGGGAGTTAAATTGAAGTGGGAAAAATCTCTTTTTCTAAAAATAAACACTAACGTCTGCGCGTACCTCTAGATATACAAGGAAAAAACGAACTTTTTTCAGAAACGTTTGCCTAACAGGAAAAAAACAAACACAATTTTCTGAAAACATTTGCGCCCCTGCAAGCTTAAGAGGAAAAAACTACTTCTTTGAAAAAACAAACACAGCCTAACTATTAGAGAGACCTTTTGATGCTTGCTTGTAGTATACCGCATGTTGTGAACCTGCCTGGGTTTCTGCATTGTATACAACTTATGCGCTCTAACTTTGTTATGATGATAGTATGCATTAATCTGTTTTTGGGTTAATGTGTGCCAGTGATGAAGTCTTCGTTATTATTTTTCTTAAGCTCTTATCTTGTAAACTTTGATGTTTTTGTTTGTTTCCGTAGTTTTATGGATTTAAATTGAAGGCGATGATTTATTTGATGTGGACATAAGTGCAAAGTTATATATACAAAAACTTGAGCTATTAAGTGTGCAATTATCTAGGTTTTGAGATTTTTTATGGGGTTCATGGAAGATATAATTGGTTTGATGATAATGGTTATCTGAATTTGACGCTAATGAAAAATCATATAGTTAAATGTTGTAGCATAGCAGGTGCCATTTGTCAATCATCATGAAAGTTGCAACTAAAGTTAGGACATATCACCTTGTAGCCCCTTTCTACCAAATTGCTAGGATCATATGAGCTCACATGAGCATGTGATAACATTTCTAGTGGTTAATTTGGTGAGGCTTGAGAGAACTATGCATATGATAACTTGGATTCGGTTCAAAACAGGTCCACCCCTTAATAACATATCTTGTGCTGACCACACCGGCACTATAAACCATCTTCCCTTGCATAATATATCTGCAAACTGATGGTAATGTGCACTTTTTTGGATGATGATTTTCTGTAATTGTACTTGCTTTCGTAAATCTAACACCCCGCTCTGGCAGGATGGGTATTGTTGTTGTTTCTGATATCTAACTCAGTGTTCCTGTTTGTGCATCTACAGATGGATGAAGTGCTTTCTTCAGTTGCTGATACATTAAAGAATTTTGCTGTCATAAACTTGGTTGACAACACAGAGGTGCCCGACTTCAATACAATGTATGAGCTTTACGACCCATCTACTGTCAATTCTTTAGGAACAAACAAATCATGCATAATATTCAACAAACTAATCATTTACACAAAATAACAACATATAACTTCACAATAAACAGTAACAAATGAACCAGGAAAAACCCTAGCACATGAACCGGTAAAAAAGGTGACAATTAGTGTACCAAATATGATACAATAATTTGTGTACATGTTGGATTGACCTGAACCACTTTTTGCCCAATACGCTTATGTTATAAATGAACAATTAGTGTACCAAATATGATACAATAGTTTGTAATTTTATTTCTTCAGTTAGGTAATTTTGGAGGTTTCATACATCTGAGAGTGCACATGCTTCGAATAATTTAACTGACCCATTCTATATATATACTAAATATGGGGAGTACATTTCCCTCAAAGTGGGTATGCATTAAATGCTATGTTTAGCAACTTGGCAAAAATAGCCCCTGAGGTTTAAATGTCGTTGCAAAGTAAGTCCTTTAGCAAGTTAGCAAAAATAGTCCCTAAGGTTTAAGTGTCGCTGCAAAGTAAGTCCTGTAGAATTAATACCTATATATAGCAATTTGGCAAAAATAGTCCCTAAAGTTTAAGTGTCGTTACAAAGTAAGTCTTTTGTAGGCACGAAAATAGTCCCTAAGGTTTTAATTGTATTTGCAAAGTAGGTCCTTCAAATACTAACCAAATAAAGTTCGTATCATTAATTGCTATCTATAGCAATTTGGCAAAAATAGTCCCTATGGTTTAAGTGTCCTTGCAAAGTAAGTCCTTTGCAGCCACGAAAAATAGTCCCTAAGGTTTGAATTGTCTTTGCAACGTAGGTCCTTCAAGGACTAACCAAATAAATAGACAAACAAATTTTCCGGTCATTCATCAGTTCCAAATTCACGTCTACAAAAGCAATCCCGCTGCATCGCGCGGGTTTCCACACTCGTTTCCTACTAAGCTGATTCTACTTATTTGACCTGTCAGATATAAAATATAACCTGAATCAGACCATTATTGAAATCTCCACCTATAAATCTGTAGCATATAATTATGTATCTTGCAAATCACTATAATGATCATACTATTTATATTTGAGCAGGATCTCTACTTTGCTATTGGTGCGAATGCATGTTCTTTCTGCTCGCAGAATTGGTAGTCCTTTAGCTGAAAATAATGAACTTGGATCCCAGTTACTTGGTTTCATATTCGGGTATAGATTCTTGCTCTTTAAAGATTTTTTGTTGTATGCGTATGTACAAGTTTGGTAGCATTAAAATTTGAAAAAAAATGGAAGCTTTGGTTAGAATTTCATCTTGGGTATAGTGTAGATCCTAAGTATTTAAAATATAATGTATATACTAAACCAGTTTCACATGTTGATCATTTTTTTCTCTGGCTATGTCCAGCATACATGGTTTCTTTTTGCATATGTTTCGCGCCGAAACTTCCGATTATTATTGTTGAAGACGTACCACTAATGCTCCCCAAAACTTCGTAAAGTGGTAGTAAAATAACTAGTCAAGATTAGTCTTTTTCTGTGTTGGTGTAAGCGAGTTTAACACTCGTTGCTTCTATTTTTTGCACCAAAAAGGTATTTTTGTTAGTTCTGATTACACAAACTAAACCATTACAATACTAATATTTATTTCTTTCTTAAATGATCTAAGATATGTAAGCATTTATATACGCTTTTGAAAAATTTGACTTGTTTGACATGATCCTTCTTGTAGTTTAGTTTCTAAACTTTAACTTGTATCCCTGTGGTAGCTAAGATATACAGAGCAACTTTAATCGGTATTAGTAGTCCGTAGACCTTAGGCCTAGCTATGTTGACAAAGCTCTTTTTATTGGCATATATGTATTACAATATGTTAGATCATCACCCGTATGTTTAACTTCACATTGTGTTTAACTATTTGCGGCAAAATGCACTTGTCAAAGAAAACATGAGTCAGCTTTGTTTGAGACACACATCCATGTGAAACAACTAGTGACAGCCTTTGAGAGAGTGAAGCTATACAAAATTCTGGTTTATGTAGTTTGCTATTCAAGTGAAAACTGAGATTGCAATATATTGTGACAACTATCATATGCACTTGGACTTTTATGTTTCTTAAGAATGTTGTTTAGTGTTACTCCAATTGGTTGTTATTATTTCCGCATACACTTGGACTTTTATGTTTCTTAAGTCTACAATTGCTCAATGCAAAATATCTCCACATTATAAAATATCAGTTGCATCACTTGTACTTTGTTTTCATAAAAACTAGTTACATGTTAAAGGTTACTTAATAAAAAGCTTATAGAAGGAGGGTATGGTTATGGAGAAGTTTTTAAAGGGTTGAAAGATGGCGAGTGGTGTAGGTCTATGGCGAGAGCTGTGGGTGATGCCTCGGCTGATAAGGTGGATCATGCTGTAGCTATGGCGTTAAGGGAGAATCGTGGTAGTAACTACGTTCGTATTCAGGTATGTAGCTTTGGAAGTTTATGCTAGTGTTTGATGAAATACACTTGCATCTTGTTACTGACGGGCTATGTAGGTATGGCTTTCAAGGATCGACGGCCACATGGGCTTGGCTAACTCTCTGGCTTTGAAGATAGCCGGGGCCACCAATAGTATGCAAGATCTAGTTGGCGAGACCTTGCAGAAATGTAGATGGAGGTAATTTTTTATCATCTTAGTTTGTATATGTAAATGAATTATTAAGCTTGGACACTCATGTATTTGAAGTCTGATAGTGCAGAAATGTAGATGGAGGTCTGATGATTGGTTCTGCAATGAAGGTTCTTATTTCATGCATTCCTGAGGTCTCAGTAGAAGAAAGAAGGCAAGCTTTGGACCGAGCTAGTAGTTATGCATTGATGAAGGGTGTCACGACAGTTGTTGATGTTGGAAGATATTTTCTTGGAGCACCTGTTGAACATTCATAGGTAGATTTTTCATTTTTATTCTTGAGTTTGTAAGATTGCTAGCATGGAGAATCTGAACTACCATTGACTAAGTAATGACTTTACTAATAGCTTGCAGATGTTTACAAATGGGCTGAATTATCAGGAAATTTGATGATTAGGATTCGCCTTTTCTTTCTAATGCTGACATGGTCTCAAGTGCTTGTATGACTATTCTTCCATACAACCTTTATATGTTTTAGCTCTTATGTACTATTTATCTTAGTACAAGGCGTATGAGGATTTGTATAAGAAACTGGACTCCAAAGAGGGGGCGAACGACATTTTCAGGATCGCTAAAGCCCGAGAGAGGAGAAGGAGGGACTTAGGATACGTTAAGTATATCAAAGATGAAGGAGGACAGACCATTGTAGACGTTGAGGATATCAGGAAGAGATGGGGAGAGTACTTCTCCTCTCTTTTCAATGTAGGAAGGTCTGAAGGCAGCGCGGAACAAGAGAACCTTAGCCAACGAACAGAGTGCTACTATTCGAGGATTAGTCAACCAGAAGTGAAGATCGCACTACAGAAGATGGGAAGAAACAAAGCGGTAGGACCGGACCAAATCCCCATAGAAGCTTGGAGGTGTTTGGGAGATAGGGGGTTAGATTGGCTGACATGCCTCTTCAACAAGATCTTCTACGGGGATAAGATGCCAGAAGAATGGAGACTCAGTGAAGTCATCCCCATCTACAAGAATAAGGGAGATGTACAAGTGTGTAGCAATTATAGGGGCATTAAGCTTCTCAGTCACACCATGAAGCTTTGGGAGAGAGTTATTGAGAGAAGGTTGAGAAGGGAGACGAGGGTGTCAGAAACCCAATTTGGTTTTATGCCAGGAAGGTCCTCGATTGAGGCTATTCACCTTCTCAGAAGTCTCATGGAGAAGCATAGAGAAAGACAAAAGGACTTGCATATGGCGTTCATTGATCTTGAAAAGGCTTATGATAGCGTTCCACGCGAGTTGATTTGGAGAACTCTCATCGAAAGAGGAACCCCAAATAGATACGTGAGAGTCATTAGGGATATGTATGAGGGTGCTAAGACTCGTGTACGGTCCACAGTGGGGACCTCAGAGTTTTTCCCTGTGGAAGTTGGGCTCCACCAGGGATCCGCCATTAGCCCTTACCTCTTCGCCTTGATTCTAGATGAGTTAACAAGAGGGGTACAAGAGGGCATCCCGTGGAACATGATCTTTGCTGATGACATTGTGTTGGTGGCAGAATCGGCGGAAGGGTTAAACACCAAACTTGAGCACTGGAGGGAGGCTCTTGAAGACAATGGCCTTCGGGTGAGCAGGGAGAAGACTGAATACATGAGATGTGATTTTGGGAGGATTGAGCCATGTCACCACGAACAGATTGATATTCATATAGGTGATCAGATCCTGCCACCCAAGGAGTCTTTTAGATACCTGGGATCGATTATACATAAATCAGGGAGGATAGATGAGGACGTAACCCACCGGATTAGAGCGGGGTGGGCGAGATGGAGGGCGGCGTCAGGAGTCCTTTGCGACAGGAACATCCCATTTAAGTTAAAGGGAAAATTTTATAAGGTGGCGATTAGACCGGCTATCTTGTACGGCTCTGAATGTTGGCCCATATTAAAGGCACAGGCTAACAGGGTAGAGGTGGCAGAACTGAGGATGCTCAGGTGGACTTGTGGTAAAACCTTGCTTGACATGATCCCGAACGGAATTTTCAGAGCAAAACTTGAGGTCGGGAATATTGTTTCAAAAATGAGAGAAGGAAGGTTGAGGTGGTTCGGACATGTCAGAAGGAGGCCACAGTCAATGCCAGCTAGAAGGGTCGAAGCGCTAGTTGTAGATGGCGTGAGAAGGAGAGGCAGACCCAATATCAGGTGGGAGGATAGACTTAAGCTTGACATGAGGGAGCTTCGTTTGACCGAGGACATGATCTCAGATAGGAAGGGATGGAGGGATAGAATTAGGATCTGCGGGTAGTGGTGCTAGGTTGGCTTTTAGGTGTCCCCTTTTGCCTCCTTGCGTGTTTTGATTTGTGGCCTCTTTTTGCTTTGCCGTAGTCTTAGGCCCCGTGCGTGGTTTGCGTTGCTCTGTTGTTGCTCTCTTAGGTTTGTCTGCTTTGTCTTGCTCCCTGCGTTTGGTCTTTTGGTGCTACGTGTTTTTTGCCTTAGCTTTATGCCTCGTGTGCTACTTTGCTTTGCTCTGTGTTGCCCCCTTTGGTTGGTCTGCTTTTGGTGTGCCTGGGCTTTTGGTTTTATGTCTGTTGCGCTTTGCTATTGGCTTATTTTGTGCGTGTTTCTTTTTCCTGTATGCCCTGTTTGCTTGCTTGCTTGCTTTCTTTTTACTACGCTTTTGCCTATTGTTTTTTCGTTTGCTTTCTCTATCCTTTCGCACTAGCACACATGCACTTGCTGGAGGTCTCGTTGGAAGCAGTCTCCCTACCCACGGGTTTACCCTGGTGTAGGGGTAGGATCTGTCTACATTTTATCTCCCCCATACCCTGCCCTGGCGGGATTGGGTTTTTTGTTGTTGTTGTTGTTGTTGTACTATTTATCTTAGTGTTTGGGGAAAAAGCACCTTTATTTGATGATTACAATTCATAAATTGTTTACTGACCATATTTTTCAGCATTGTGTGATATGAAACATTTAACCAATATGTTTTCTATTCTCCTTTTGATTACTCTTGAGACTTATACAAATTTTTGTTGATGAAGTACATCATGTTAACACCAACTCTAATGGTCTTATTTCCTTTTTAGGATATAGTACAAACAGCAGGTCTTAAGAATCATGGGTAGTTTTATGCCCACCTTAATTTAAGTATATGATTAATATTCAAAGCAGCAACTTAAAATTAGTAATTTATTGACAATTTATTCACACATGAAGAAAAAAGTATGTGCTCGTGCAAAAATGTACATGTATTTACTAGTGAAGAAAATATTTTCACAAGTGAAGAAAAAAGTATATGCTCTTGTATAAATGTACGTGTATTGACCAGTGAATAAATTTTATTCACTCGTGAAAAAAAATATATAAATGTACGGGTATTACTAGTAAACAAATTTATTCACACGTGAAGAAAAAACTATATGCTCATGTATAAATGTACATGTTTCGAAAATTTAGCTACGAAGTCAAATTTTGAAGCTTCTGCAATACTTCGTTTTCGCATACAGTGCTTCCTTTTTTGTTTCAATACATTCCGATTTTTAAATTTTAACTATCAAGTACATGTTTCGTATTTTTACACTTCTAGTATAAAAAGTACACTAGTAAAATCAAAGCTTCAATCCATGCTCATAATCTTGACGCGCGAAAATATTCATACAAAACTTTAATAATCGGTTATTAAACATCAAAATCTCCTATTTTTTGCATTTCTAGTAGTATAAAAAATACACTAGTAAGTTCAAAGCTTCGATCCTTGCTCATAATTTTCACACACAAAGATATTCTTACAAAACTTAAATAATCTTCTATTAAACATCAATATCTCCTAATTTTGCACTTCTAGTATAAAAATATGCTAGTAAAATCAAAGCTTCAATCCTTGCTCATAATTTTCACATGTGAAGATACTCTTACAAAAGTTAAATAATCGTCTATTAAACATCAATATCTTCTTTTTTTTAAAGGCAACATATATAAAAAACAAACCAAATAACAAAGTACAAAAAAATGGCATCCCACCTCCCCAACAAGACATTTAGAGAGGATGAAACTCAAAGAAAGAAAAAAGCACCACAAACAAAAGCCTACAAGCGAACCACAAATGACAGCAAACGACAATATGCTAGCTCCCAAAAACATAGGACCCAAGCTACCAACATGACCCAGCAGAATCAAAACAAAACCATTGACCCATGACCCACTAGCTATACAAAATGCATAACCAAGAAAGACACAACATGGAACACAACATACGACCAAACATCAATATCTTTTATTTTTGTACTTCTAGTAAAAAAAATATGCTAGTAAGATCAAAGCTTCAATCCTTGCTTATAATTTTCACATGTGAAGATATTCTTACAAAACATAAATAATCGTCTATTAAACATCAATATATATCCTATTTTTACACTTATAGTATAAAAAGTAGCTAGTTAAATCAAGGCTTTAATCTTTGCTTATAATTTTCACGCGCGAAGATATTTCTTACAAAACATCAATAGTCGTCTATTAAACATCGATATCTCTTATTTTGCACTTTTAGTATATAAAATACACCAAAGCTTCAATCATTGATCATAACTTTAACATGTGAAGATATTCTTACAAAATTTGAATAAGTCTATTAAACATCAGTATCTCTTATTTTTACACTTCTAGTATAAAAAATATGCTATTAAGATAAAAAATTTAATCTTTGCTCATTATTTTCACGCGCGAAAATATTCTTACAAATTTAACTAATCGTCTATTAAACATCAATATCTCTTATTTTTACACTTCTATCATAAAAAATATGTTAATGAGATCAAAGCTTCAATCCTTGCTCAAATTTTCACATATGAAGATATTCTTACAAAACATAAATAATAGTCTATTAAAAATCAATATCTCCTACTTTTACACTTATAGTATAAAGAGTACGCTAGTAAGATCAAAACTTCAATCCTTGCTCATAATTTTCATGAGTGAAGATATTCTAACAAATTTAAATAATCGTTTATTGAACATCAATATCTCATATTTTTGCACTTCTAGTATAAAAATATGCTAGTAAAATCAAAGCTTCAATCCTTGCTCATAATTTTCACATGTGAAGATACTCTTACAAAAGTTAAATAATCGTCTATTAAACATCAATATCTCCTATTTTTATACTTTTAGAATAAAAAATATGATAGTAAGATCAAAGCTTCAATCCTTGCTCATAATATTCACATGTGAAGATATTCTTACAAAACTTAAATAGTCGTTTATTAAACATCAATATCTCATATTTTTACACTTCTAGTATAAAGAGTACGTTAGTAAGATCAAAGTTTCAATCTTTGCGCATATTTTTCACACGCCAAAATATTCTAACAAATTTAAATCATCGTTTATTAAACATCAATATCTCCTATTTTTACACTTATAGTATAAAAAATATGCTAGTACGATCAAAGCTTCAATCCTTGCTCATAATTTTCACATGTGAATATATTCTTACAAAACTTACATAATCGTCTATTAAACATCAATATCTTAGTGTGCTAGTAAGATGAAAGCTTCAAATATTGCTCATAATTTTCACGCGAAGATATTCTTAGAAATTTAAATAATCTTCTATATAACATCAATATCTCCTATTTTTTGCACTTCTAGTATAAAAATATGCTAGTAAGATCAAAGCTTCAATTTTTGCTTATAATTTTCACATGTGAAGATATTCTTACAAAGTTAAAAAATCGCCTATTAGACATCAATATCTCTTATTTTTACACTTCTAGTATAAAACATATGGTAGTAAGATCAAACCTTCAATCCTTACTTATAATATTGACACGCAAAGAAAAAATATATGCTTATGTATAAATTTACGTGTATTTCCAAAGTAAGAAATTTTATTCACACGCGAAGAAAAATAATATATACTCTTGTATAAATGTGCGCGTATTAACTAGTGAAAAAGTTTATTCACACGCGTCGAAGAAAATATATATGCTCATGTATTTACTAGTGAAGAAAGTTTATTCATACGCAAAGAAAAAAATATATGTTTATGTATAAATGTACGTATATTTACTAGTGTTTATTCACACAAGAAAAAAAAAGTATATACTCATTATAAATTTACGTGTATAACTAGTATTTACTAGTGAAATAAAAATTATCTAATCTTTAAGTTCAAAATTTGACTTCTTAGTGTCAAATTAGTACATGTTCTGTGTTTAACTTCAAAATTGGTAAGAATAGTTATTCTTCTAAGAAACATGATACATTTTCTTAAGAACAAGATCATACTCGTCATGATACTCTTTATTTAAAAGTTAATTTAAAAGCAATTAACTTTTATAGTAGCACTAAAGTATCGCAAATAAGTGATTAGAAAACCAATCAGCCATCATTCAAACATGTCATAAAAACATTTTTAAGAATCGATATACGTGGTTGTCTAAAGATATTAACAGAGGTTACCATAGTAGTTTATAAGCTTGCAGAGATGTCATCTTACAAGAATTAAACCAGTTAACAAGAAACAAAAGAGTTATACATATAAATCTTGATGTCAAACAAACTTCTTGTCAAAACTGAAGTTCATATTATACGAATTAAGGTCATACGTATACATCTTTTTGTCAAAAAAAAAAAAAAAAAAACTTCAGAAAATCAGATGTTGTTTAGAGCTAGTTTCACGAGAATGGGTCGAATAAGTTCCATTTCATGCACAAAGTACTCAGCCGGACTTAGTTCAGTCCCTTCTGTACGGCCTCATGAATAGCCACAAACACGTCTTCATCACTTGTATCATCTCCAATCCCTAATACAAAATATTTGCCTACCTCTGCCATCAATTCAAATATCTTCGTCGCCGATGTACCTTTGTTCACTCCCTACAATAGTACCTTAACTCAGTAACGTATTCAGATTGACATCAATTCCAATTCTAATTCTAACATATTCGTCGCCGATGTACCTCTGCCATCAATTCCAATTCTAATTCTAACATACAAATAAAGGATACCTCGTAAACCTGCAGTTCAAACAGGCTCATTTCTTGACACATTGACCTGAAAGAATGAGCCAAAATTTTATTCGTGAGTACTTTGTTAAAACTGGTATAAACTTCCATGTCTTTTTACCGAAATGTAGCTTCTTCATCCAAACACGTAGCTTCATACCTGCGTTTCACACAGGGCTTGGGTGGTATGCACCTTCCCAGTGATTGGATTTACTCTAACTGTGTGCAGGGGTATAAATGTCATAGGAGGAATCCTTTGATCTTTCAAATATTACACAAAACAAGTGAACAGATAAATGCAAACAGTTTATTAATGTTTGACCCGTTTTCCCTATTAACTTAATTGTTTTCTAAACTCATTCAATAGTAAATGGGTCAAATCTGCCACCTCAATTTTCTATAGCTTTTAATTAACCTGATTTCACGAGCCCAAAAGCCATTAATATCTGCAAAACAGTAACAATTGATCAGTATGCGAAACGAATACCATATGTCATGTTAAATGTACACTTCTTTCTTTTTCTGTTTTTAGAAAACTAGGCTATAATCTACCATGAACAATTGCTAAACTTTGATGTATAGCACATCGACTGGAGGTGACATTTAATTTTTGTTAAGAATTTAGCATTAATATGACAAACTGTCACTAAACATTCTATATAGATTATTACTGAAACTATATCAATTTGGTAACATGTTTGACACAATAACCATTTGGCCTGTTACCAAACATGCTCAAAACGAGTAAAACATAGATATAAAACAATAATAAATCCATTAATGTAGCCTTCCTAACCATTTTTTAAACTTTAACCGTAGAGTTCAAGAAAAGGTAAAACAAAAAGTGTTTGTGGGTCAACCCAACCCAATCAACTTTTGACCCATTTTGAGACCCACCGAATCAACCCGTTTTACCACCTTTTCAGCATGATCGTGATTCATGCTGGCCTTCCAGGTATGGTGGGGGAAGAGTATAAGTATCAAACGGTATAGTAAATGTTATGGTGGCACACAAGAAAAGCTCTGCTGCAACCTACATTTGGTGTTGTATTTATTTATTTTGTAAGATTGGTTTTCGACTTTCACTTGTCAGCCTTTAGCTTCGTAAATATTGAGTTATATACCAGCAGTGTAAATGTGATTGTTTACGTTCGTTATCAGTGAAATTATTCATATGTCAAAAGGTCTTCTAAGTGCTATAATTAAAGATGACTTTTAGGACCATTGTCGTCAAATATCTAAATAATCATATGAAGAAGTGATTATTTCACCTTATTTATTCTAACAAATAAATATAAACAGAGCGTAAAATGTTCAAAATTATGGTTGATTGGTTGTATTTAGCACAACGAAAACAAAGGCAACATTGAACTCTTCTGAATAGTTGGTAGTCGTTTTGGTTAACTACAGATCTTATATACAAAAAAGGCAAGAACATATGACCACTGAAGACCACTTACAATCAAAAAAGGCAAGCTCCAATGTTGTTTTACTTGCACCATTCGCAGCTTGAGGATCAGCCCCCCTCTACAATTTACGAGGAAAAAAAAATACTTAACACAAATGCCCTTATTACAATAGAGAATGTGTAGAACATATATGTCAAAGGTTACCTTGTAAGAAGCAGCATTGCACATGCAGCTTTGCCTCTGAGGATGTAATGATGGAGCGGTGTCTGCCCTCTCGAACTGAAAACATTTATATTGGCACCATATTGTAATAGTGGCCAATCATCCGAACATCTGCTGTTTCAAACGCAAGATGGAGGAGGGTTCACCCATCAAATTCCTCTGTGCCATATACACGCCCATGTGCATGTCCCTTCACTTGTGCATGCCACTGATGAAGAAGACTTCCCTAACATATCCCTCATTAAGAATGCGGAGTTGCCATAATCACCCATGATCTTCGGATCTTGCAATATCATCGCTTTAGCAAGGGTTAAACTAATCATTCCATCTTGTCCGCATTACCTTCCAATGACCGCTGAATACAATAACCAAACCTAAGATTTGAGTTTCAATTGCTAGAAGTCACTGAAAGAAAACACAAAACATGGTCTCCAACACTAAACACAAAAATGCTCTTGTTGTGCATCAGACAATTCAAAATATGGAATGCAAAACAAAAACCAAACAGAATTCAGATACCAAATCAAATTTATAAAAAAGATCTTATCATTAACCCAGTAATAAGACCTTGATAATTAGCAGGTAGCAAGTTAGTTCTCGTACGTAACCAAAACATATCAATTGATGTTCAGAAGAAGACCAAACTGCAAATGATAACGTGCCACAGAGCAATATATCAGGTTCTTTTTAGTTATATGTACATCCCACGACTCCACGAGTAAAGCCCTCTTCGATTTAAAAATGCCCATCCCTGCTAAATGTTAATTACATTGAAGACTTCAATTATCATATAACAAACCATTTTCTTTTCTCAATGCCTTTTTAACTTAGAGATTTTCCATAGCACACCAAACACATCTATATACTTAAAGTGACCTCTGACTATTTTTTTTAGATTTTGTTTTGCTCTCTGAAGTGCACACTGCTCCTTTTTTTTCTATCAACTATTTTTAATAAACAAAACCTTAACGTTCTATCAATAACAACATTTATCAGTGTGTGTGTAACCTTATATGAAAGGGATGTTTGTTTTAGCTTATTTATTGGGCTTATTGGCTTATTTACAAAAAGCAAGCTCATCTTTGTGTTTGGGCATACTTATAAACTAGGCATACTTATCAGCTTAGTCCAACATCTAGATTAGAAAAAAAAATTAAAAAAAAAATAGATAACTAAAAGTTAATACTAATGCATGATCCGCAATCACAACATCAAGAACATAAAGCAACTAAGTTTAATCAACTAATTCAATTTCGATTATACCTCTCGGTCGTTCTTGGTTGACTTGAGAATCTGGAATCTACTTCTCTTTTGTTGCTAATTGTGTCGAAAAGCGTAGAATGCAGCGACTGTATAAGCTCCAGGTTAAGGATACTAGTTGCATCTATGCTCACATGATCAAATGACCCATTGAATGTCACCCGAGGAATGAAAAAGGATCGAATTAAATACCGGACAGTAAGAGGGTGTTTGGGATAGCTAATTGTTAAGCAGTTTTAAATGAGTAGTGGTAGTGATGTGTGGTGAAAGGACATGCTATTAATGAATGATTGGTTATGACGACTCCTTTATCTGCTT
This sequence comes from Chrysanthemum makinoi, assembly GCA_910596185.1. Taxonomy (NCBI): domain Eukaryota; kingdom Viridiplantae; phylum Streptophyta; class Magnoliopsida; order Asterales; family Asteraceae; genus Chrysanthemum; species Chrysanthemum makinoi. The sequence goes on along the minus strand of OU343222.1, from coordinate 199,244,854 downwards.
CGATCCTGTGTTGAAAAAACAGAAGTTATTTATAAACAAGCAAACATATATAAAGAAGCAATAGATGATTAATACCACTTGATAGTAGCAGCAGCGGGCAAACATAGGTAATATTCCTAAATAGACACTCATTCTCAAAAGACATGATGTTTGCCCATGTCATATGAGGAAAGAACTTTGCATGGATCTTGTGAGGAAAGTGAAGCTATACACTATTTAGCACGAAGATAGGACAAAATTATCACCTTTCTCAATATCATCATCGTCAAGATCATGATCACCCCCTCTAGGACCTTCATCATCATCATCATCATCATCATCACCTCCCCTCTTATTAAGTCCAAGTCTACTTTTCCTTGCGGACTCCTCGTCTTCATCTTTTTCTCCCCGGTCCGAGACATTTGCCTCATCATCATCAGCGTTATTCTTTTTACGCCCTCTCCCACCCGCACCACCTGCTCCAACACTTTCCTTGTCATCAAACCTTTCAACTTCGCCAAAAGCAGCAGCCCCATTGTTTGCTGCTTTCATCATCCATCTCTCGTACCCATCTGCGGTTTTCCTTCTGTTTTTTATCTTTTCTTCAGCTTCCTCAAGCGTAAGTTGCTTATACTGTGCAACTTTATTAAAGTTATACCTAAGTTGCTTATACTGTGCAACTTTATTAAAGTTATACCTGCGGATCGAATGCAATAAATATCCATCTGATATATAGGATTTTAATATAAGGTTTTTGAACGAATGTTATGAAAAATAATTTGTGCATACCATGAACCTGCAGGGATGGCAACAAACTCCTTCCCCTGTAGCATCAGAAGGTAGTATGTTGCTGTCTGCGCGCCCTCGAGAACACCCTGATACTGAAATTGTCCAGTTTCGTCCTCCAAGAGCCATGGTTTGTTCTTGAATTTCTCCTACAAAATTGATACAAGATGAGCATATGACACAAACAAGTAAAGAAGAGTTAACGGAGAAGAAAGTATATGTTAATGCATAGCAACAGCAAGAGAGTAATACCCTGAGGGTGTCTGTGATTTGACGTCCTTGTAGTCCTTCTTTCTGGAGAGACCACTTGTTGCTGTCGTTTTTCTTCTTAGAGAAACTTGGTAAACCAGTGACAAATCTTCCTATGAAGTAATTCTTTTCACTAGGTGAACTTGCACGCACATTGTATTCCTCCTATTAAATACAAGCCAAAGTCAGAAACAAACAATGACGTAGATGACAGGTATATCAGGAAATCCCACAAGTGTTTCACTCAATGGAGTTAGCTCCACAAGCTCCATCACCTCCTTAATAAACATCTGCACATCATAAGATGTAAATTATATATTACAGTTGTCCCAACTGAATTCAGATTGAGAATAGACATATGAACACAATAGAAAATGAGCTACTTTTGAGATGCAGGTTCTCTCCGATAATGCTTAACTAAACCATATGTCATAATCCCAATTTTTCAAGTTACTTAGTTATCGAAATAATAATCTTGGAAAAAACTATCATTGCCAACATCTATTGTGGACATATTTCTATGCTACTAATTGGCCCTTAATAATGCTAGGACGGAAAATTTTAACCTTTCTAATTGCTGAATCAACTCCAGGAGGTGACCGTATCCATGCAGAATATTGCAAGGACTCTGAGACTGTGACATGCGGGGAGTGAATGTCAGTTTGCTCACAATATCCTGCTATGCGGGCACATGTTTCTTGCTTCTTTGGGTACCAAAAGATGCTGATCCTTCCCTAAGTGTACCCAAATTGTCTATGTTTAAGTGATTTGGTTTGGTTTCATATCTGCAAAACCAAACTGTCTATGTTTTTATTCAGTTATCTTTGGATCAAACTGACTTGCAAGAGCTTACGAACCAAACTGAATCTGTCAATTTTGTTGTGGTCTTGTCAACATCCGATAGTACAGCAGCATCTTGCACAAATATTATAACTAACTACAGCTGCTTATATTTTCCTAAAACTTTTCACGCGAAGAAAAATATGTCCTATATTTTCACACGCGAAGATGCTCTTACTAAAAATTTTCACGCGTGAAGAAAAATATCTCCTAAATTTTCACACGCGAAGATGCTTTTTCTAAAACTTTTCACGCGCGAAGAAAAATATCTCCTAAATTTTCACACGCGAAGATGCTCTTACTAAAAATTTTCACGCGTGAAGAAAAATATCTCCTAAATTTTCACACGCGAAGATGCTCTTTCTAAAACTTTTCACGCGCGAAGAAAAATATCTCCTATATTTTCACACGCGAAGATGCTCTAACTAAAAATTTTCACGCGTGAAGATACTCTTAATAAACTTAATCACTGCTATATTCTACTTTACGCAAACTAATGAAGTGCCTATAACAATCAAGACCTATTTCGTTATCTATACATTCACATGTGACATATTTACAATTAAAACAATGATAATAACTTTAAATGCATAATAATTCACAATTAAAAAATTAAATCTGTTAAAAAAAATAACAGCTACCTGAAATTATGTGTAATCTTATTTGAAAATATAGTCTTCTTCACTTATCTCAGCTTCAATTTTGTTGCTTAAGCAGTTAATTGATGTTGAACGGCGGTGGTTTGAATGGTTGTTATGGCGATGGTTTGAACGGTGGTGATGGCAGTGGTTTGAAAGGTGGTAATGGCGGTTGTCTGAACGGTGGTAATGGCGGTGGCTTGAACGGTGGTAATGGCGGTGGTTTGAACGGTGGTAATGGCGGTGGTGGTGGTGGTTATGGTTGTGGTTATGAAGGTGGTTGGATTGGGAGGGGCCGAGGGAATAACATTTGTCTTTCACCTTCAACTGTGAGAAATGTCCATTTTTTTTTACAGTAAAATCCAAAAAACATCCCTGAGGTTTGCCTCGTCGCGCTGTTTACATCCCTAAACTTTTTTTTGAACAATTACATTCCTCCGTTAGTAAAGTTGGCACAAAATCATCCCTAATGACGAACGCTGCAAAGAAGTCCCCGTTAAGTCCCTCACGTGCTAGTCACGTGAGGGGTATTTTTGTCCATTTCTCACTCCCAGGGATGTATTTTGTATCACGTGCTATGGGTATATCTACCCACCAACCCACACAACTCATCATTATCATCACCACCCTCACACACTTCTCTCTCCTTCTCCACCCTAGCCGCCGGAAAAATGACGCCGCCACCACCACACCGTCGGCCTCCACCACACACCACCCACCTCAAAAGACTCCCCACATCATTTCCTTCCCGATCCACAACATCACGCGCCACAGAAACCCTCCCACTCTCTCGTCGTTCACCCACGCGCCACCTAACCACCACCCTATCACCACCACCAGTCTCTATTTGTGCCAAAGATAAAGGTAGGGTTAAAACCCACGGGTTTAGCTCGTTATTTTGGTAACTCGTGGTATGAGTCACGAGTTGACTCATTTGATGTCGGGTTTAGTTAGAAAAACATGGGAAAGTGTTTGAACATGATATTGATGTTGTTAATTCGAGGAGATGGGATTAGGATACATATGTCGTTGTTGGCTGTGATTGATATGGGTTGTGACGTTTAGGATTTGGTGGTTTGATTTTGGACAAGGTTAATTGTGGTCACTTCGTTTACAGTCAATCATGAGTCAAGTTTGATTTGTTTTTGTTTTGGCTGTGGCTCGTTAACAATCATATGAGTCACACATATGTATTTTTCTTGTCGGTTTTGTTTATGGACTTATGATGTTGAACACTGAAGTTACAAGAGTTAGTTTTGTATTATGGTTGTGGTCGAAATGTCTTCTCTTCATCTTCTTTTCTGTTGCATTTGGTAACTTTTCGAGGAACTTACTCGAAAACATGTCAAGAGACATACTCGAAAAGATGTCAAAGCAATTGCTCGAATTTTCTTTACAAGACTTGATACAAAAAACTTGTCACAAGACTTGTCAAAAGACTTGCTCAAAAGACTTGTCAAAAGACTTGATCAAAAAACATGTCAAAAGACTTGATACAAAAAACTTGTCACAAAAATGTATATGAAACATTTGATATCGAGTGACATAAAAACTGTTTTTGACAAGACAAGACACAAGACACAAAATACATCCCTGGGAGTGAGAAATGGACAAAAATACCCCTCACGTGACTAGCACGTGAGGGACTTAACGGGCACTTCTTTGCAGCGTTCGTCCTTAGGGATGATTTTGTGCCAACTTTACTAACGGAGGGATGTAATTGTTCCAAAAAAAAGTTTAGGGATGTAAACAGCGTGACGGGGCAAACCACAGGGATGTTTTTTGGACTTTACTCTTTTTTTTAAATATATCGGGTGTGAAGATTGTAGTTACAAAAATACCCTTGTTAGTAAAATAGTTGGTGTAAATTGTAAATTAATTTTAGCCGTTAGATCTAAAAAAGAAGGGGACTAGATGGAGGGCTAGGATCTCTTCTCGCGTTCTCACCAAAAGTGGCCTTCTCACATGAAACACCCCATATATTTTATATATATATATATATATATATATATATATATATATATATATATATATATATATATATATATATATATATATATATATATATATATATATATATATATATGATAAAGATCAAATAAAAAAACAAATATCCGTAAAAAGATAAAAAAAATTTATTTTCAAAAAAAGTTCTCGAAAAATTCCCAAAAAATTCCACAAGATCGTGTATGATGGTGCATGAAAAGTTGTGAAGAACTTTTTTCTAAAAGTGGATATTTTTTCCGAAAAAAAATTATGAAAAAATACGTTTGCGCATTAAATCGTTTTTTGTGCATCAAAAATTGGTTTTTGCACGCAACTTCTTTTGACTTTTTTCATCAAAACAACATTGCGCATCTAACTAAAACAAATTGAAAATTTTGTGCATCAAAATTTTTTTTCGCATCAAAATTCGTTTTTTGTGCATTAAAAAAATTATATCAAAACTCGAAATTATAAAAAAAGTTTTCACAAAATTTTTATGCACTAACATACCCGATCTTGTGGATTTTTTTTGGAATTTTTGGAGAATTTTAAAAGAAAAAAAAATATTTTTATTCTTTTTATGGGTATTTGTCTTTTTATTTTAACTTTACCATATATATATACACACTAGTGTCAAAACCCGTCCGATGGACGGGTATGACTTGTGGTTTTTATTTTGTATGATTTTGTGGATCAAATATAGTTAGTATTGATATAAGGTTTTATTTTCAATAAGTTTTTAAACGAAATTTTATAAACCAAGATACACGATTAAGATTGCTCGAGTATGTGTTTTTAGAATTCTCGTAATCTTACGATGTTTTTTTTAATTAAATTTTTAAATCCTAGCTGTGGTGAGTTATTAAAGCAAAACCCTTATATATTATTAATAATTTATAATATGTATCATGCCTCCTCTTATATTTAACATGTATTATGGGATGACATGTCTTTAATGTGTTTTTTGGTTAAACACTTAACATTTAGTGGGGAAATATATATTTGAATGAAATTAAATCTTTCTTATTATGCAATAATAAAATCATTTTTGGTAAAAAAAAATACATAAATTATACAGTGATAAATAAAGTTTTTTTCCTTATTTCCTAAATTGTTTGGTTATTTATTTTTAAAAATAAAACACATGACATATGTAAAAACACATCTCACAGTAAGTGTGTTACATCATACATAAAAGGTAAAATAGATCTCAAATATAATCTTTGTTCATAGTTTCACATTCCATATACCTAAATGTATTGTTGATGAAGGTGTATCTTTCTGATTGAATTTTGATGCTTATTTAGGTTCGCAAAGGGTTTGCTGTTGATAATTAATGATCGGTAAGGGTTTGTAGGTGTTGATATTTTGAAGAAACAACGTGTTTTCTGATTTCCCTTCAAAATTTGTAAGTGTTTGCACTTTCCTTATTATTATTGATTAAAAAGAATTTGTAATTAGGGTTTAGTTTGTTTTTATTTTGAGGGTTTTTGATTTAGCCATTGAAATTTTATTTTTGATTGCTTTCTGATAGCAGTCAAAGTCATTTTGTGTTATTTTGTTTTTTTTAAGTTATATTTATATTTTTTTAATCTTGTAGTTGATTTGTAAAGTTTAATTAGAATAATTGTTGATGTTGTTTTTGTTGTTGATGGCGTTGTTGTTGTTGATAGTACTGTTTTATTTAATTTTGTGTGTATGTTTTGTTGATTAGGGTTACCTAACTTGTAGGATTCTCTTATCTCATATAATTGGTTGGTTTATAGATTTGGCTTTGTAAAATATAACTCAAAAATTAAGTTGCTCTAGTGGTATTAATATTTATTAATAAACCAAGAGATCATAGTTTGAATCTTGCACAATTAATTTTTGTCACAACAAAATCCTGATTAAAATCCATACGAATTTATGCTCAACGTAACATAGAGCTTTGCCAATCATGATATGAGAGCGGCGGAGGTGTTTCTTGGGTTTTAGTAGGTTTGGATTGTTTGGCAGGTGAGCTTTATTCCCCAGCCCGCATGAAACTATGGGTTGATAGTTCTATATGCAGTCAATAATTAACGAATACTTGGATTTTTATATGCTTCTAATATAACCAATAAGTACCTGCAGAAATCAAATATAATGCAGTCAATCACTGATTAATTACATACAGCAAATGAACAACAATTTTATCTATAGCAGTTTAGTTTATTCTCAGAAAACATATCTAGAGTTATACATCTACAAATATAGTTCAATTAAGTTTGGTCATATTATTAAAGAACATTGGTTTCACATCTCAAAGGATGGAACTTCCCATTTAGTTTCTTACATATTGCTGTTCGGAGCTTGAGAGTATCTGCATTAGAAGTGTACCTTGTGTCACCTTCACAGATTGCGTTTGTTCCAGCCTATGCAATATTTAAAAAAATTATAAAATTTAACAGCTAAGCAATGAAAAGAGTGGATTATATAGGTAATATATGGATATATCATCGACTCAATGACCTCAACAATATTAGTCTGGGCGTCAAAATCAGATTCTCAAGCAGATAAGAGAATGAGTGGAACACAAGCTTCCACACGTTCAACTGATTAATTAGTTAAGGCCATTATTTTTGAAGACTTAACTAAACTAACTCTAGGACCTATAGTGGTATCGAGAGTTATTGGCTGAGTGTAGCTTTAAACTATTCCTGTTGAACAAACTTGAGAGGAATTCTAAGCCACCTAATGTTCTTGCTTACATTTTTTTTTTGCATACTGATGCTTACTTATACCATTGTTCCTACTGATGCTTATGCCTATTGATCTTTTATTTAGTTTCTAAACACATATAGGTAAACGCGTTACAAGATTAACTTTGTTGGATACATGCTTGTCTTTTGCTTATTTTGCCATTGTTAGCCTGACCAACTTTGTGACAACTCGTAATTTCAGGTCATTTCTCAAATTTACTATTCATCGGTTACTATTCATCATTTTACTATTCATCGTTTTTGAAGTCGATTTGATATTCTGAGAGTGTATTTCAAAATTTTACTATTCATGAAACACTATTCATTCCCGGAGAAAAATCACTATTCATGATTCACTATTCATCATTTTTCGTAAACTAGGTTTACGAGTATCAAATTCGCGTAACCGTAAGGGTTTAGCTGCGAATTCATGAAAAATCATTGAGGACATTTTATATAGACTAGATTTAGTCTACATATCATCAGTAACATCATCATCATATTAGTTCATGCATGGGTTTGCATATTTCAGTAACGTATATTTTCCTATTAAATAAACGCTATCGCATAATCATTTATTTTGAATAATTGATTCGACACTTTCAAAAATTTTCCTGATATATTTTTATACTCATTTTAAGGCTATAAAAATTATATTATTAGTTTACCCGATGTTTTGGAATTATTTTGTATATAAATTGTTTTAACCCATTCTGAGCATTTCACATACTCTACGCCTAACCATTCTTCATTTATAGGTGTGTTTGATAGGTCACTAGTTTTACAACACAAGTAACAATAAAAGAGATAAGATGAAGAGAAGAGGCGGATGAACAACTATCAAACACACATACACGTATAAATGAAGAATGGTTAGGCGTAGAGTATGTGAAAGAGATAAATTGAACAACCAACCCTCAAGTGAGGGTTATACAAGAGTATTTATAGGAGGGAAGCTAGGGCAACACACCTAGTTCCCATCCTTTTCCTTATTGGGCTAGGCCTAGGCTTATGGGCCTTCTACATAAGCCTAAGGCTAATAACAAACATAAAGGCCATAATTAAGCTAACTATTACATGTGAATCACTAACACTTGATTTAGGTTTAGGAGTGATTCCAACAATCTCCCCCTAAGTGTTGGTGATGAATGAATATGAACGGTGAAGGCGTTGATGTAATAGTAGCTTTGACGTCTTCTGAAATTCTTCTTTCTTGTGAGAAGAATTGCCTTGATTCGAACAATCTCTCCAGTGTAGAGAAATTGACTTCTTTGAACAGTTCTGCTTTGACGTCATAATTAATCTTTGTTCTTTGATCATTGTTCTTTGTGATGGTAGTTGATGAGTGTGTAAATACTCATCATTTTTGTACAATATAAACTGCAAAATCATCTGAAAACACTCAGAAACACATCAAAATGATCAAAATATCACAAATCAGTGTTTTATGTGTTTTAAAAGCAAAAATATCAAAATCAGATGAAAAACATATCAAATTTGCAAAAATTGCAGTTTTAGTCCCCCAAGTTTATAAAATTGTCAAAAATAGTCCCTGAGCCAAAATTTTAAAAGAAAAATCATCAAAGGTCCTTTTTAAATCATAACTTGTCAAATTTGGTCCTTTGGTGAAAAATGTAAAAAGTTTTGAGAAAATTACAGTTTAGTCCCTGAAAATCCAAAAATGCTCAAAACTAATCCTTGGAATTTCACAATTGGCAATAATAGTCCTTGGATTTTTGGAGATTGTCAAAACAAACCCTTGGATCATAAATTCAGAAAGTACATGTTTGGTCCCTGGGGTTTCAGTTTTACAAATTTGGTCCTTTGGTTTTGAGATATTACACTTGTGGTCCTTATGTATTACTAAGCCAAACCATTCGGACCTAATTACAACCCAAGCCCAATCAAATCCCCGCCCAATACCTTTCCCGGTTTTAAACCCGAAACAAACCCACCTTTGTTATTAAAATCCGTCAAACCCCTTTGACCCACTGTTTCCCTCTCTCCCTCACGTGAATACCATTTCCATCATACCATGCCCGCTATTTTCTCTGCCACACTCCATCTCCACCCCCTCCTCCACTCATCCCACTCACATGTCTCCCCTCCAAACACTACATCCAAGATAACATTCATTACAACCTTTCCCACACTCAATCTCTCCTCAACTGCTCATATCATTTCCCGCCAAAAATTGACATGTTGGCCAAAAGTCACAAAGTCTCCCAATTCCAGGTGGAATTCAATCAGAGAGGAGAGAGAAGCAAGGGGAGTATAAAAGAGAGAAGAATGAAGCAGTTTAGGGGGAGATAGTAGTTTAAAATTTCCTTAAATGTCGTTTTTTTTAATTAATGTTTTAGTTTAAATTAAATAATGTAATATCAGTTTCTATGTATTGGATTTAAGCTAATTAAGAGTTTGTAATCAAGTTTCAGTCTTAAATTAAAGTTTCATTTGAGTTTCATAAATTTCTGTCTACTGTTGAAAAATTGAATTTGCAAATCTGGTGTTGAAGCTTCTACTAGCTTATATTTAGCTCACTCAAGTTTGTTTAAGCTTGTTAAAGCTTTTCATAAGCTCTCATTACATTTTCCAACAATTTTCCATTATTAGTCAACTAAAGTCAACTGGAAGCTAGAATTGGAAATGCAGATGGAATTGGGGTGATGCAGTGACAGGATTGGGTTGTTTTAGATTCAGTTGGTGTGATATTGAGTAGATTCATGGTTCATGGTTCAGTTTGCTAGCAATAGTTGCTTTGGACTCTTGTAAGTAACATTCACAAGTTCTATGCATTATATGTAATTGTAGTGTAAATCTGTTAACACCTGTTTTAGTAGAAGTATTTAGGTTGTCTCAAGTTAATTTGATCAAATTTATAAGTTGTTTCTGTGTGGACTTGTATCGCTTATAAAACAGTAGTACAAGGGTGTTTGGTTTTGCTGAATTTTCTGTCTCAGAAGCCTATTAAGTAGTTAAGTACTGTTGCATCATGTTTCTTAAATATAATTGAACTCATTTTGGTCATTTTGGTCATTAAATTGGGTCTGCTAGTGCTTAAAGTCAAATCTCAACTTGAATCTGTCTTACTGCCACTGTTGGGGATTTTAGGACTTGCAAATCATTAATTTGTGTTTGGAAATCATCATTCTCACTTGCATTAGGTTTATAACATCAAATAACATCAATCTCTGTTTTAAAATTGGATCCAAAGTTGGCAAAAGTCAAAGTTCATCATTTCATCAAAAAGTCAAAATATGAAAAACAGGTTTGAGCCAATGATGGAGATTTTTCATTGATTCATTTGTGGGTCAAATTTAATGAGGTTTGGTGTTTCAAAAACTTCAACTGGTCCTTTTCCTTATTAGCATTTTTGGTGAATTTTACAATTTAGTTTAAAGCTTCAAACAAGCCCCTCATTTTGGGTCTTTCTCTCCCTCGCCACTGTCTCAGTCCAATGAGCTTGTTGTGCAGTTCTTGCATCTTGTACACTGAGCTCATCAGATCTTCAAAAGGCCTAGATTTTGGTTTGCTAACTCTGGACCAGGTCTAGTTTAGGCTTTCAGAATTGGTTTTTGGTTTGTGGCTTATTTGAGTGCTCATTCTTTGGTTGAAAGTAGCTGCCAAAATCTTTTTCAAGCAAAAGCTTAAATCATCAAATCTATTAATCTTGCATTCCAGTGTTTAAAGCTTGTTTATTTAAGTTGCATTTAGTCATTTTAAGCTCATAGTAGCTTCTGATTCAGTTGGGTGACCTTGGGTGTCCATTTGCTTAATTCTAGTGCTTATTGATAAGCACTTTGGATAGCAGATTCATATTTCTCCACACAAGGGCCTGTTTTTCCATTTTTCTCATATTCCTAATATTATTTTAAGCATTTCCTGAATTTTTCAGATTTTTCCTAGCTTATTTGGTATTTTTCTGCATTTAAATTAGATTTTAATCATTTTTAAATAGCATTTAATACAAAAAATTAGAAAAAGGTTCAAAAAAATAATTTTTCAATTTTATTAAGATTAGATAAATATAAAAAGCCAAAAAAGTATTTTTCATATTTTTCTTAGTTAAATTTGTATTTTTAAATATTTTAATTAGTTTTTAATAGTTTAAAATTCATAAAAAATAGAAAATTAATCAGAAAAATACAAAAATAGTTTTGAAAATTCTAGTTTGATATTTTAGACTTTTCCATTTCATAATTTTATTTTTCTAGCTTTGTTTCCTAATTTCTTGTATTTTGGTTAATTATTAAATAGTTAAAAAATTAGTTTTTAATTTATAATAATTAATTAATTAGTTATAAAAAATAATTTTCTATTTCCAAATATTTTGTTTTATCATTAGGATTGTAAAAATGTATTTTTCATATTTTTAGGACTTTTATTTCTTAGATTTCACTTTTTATTTTGTACGTTTACGTAATTTTTATTTAAACGTAAGTTTTAGGTTTTAAACGTTCATCAATTTTAAAAATAGTGATAGCGTTTATTTAATAGATTTTATCTTTTTAACTTCCTTTAATTTGCATTTAAGCCGTTGTAATTTGTTGGCTTTTCCTTAGTTATAATCATAATTCACAATCTTCTTTTCCGTTCAAATCTCACGATCACTAAACGTTTGATAATCCATTGCATAGCTCGCTGGGACATAACGACCCGGGGAAACACTATACTCCTCAGATCTTCATTGCATTTGTGTCTGAGCTGTTTTAAGTCTGTTACGGCTGGTCATTCACAAGTGACCAGTTTGTGTGATTAGACTTGACGGTTCTGCGCAGATCAGTAGTGATAGTATGTTGTTGTTGTCTGAATCAAGTCTGCCTCAGATCTGCTTCGCTGCTCCAGTGTCTCCACGTCATTCTTCAACATGCTCATACGCTCTTTGACGTTGGATTTCAGTGATGAAGTTCTTTAAGTCTTTAACTTTGTAGATTCTTTGGTTTGACGAAGAATCATTCTGACTTTTGTGTTGCTTTTAGATAGAACTTCCATTAGTGATGATGTTGGCATGAGCATGTGAAGAATCTGCACGATCATTCCGCTTCAGAGCTTCCATAAGAAGAAAACATGAAAAACGGTTAGTAATAAGCGGGTACCGGCACTTACAAGTTTGAACTTCGAGAGTGTTAACAGCATAGTGTGAAAACACAACTCTAATTCTTACAAAGGCCGTTCCTGAACCGGAGTCCCACAAGTGAGATAATGCGATGTACCGAAGTACATCTACGGTTCAGATGAGTCGCTGAGGTACACCGAAGCATCACCTCACGACTGTAGACCGTTTGAGACCACTAAGCGTAATCCACGGGGAGTTACCGAAGCGACCTCCTGTCAGGGCTGTTTGATGTTGACCCTGGCAGGAGTTTCCATTTAATCACTGAGGATCACAATTGTGAACCTCTCATAAATGTTCTCGACAGATTGCTAAGATCTGTGAAGGACTCGATAACGTACCACTGATGTTCTTATTGTTGAACACCAAGTGATGAAATGCCAAGTGTACCTAAGAGATCTTTTGATGAATCTCGTGGCTCTAGACTCAATAGTGCGTTTTGGTTTTCCTAAGCGGAGACTAGGGAGAGGGTCTCGTTCTTCAATACCAGCAATCTCTAAGAGAAAGCCGATAGTTTACGTAGGGTTCCCTGTGAGAATGAAACAAGCTTCTGTTGAGAGAAACTTGAGTGGCTAAGAAGGTTTAGTGCATGCGTCACTGGGTCCATGACGACTTTTAATCTTCAATACCGGTGTCATCTAGTGACAACCAGTAGCATATGAATTGAACCCGGGGTCTGCCCTAAGTTGAATAATCTGGAGGGCTATTTCTTTTCACCCTTTTCTTTGCATTTCTTTTTAATTCTTCAACTCCTTCTTTCTCCGATTCTCATTTTCTCCTTTTTATAATCATACCTAAGGACTTCTAAATTCTAACTATTGGTAGTGTCCTTGGGTAGATCCCTCCGGCTCTGGCGGATCATAGGACGGTTATTCCTAACCTTAATCTCCTTATAACTCCATTGCCATAAAACCATTTTCATGAAAATCTCTCAAAGTGTTTGTAAATGAAAACATATTTGACCACTTCAAGAGTTTTAGATTTTCAGAAATACTCCCCCTCCACATGTGCTTAAGAGTTTTGACAGAAATCTGCACAGTGAGGGAAGAGCGCGCACTTTTGAATTGATCGACTCAAGATAGACATTCCCCCGCGAGACACGGTTACGTGGTATAGTTAAAGAGTTACATTGTCAGCTTTTAGGTGACAACTAGCTCTAATAACTATCTTGAAGGTGTGGACAACCCCGAAAGGTTGTCAAACCCGTCAAAGTTCATGTCTACCAAGAGTTTCTCGAATGGTACATTCTACTCGGACAAGTCCTTTGCGAGACACGTTTACATCACTAGCGAACTAGCTTGAAATTATTACCCGTCCAGGACAAGTCTTTTCGAGTTACTAACAGTTAAGATCTCGTCAATTCGTTGGTTAAGTCTATAGCACAAAGATTCATTTGTAGTTACACAACATATTTCTTATCACATAAATTTTCTCCCCCTCAAAAATGGCATATAAATGTTATTTTTGACGAAATGTTTGAGAATAAATATGACCATTTTGAGTTTTATGGGAAGATGACCACTGTGATCAATTTGTGAACAAAGTTTTAAATTCAAATACTCCCCCTCAACTAGTGATATAAACGGTTGAGGTTTTGTAAAATCATAAGGGGAAGTACTTGTTCTTTTGAGCAAAACCTTGAAAAGTGAAAGGTTTGATAGGTTTTACTCAAAAGTAAGAAGCTTTCGCTCCTTTTATAAGGATTGTGGCACTGAAGCGTACCACAGGGTCCTTTATTTACAAGAGCGGGTTGTACACTGTAATGTGTGCACAAGCCATTGACATAATAAATCATACATCCAAAGTTATAATGAAAGAAGCAGTTCAAGGGGTACCAGGTAGTCCAGTGATGTTGCCAGGAGTGTGAACCAGGCGTTGAAAGCCGGTGATGTTAATCCTGGGTCGACCACCAACCTAGCTTTCCAATCTTCTGAATCTGATCCTTCGATACAACCGTTCATCAATCATCGTGATGATCCTCTTCACATCCCTTCGATCCTGAGAATTCCATCGCTTAGGAGACCCAATCTTTTGATGTATATCCTTCAACCGATAAGCCAATCCATCCCTAACCATCTTCAAAGTGTGATCCCCAAACTTGTGAAGATCTCTACACGCCATTAAGCAATTTCTTTGAAGTTCACTGCGATAAACGATGCCGAATGGTTTTGCGATGAGTGTATATTGTGAGAGTTGGTTGATGTCAGGAAGATCAAGCTGCGGTGGAGTGAAGTTGACACGGGTCTGATAAGATTCAACTGCAAGCTGGAGATCTTCTACACGTTCTTTGATGACTATGCGTCTGATGAAGATGAGCAATGACTTGATGAATTCATGTTGTACTTCAGTTGAAAATTGTATCATGCGACCATGTACTTTGGCAAGGTACATGTCTTCAATGTCATTGATAGACAAATTCTCAAAGTCAGCTTCAGAGAATGCATAATCCATTTCGTCTTGCCTTTTGACCACAATATTCTTGAGAAAAGTGTAGTCCCATTTGGACGAAAGATCAACGTGTTTGATGGCAACGATACTCTTAGTACTGAACACTTCATGTTGAGATTTCTGAACCTGGCAGCTTCTGTAGTAGATTCTTCGGCGTTCCGGCCAATTGTGAATCCCATACATTGCATCACGGTCATACTCTTCCACTTTGTTGGAGAACAAGTGGTTAGATCTTTCCTCGATGGCTATACAGTTAGAGTATATTGCTGCAGGGAATGGAAGTGTCAAATATGTAGCGTATTTCCTTGAACCATCGCCACCGTGTAGAAGAAAATCCAAGTCTTTTTTGAAGAAATATCGGAATGGAATTCGAGGCTCATCTGCTTGGCCAAGTGTTGGTAGAGGTTTAGACCAGTCGGTGTAATATGGAGGGTTGTCCCATTTGGTAAAGTCGATGTTTACTTCTGGGTTGAGCCAATCCATGTTGTTAGACATAGCTCGAGCAATGTTTTCAAGGTGATATTCGACCTCAATGGCACTTTCTGAGCTATCTTTTAACAGTTGAAAAGCTTCATTCTTGATTCGCCGCAACTCAGATTTCGTCATCTTCTTTACTCGGAATTTTTCTTGCAGTAACTTAGCATGCTCCAATGTATTACCGTCTACCATATCTTGACCTTCAGCAGGGTAGGGAGTGGAATTAACAAGTGTAGAAAACCATTCAAATTCCTCTGTGTTATCTTTATCTAGCCATGATAGGGACGTCGCTTGGGGCCTTCTTCTTCTTTTCTTAGGCCTAGATGAGGGTTCTGGTTTCGTATTTTTGTCGGAGAGGCGGGTTGTTGTTGGGGCTCATGGTATTCCTCATCGTCACCACCTGTATACTCGAAGTGATCACCGGTTTTTCTGAGTGCGGGGTGGTAAGACAGAAGAATCCTGAGGTTTTTCGTAGAAGAACGAGGAGGGATCTTTGTTGAGCCGAGTCCTTTGGGGTGGAGGCTGCATTGAATACTTGAATGGAGGATGATTCACCGGGACTTCTTCGTGCGTTTGGGCTCGTTATCCATATCCTGATCTTTGTATTTGTCGTCTCGTGAACGTTTAGGCCTTACAGCTTCTTCTCTGAATGCTGACCTGAGTTGGTATTCCAGCAATGCTTCAAACAATTTAGCTTCGTGAGAGGCAAACGTTGTAGAGCGTTTCGACATTTGAGCTACTAGCCGGTTCACCAATTCATCATCCGAGAAGATTGTGGATTCAACTGGATTGATGCTCAAATTCATTGGAGTTGATTTCATGGCTTGCTTGGCTAGGTGTAGGAGATTCGGATAAAGTTGTGCGGTATACATCTCCTTTGTCTGTTTAGGAACGACCTCCATGAGGAACTTGTGAGAGTATCCTTTGATCATCTCGTCCATTTTACCTTGAAGATCATCTTTCATGAGCTTCGGACATACTCCTTTCAACTTTCATCTCGTCTTGCTCATCATGAAGATCGTATCGGTCAGCAAGAAATTCTAACTTCTTCTTTGTAATATTTTTCTCTCTGACCTGTTTGACAGCTTTAACGATTCGTGACTTTGCATGAGACATCCAAGATGCAGTTGGCTTCTTCACTGATTTGGTTGGTCTTTTTGATGGTGGTGGTGAAGAATGAGAAGAAGAATCTGATGACGAAGAGACATGAGGAGACTCGGGGTCTTTAGGAGGTTCCGAGGTTTTCTCCTTAGGACGTGTTGGACTGTCTAGAAGAAGCTTATCATAATCAGCGTCATTATCTTTTCCAGACTTAGTCGTATCATCAGTCTTTGTTTCATCACCAGAAGTCTTTTCAGTCTTTTCCTTCTCTGGTTCTTCAAAGTCATACTCAAGAGTGTCCTCCAAACGTGTTTGTTGTTGTACCAAAGTGGTGGCACCAGATCCCTTATCGGGTCGATTAACCGCATCGAGATTTGGTGTAGGTTGAACTCCACCACTTGACCCTCCGGGGCCACCCATTTGATCCTTAGCAAATTCTTTTGCCACGTGTATGAGTCTAAGGAATTTGAACTTTTTCCTGTAATCAGTTTCCAGTGGCTCTTCATCTGAGCTTTCTTGATAAGGCACAAGTACTGGATTCTTCCCTTTGCCGTGTTCAGCTGGTGGACTGGGAGGTTTATGTACCGTTGGGGTTTCATCTTCAGCAGTTTCAGAGTAAAAAATCTCTTCATCAGTATCAGTACCCTCAGAGTCCTCGTCAGTTAGCTTTCTTTGCGGTTCAATCTTGGGAATAGGAATAGGAACAGCTTCCTTGGCGGGAACTGTCCTCTTTCTTGGAGGATTCCTCCTGGGGAACGTCCTCTGACTCTCAGTGCTTGCAGCACTTCCTCCACTTCCTCTTCTGGTTTTCCTTGCAGGTGTACCAGAAGATTTTTCATCAAGAAATTCAACTTTGTTCTCTTCCACCGCAACCAAATATCTTTTATAAGAATAGAGCTGTTTGAGTTCATCTGAGAGAAGGTGATCCGACAACACAACACCTTGTTTCTTAGTCGTTGACTCCTTAAATCTGACTGTTAGAGTGGGTTCAGTCAATATGTCATGATTGTCGGGGTCATTGATTCTTTTGGGGATGTCAGGGTTGTACCCAAGTGCTCTCTGGATCAACAATTTAGTATATCTGATGCAGGGAATCTTTGAGCCAAGCTTTTTGAGGAATGTCATCATGTCATCCCAAATCAGATCTTCAACTTCGATGTGCTTCATGTTGATTAGAGCCCAAAAGATTTGCAGTTCCACGAGCTTGGGATGCTCATAGCCACTGTCACGACCAGAAATGGATTTTGTGATGATGATATAAAGGGTTCTCCAAGGCTGAGGGATGTTCTTGAGATCCACGTGAGAATGCTTAATGATAACCCCGAAGCTTCGTCATACCCAATATTGATCAAGAATTGCAGAACCGTCTCTTCATGAGGTGCAGCAGAGAATTCAGTTGGAATGATGTCGGGAATGAGGAGAACAGCCCTTAAGTCAACAGGAGTGATGGTGAGTTGCTTGTGATTGAGCGTCACTGTCACAGCATTTTGACCTTTGACCATCTGCATTGTATTCTAGAATTGCTGTATGTAGATCTCTGGAACAGTGGCAGAGTGTGAGAGCATGTTCTGGTAGGGATGATTCTTTAGAACATCCACATCAATGAGACATGAAGATTCCGAGCATGTGAGAGTTTCAAAGTCAACTCTGAGATTGTTCTTTCCAATCTTCCTCGGATAGCCATTAGGGAAGATATCGGCAACTGTGAGAACCTCAGGTGCATCCACATTCATTTGAGCAGCCATGTCGTGATCTGAAATAACATTAGCCAAAAGAACCAACATATCGAAAGACATAATGTTAGTCAACAGAAGGTTTTATTGTCTAATTATTGAATGTGCAATGTCAATGATAGTTACGAGTCCAAAGTCACTTGTTTGTTCAATAGTCCAACGACGTCGCGATAAGTTTCGTGAGTTAGTTAACTTTAAGTTTTAAAGTTTATGTTATCACTTATTTAACACAACATATTGAACGATTAAGCTTATTAGTGACATTATTGGTTTCGTGACGTTATGATTTATTTATTTACAAGTTTGCACGCGTAACAATTCATAATGAAGGTATATTCAAGGCTTATGCGTAGAAATGGTAGCTTATGCGTAAACAGGAGAAGTATACGCGTAGACGCAAGCTTATGCGTAGGATCCTTACTTACGCGTAAGAAATGTTACGCTTAGGAAAAGGGGACCTTATGCGTAAAGCTTACGCGTAGGCGTATATAAAACCTTACGCGTAAGGCTTACTCGTAAGAGTAGACCTTATGCGTAGAGGTCACTGTTTACGCATATCCTTCACAGGATACGCGTAGTCCCTTTGTAGAACCTTACGCGTAACGCTACGCGTAAGATTTCTCTTACGCATAACTTGCTACGCGTAAGGTGATCCTTATGCGTAGATGGTTAACAACCTTGATTCTGAGTTTTACGAGTAGCAAGCCTGAAATAACATAACCATAACATCAATATTAACATTAACATTCATTCTAAAACAGATCATGGCATGAAACTCATTAAACAGTTTATGCGTAGAAAGTCTTACGCGTAAGACTAAACCCTAAAGTTCAAGAATTACGCATATGATTTCTAGCCATAGGATTAGCACCAAAGTTTTTCTGGTAAGTCAAAGATGCCTATGAAGTTGTCTTATGCAAGTTTTAACATCAAACAGGTTAAGAATCAAAAATGCCCAAATCGTATGAACAAGAACCCTAAATTTCAATTCTGTCATTTTGGGTGTTTCTGGGCAAGTTCTAGCTATGGATAAGCTCAATTCAACATAAAAGCAACCTCATACAACAATATTTTTAGCCTGAAACACTCTCATTTGAAAAACACCCAAACCACGCATAAACCCTAATTTTCAAAATCACTCAATTCGTGTATCTGGGTGTGTTTTGATGATCAAAATGTAATCATAGATGTTAGAAAAACGTTTTGACACTATCATTTCAACCACAAACACACAACACATGATCATGTGTTCTAACCCTTACGCGTAAAACACAAAATTCATTGAATCTTAAGTTTTAACCGTTGGATTCGTAAGAAATTCAAAACCATTGTTTAAAAACTTGTTAAGAACACAAAACCACTTACAAATTGAAGATCAGATAACCGGATTTGAAGAATGATTTTTGTGCGTAGGATATAGTTGGTTAGTGTAATAAATGTGAAGAGAAAGGTTAGGTGGAAGGTTATATTAAAATAACTTTAAGCATTTGGCAGTTTTAGTCCCTCCACCTTTTCCATTCTCATCCAAAGCCTTTTAACTTCCATTTTGGTTACCAAATGAAGGATATTAAGAAAGAAACTTGACGACACTCCCCCTCGACTTAAGAAATAATGAAAGTTTATAAATTTTAGTCCGAGGAGTGTCATATGAACCAGAAAATTTACCACCATTGATAAAAGAAACAACCGAGATAGGATAACATGCAAGTACACAGTTGTTTTGAAACAGTTAAGTATTAAGTTTTCTCCCCCTCAACACTTGATCGGAAAAATATTGAATTTTGAAAGATTTGAGTGTTGACGGAAGAAATGTACTTGCTATGTTGAAAGAAAAAATAGATAGAAGAATATTTTTGTTGTTTTATCAGATTTTTTATTTTTGTATTTTGTTTTTGAAAAACTATTTACAAAAGAGATTTTGGTGTTTGACTGGTTTTTAAGAATGTTTTAAGAGTTCATCCAATTCCTCTTGAGTCAAACACCGCATACCAATCCGGTGGACCAACTCATTAAACCTAGCAGGAGCTAAGGCTTTGGTGAGAAGATCTGCCAATTGGTATTCTGTACCCACAAAATATAGTTCAACAGTACCCTGTTCCACGTGATCCTTGATGAAATGATATCGAAGATCGATGTGCTTTGATTTCGAGTGTTGAACAGAGTTTCACGAGATCGCAATAGCACTCCGATTGTCGCAGTACATCGGGATTCTGTCAAATACGTAACCATAGTATTTGAGTTGTGTTCTCATCCAAATGACTTGAGCAAAACACGCCGACATGGCTACATATTCTGCTTCGTTTGAGGACAGCGTTGTATAATCCTGCTTCTTCGATTGCCATGACACCAGTTTATCACCAAGAAATTGTAAAGCTCCGGAAGTGCTTTTCCGTGAATCTAAGCATCCTGCGTGGTCAGCGTCTAAAAAAGCGATTAGTTCAAAACCAGAATCCTTCGGATACCAGATTCCCAAATTACTGGTTCCCTTGATGTAACGGGAGCAAAGATATACGGCAAAGACAATATCAGGCCTGCTAGCTATTAGATACATGAGAGACCCAATAATACTACGGTATTTTGTAGGGTCCACCAATTTCCCATGTAAATCAGCGTCTAGCTTCTTGGTATGAGCCATTGGTGTGGCGTAGGTGTCACAGTTTTGCATTCCAAATTTGTGTAACAATTCAAGGGCATATTTGGACTGACTCAAGAAAATACCACGGGGTGATTGATGTACTTGCAGTCCTAGAAAGAACATAAGTTCACCCATCATTGACATTTCAAAATGTTTCTTCATTATTTTTGCAAAAGCGATTGAGCACTTTTTATGAGTTGACCCAAAAATGATGTCATCCACATAAATTTGAACAATTAAAATATGTTCCCCGTGATATTGTATGAAAAGAGTTGGGTCGACCGAACCTTTGGTAAAATTATTGGCAATTAAGAAAGATGATAGCTTATCATACCATGCCCGAGGAGCTTGTTTGAGACCATACAGAGCTTTGTTCAGTTTGTAAACATGGTTCGGAAGCGCGGGATCAACGAATTCTTCCGGTGACATAAACGTTTCTTTCAGTTGACCATTCAGAAAAGCAGTTTTGACGTCCATCCGAAAGACCGTTATGTTCATATGAGCTGCGAACGCCAGAAATATCCGAACGACCTCAAGACGAGCAACCGGAGCAAATGATTCTTCAAAGTCAATACCCTCTTCCTGTTTATAACCCTTAGCGACCGGGACGTGACTTGTTTCTGATAACGTTCCCTTCAGCATCCAATTTGTTTTTCCAAATCCATTTTAGACCAATGACGTAGACCCCTGTTGGTCTTTCAACCAGTTCCCATACTTCAAGACGTTTGAATTGGTTGAGTTCTTTGCATGGATTCAATCCAGTTATCTTTTGTCATTGCATCCTTAATGTTTTTAGGCTAAGATTGGCAGACAGTGAGTGCATAAATGCAATGTTCACCATCTGTGTGAAGACGTTGTCTCGTAACGACTGGTTGATTCGGGTTGCCAATAATATTTTCTAGAGGATGGTCTTTTGTCAATCTATGTGTAGAGGGTTGATGTTGGTATACATTGTGCAGATTTTGAGGATTCAAATGGCTTGTTGATGATTCCGCGACATCAGGTGCAGCAGTTTCATTAGCAAACGGGTTAAAGAACGCATTTAGATCAAAATCTGCAGGTGGGGGTACTTCATTCAGAACATCATCAGCCGGTTCATCATTGTTGGAAGCGGTTTGTTCAACTGTTGTGGTGGAGTCAACTGGTGGTGCTTCTTCAACAGTAGTTGTTGTAGCAGGTGTATCAGGTATAAGAGTAGTATCAGGTTGAGCAGCGGAAACAGCGGATACACCTTGAGCACATTCATCAATATCGTCACTGAACAGAGGAGCTAATAACCTTTCCATTTGTTGACGAGTGAGCTGGGGGCTTTGTTCAGCTGATGATGGGGTTTGGGGAAAGTTTAAGCGGTTGTGACCGGGTTCCAAGTTGTTATACTCAGAAGCCATTTTCGTAAGTTCATCAAAATGAGCATGAATCATCTCCATAACCTCCTTTGTTCGACGATTCCAGATTCGGAAACCTTTAGAATTATCACAATATCCAATAAAGACTCCAATGTCAGCTTTGGCTTTGGGCTTTCCAAAGTCATCACGATCATTATTCGGATAGCAAAGAGATCCAAATACATGAAAGTGTTTGAGATTCGGTTTTCTGTTGTGGAAAAGCTTGAAAGGCGTTTTGTTGTGGCGTTTTGTAATCATAGAACGGTTTTGAGTATAGCATGCAGTAGATACAGCTTCTGCCCACAAGTAATATGGGAGATTAGCATTGATTAACATTGTTCTTGCAGCTTCCACTAACGTTCGGTTTCGTCTTTCAACAACTCCGTTTTGTTATGGTGTGCGTGCAATAGATGTCGATCTTTGAATCCCACTTTCTCATAAAATTCACGAAGAGTTTGGTTAACAAATTCAGTCCTCCTGTCATGCATTCGATTTGTCGGACGGTGTTTCAGAGCTGAACCTATATTTTCGTGAGAAAGGTGATGATCATTTGTGGAGCTTGGTCTTTGCTTCCAAGAAAGTAGACCCAAGTCCAGCGTGAATAGTCATCAACAATTACTAAGATGTAACGTTTGCCATTGATCGTTTGCACGCGCATCGGGCCACACAAATCCATGTGAAAAAGATGAAGTACATGCTGAGAGTACGTGTTCCACCTTTGAAGGAAAATGAGCACGAGTGCTTTTGCCTTGTTCACAAGCCGAGCAAAGGTGATCTTTAGAATACCGAAATCGTGGGAGTCCTTCAACTAGTTTGTGTCGAGCAAGGTTGGTGATGGTTTGAAAGTCTAGATGTGAGAGACGACGGTGCCATAGCCAGGATTTTGTTGATGTTGCCTTTGAAAGTAAGCAAATGGGAGATGAAGCAACCATGTCTTGCATAGAGATAGTGTAAAGACTTGAATTACGCGAGCCAGACATAAGGTCGTTTCCTTGTAGATCACGAATGAAACAAAATTTCTCCCTGAAAGCAACCTCCAAATCTCCATCACATAACTGAACTACAGAAAACAGATTGTGACCGAGGCCTTCCACATAATAAACCCTGCTAATTTTGATGTTCCCATTGATGTAGTCTCCGTAGCCCATGATAGCTGCGAAGTGATCATTCCCGAATTTGACAGTGCCAATGAACTTTGCAATAAAGTTTGATAACAGTTTAAGGTTGCCTGTCATGTGTCGGGAACATCCTGTGAAGATCGTTGTAAGCTCTTAGACGAGGTCTAATATTATATCTAGGAACACATAATAATGAAGGCGGAATATTCAAATATAGAATCAACATCATTATGAACAAGGTTTCTTTATTATCATAAACTAACTAACTAATAATAAAGATCAAATACTTGATCTAAGACTAACTAACTAAACCACTAAACCCTAGGCGTTTTCCAAATCCCTACGCCTAGGTTCCCACACACACACCTTTAGACGTCTACATCTTGTACGTTCAATAAAACTAATGACCCTATGTCTCTTTATATACTAGAGACATCTAGGGTTTACAAGAGGAATCATAATACAATTAGGAAACTAAATATTCTTTTAAGCATATCTTCTAGAATCTTCTAAATCCTCCATCTTTTTGTAGTTTCCCTTCTTGTCACTTTTAATCCTTCATGTTTCATTCTTCTTGTTTTGTATCATCAAATCTATAATAGACCCAACAATCTTCCCCTATTTGATGATGACAAAACAAACACGATTCTTGTATGAACTTCCCTAGACGAAGTAGCAGGAGTTGAGATAATTAAATCTCACCATGAATGAAACAATCTTCCCTTTGACTTAAACATGTCACTCAAACATCTCTTCCCCTTTTTGTTATCAACAAATAGGGAACGTATGCAAATAATGATCTTGACCACCACGAACCAATATCATACTTCCAATCTAAGACTTCCAATGCTTCAAATCACCCACCATTACGCACCATAAGAAAAATGGATTCAAAACAGTAGAAACTGCAACTAGCAGTAGTAATAATGATCAACTTGAGGTAAAATCAAACACTTCCCCTTGAGTGATGCTTGTACATCAATGATTCTTCAAAATCTGTAGGCTTTATGTAATGATTACTTGTGAAGAAAACCAAATATAACAAACTTGATGAAGAAGTAGAATTTCCCAAACTTGTGTCTTAAATATGTACTATCCACGGAACTCCATACTTATACCCATCAAATATAAGTAGACCGCAATCCCTTGACAAGAATCCTCAACTAGTATGAGACACTGAGCACTACAATGTAACTCCTTTAAGTGATAGTTTACTAGGTCTTCATCCATCCACCCTCTTGACCTATGAAAACTAGATTTTGCAAGTCTTATATAATAAGAACACAAACCAAGTAATTCCACTTCACCTTCAAATAAATGATAAATAATCCTCTTCGTAATCAATTCTTCAATAAATCAAATATGAGCCTTTTAAATCTTTTAAGAACATAAATTTGTTCCTGTGTGTGTGAACCAAACAACCATTCTGTGTGTGTGTCATCCAAAAATCCATAACCATTATGCTCGACTTCCCCTTAATTCCAAATCAGTCCAATTAGCAACACTATTTTCTGTCACTAAAAATTTGTCACAAAGGCTGGCGCGACACATAATCTGTCACAAATTCGTCACCAACCTGTCACTATTGCAATTAGTGACGCTTTTTCTGTCGTTGTACTGTCATGAAATCTTAAAAGCAGTACTTTGCGCCAAGCAGTACTTTCAAATCTTGAATAGATCAGTACTTTGAATAATAAGTAATTGCAGATTCGTGTAGAGTAGCAGTAGTACGCACATGAATTATCAAAAGCATCTCCATCCCATGTGCCCATTGAAGTTACGCATCAATTAAACTTCTCTATCCCACGTGCACACAATTTAAATGACGTGATAATAAAAGCTGTTACCATCGGTGACCCATTATCTTTGTCAACCAATTAGATAGAAGATATCACCGTCCACTGTTAACCATGAACCAATCACAAAGCACGTCCACCATAACAACCATACATTACACCACACCGAATCTCATCTTGAAATACAAACCATGTAAAGTCCCACGTGACTAACGAGTACAAACCAAATTAATGTGTGACCCACGTGATCACAGCAGTCAAACAAATCTCTCTTGCCAATTAAAACTTTTAATATAATCGACCCATTATTATCATCCCATGCGAACACCAATATTCATCTTTTTAACCAATCACAAACCAAGGACCATTGTAATTACCATATGTCTCACCTCATCAAATCCTATCCCACATAATTTAGACCAATCATATTCACTGCATGCATGTGATCAATGAAACTAGTACTGTGATATTTAATTAAAAGAACCATGCACTTGACGAGTTTTAAAGTGAAGTACGAGATTATGCCAAAGAGAATAAAATTATCATCAACCAGTAATCTTTTTGTCGGCATATAAGTTAGAGTTTGACTTTGGTAGTTTCCAAAAACATCACATAACGATACCCTTAAAAATAAATCATACCTTCTTTGACAGGAACCTTTTACGAATCAGCTTCATCATCGACAACAAAAACCTTGAATAAACCCGAAAAATTCGAACACAAACCAATCATACATCAAAGTCTTGTTGTGATACTTTGGAAGTCCTTCAGCAGCCAACTTCGACTTAGTATATCTTTTTATTGAAAGCTCCAATTGACGATCCCTTCGGTGGAAAGTTAGATTAGTATATAGAGAACATTCACCTAGAATTTCGTTACGATCCGACGGTTAACGAAAAAGTTATGATCGTTACAAAACAGTGCTGTAGTAACCTTACGAATTTTCTGCAGCAGACTTCGACTGCTTATATCTTTTTATTGAGAGCTTAGATCAACAATCCCTTCCGTGAGATTAAAGATAGATATACCAAGAAGCTCCAGTTCGAATTTTAGCCCGATCCAACTGTTCATTAAAAAGTTATACCTTCTTGAAAATTGACCTGCAGTGAGTTAAGAAAATTTTTAAATACGAATTTTTTTTCTTCCTTCTTCTTCGAAAAACCTTGTAATCCTAGATATCACGAGCCCCTGGCTCTGATACCACATGTGAAGATCGTTGTAAGCTCTTAGAAGAGGTCTAATATTATATCTAGGAACACATAATAATGAAGGCGGAATATTCAAATATAGAATCAACATCATTATGAACAAGGTTTCTTTATTATCATAAACTAACTAACTAATAATAAAGATCAAATACTTGATCTAAGACTAACTAACTAAACCACTAAACCCTAGGCGTTTTCCAAATCCCTACGCCTAGGTTCCCACACACACACACCTTTAGACGTCTACATCTTGTACATTCAATAAAACTAATGACCCTATGTCTCTTTATATACTAGAGACATCTAGGGTTTACAAGAGTAATCATAATACAATTAGGAAACTAAATATTCTTTTAAGCATATCTTCTAGAATCTTCTAAATCCTCCATCTTTTTGTAGTTTCCCTTCTTGTCACTTTTAATCCTTCATGTTTCATTCTTCTTGTTTTATATCATCAAATCTATAATAGACCCAACACATCTGCTATCAACAATCCAGAGAATGATCTGTATCACCTGCATTACACACAGACGACACAGATGGAATAGAAGTAGATGTGGAACCCGAAATGTTAGAGGGTTCCGGAGCAGTTATAGTAGACATACACACATCAATAGCTTTAGGTATCGATTTAAATCCTAGTGTGTTATATATCCATTTCTGCCATCTCCATCTAGTATTTGCTTTAGTCTTAGTGAATGCACTAGGTGGTACTACATTCCTAGGAGTTGAAACTGGAGCTACAGGGACAACAATGCATTTCTTAGAATCTAAAGAGGGCGGTCTACCAAGCACAGACTTAGAAAGATTAGTAGGCCTAGAGGTATTCCGATTCTTAGGATTCCTTAAACGAGAGATGATAGCTTTAGCAACACATTTGTCATGACAATCAGAATTCATACTTTTACGACAAATAACACAAGGTGCATCAGACTGAATATCAAAGGTACTTAAAGGTTTAGCATTCGTTACATCACTATTTCTATTACATTTGCCAGACGTAATATCTATAGTGGAAGCAACATGAGTCTTATTCATAGTCCTAGGGTGTTCTTCTACTTTAGCATTCCTTATTGATCTTTTCTTAGGTCGCAACTTCTTATTTTTCGATGTAGTGCTCCTAGGTCGTGAAGTGCGGACGTTTGGAAAAAGACGTAACTATTCCTGTTTCAATAGAAGGAAGCACGTTAGCAACTTGTGATTTGGCAGTAGGGATTCTAGGTTCACAATTACTAAGTGTTACTGGTGCTATTCTCTTAATCACGGTAGGCGGAAGTTGTTCATACTTTCCTAACATTTCTCTTAACTTGAGGATAGTGTGAATCAGATCTTGATTTTCAGACCAAAGATTTCCAGCAAAATGCATAACTTCTTTAGTGTGTGCAAGATAATGATCAAGTTCGTTTGATGCTTCATCACGAGTCTGTTTGAGTCAATCAAGTATGACACCATATTCCTTTTTAACTTTTACAAGTTCTTGTTCGTATTTTGAGATTTGACACTTAAAAGACACGTTTTGATCATCTAGTTGCTCAATTTTTGGATCAGAAGATTTTCACGCAACTGGGCGATTTTGTTTTGATAAGCAAGTTGTTGATCGTGAATATCTTTTGACACCAATTAAGACGACGTTTTGCATTAGAAAGCTCGTTTGACAATCGTTCATTATCAACTTTTAAAGACTCGATCTGAAGCACATTATCAGTGTTCTCAACATTTACCACAGAATCAACAGTATCAGTAGAGATATAATCAGATGCATATGACAAAGAATTCAATAACACAGCATTATGGACATCGGCACAGATGACATCTTCCAAGAGTCGATCAACATCTTTTCTCAACATTTTCTCTTTACGTTTAGTATTAGAAATAGATGTTTCTGTTTTCTCGAAAACGACCTTCATCATTCCAAGTTCCTTATGAAAGTCCCGTTCCCAAGATAATGCACAATTTTTCAAATTTTTAACATTTGGTAAAAGATTTTTCCGAAAAATGTCTCTTTGTTCTCGCGCCAGAGGCGATTGAAAATGTTGAACTTTGATTTTCGAATGATATTCTATCTCATGTTGTAAAGTTTTGAGGTCAGCCATGAAAAGGTCAAAATATCTAAGAATTTTGCGATTTTCGGGTTTTGAGTTTACTTCACTGATGGAAGGTAAAGGACCATAAGTTTGTGCATAATCTGGTTTGGGATTAACATTAGAAGACTCAGATGTTTTATGATAATCCTTGGTGTGTTAGAAGAATCCGTTGGTGTGTGAAAGTGACCGCTTTGAATAGTTAAAAGGTTTGTTGTAAACAACAGTTTCTAATTTTGATCGACTCTCGTCTTCCGCATCTAATTCCTCTTGACGATGATATTCAACAACACTCATAACATAATTATCAATTTTATATTCTGCACTGGAAACTTCAGGATTTGGTTTGAATGCTTTGGTTGAAAGCTTAGGTTTGTAATCAGCAAGATTTGGTCCATAGCCATTTGGATTTGGTTTTAAAGTAAACTTTTCAATAGCTGTGACCGACTCACCATGTTTGTAAACAACGGTTTTAAACTCTTTAAGTTTGTTTTGCAAGCCGATGATTTCTTCAAGATGATCATCTATTCGTTTCGTTGAATGCTTTTTGTATGCAGAGAACTGTTTTTGACAAGTTAACAACTCAGCCTTAGCTTTTTGATTTTCCAAGGTGAGAGCGTTAATTTGCTTTTTATGTTCATGTTTCAGTTGTTCTATTTCAGACAGCAAAGCATTCTTCGAAGCGGCTAGATCACGCATCTGTCTCTCTAAATATTTTTCGTTTTGATGAGATTTAGCAAAGGCTGCTTCAAAACATTTTTCACATTTTTCTTGAGTTTTGAAAAAGTTGAGTTGCTTTTGTAGACATTCAAAATCCTTGGTTAACAGTGCATTTTTACTTTTCAAGTCCGATTAATTGCGACATTCTTCCACTATGGTTTGTTGGTCTTGTATTAAACGAGCAAGATTTGGATGAGGCAAAAGTTTGGCGTGTTCAACGTGAGTCACATGATCATTACGAGATCCTCAAGTATAACCGGTCATTTGATTATCAAGGAAACCATTTGGTCATCCTGATCATCAAATATAACTACGGGTCTAGTTGAAAATCGTCGAATGAGATGTGGGCGACTCATTTTGAACATTCCGAATATTGGATTCGGATGTTGGCGGAGATATTAGATCGAGATGAATATGGTTTGTTCGGTACTGAGACAAGCCATCGATTGTCATACTGCGGGCTGTGTCACTCATGTAACTCATGCATGTTAGCCATCAACATAACATTTGCATTGGCCACGCAAGTCCTCCATATCATCATCAGTCGGCATTTGCCATAAAGCTTTGTTTTGTGCGTGAGTTCCACCCCTTCATCCTTAAGAGCCAAGTAAAAAGCCTCCTTGTGATAAGCACGCCTCTAGTCCTCCGGCATGCATTAGCCAGTGTCCCTTCTCATTACAATTGTAGCATCGAACCATTCAACCCATTACGAGCATTTCCCTTCTGCCGGAAACAGCTCGTTGTTATTCCTACCCATAGCATTAAACCCTTGACCACC
This sequence comes from Chrysanthemum makinoi, assembly GCA_910596185.1. Taxonomy (NCBI): domain Eukaryota; kingdom Viridiplantae; phylum Streptophyta; class Magnoliopsida; order Asterales; family Asteraceae; genus Chrysanthemum; species Chrysanthemum makinoi. The sequence continues at coordinate 199,215,060 of OU343222.1, read as the reverse complement.
GCCCATCGGCGACCATAACTACGATTCGAACTTCAACTCTTCCATTGTTCACATGAGCCGATTCCGTGTGTTAGATGAGGAACGAATACGATTATTAGATTTGTTTGTATAACGGCTAAAAGCATTAGCAATCATAACAAATCCTTGTTGCAATGCTTCGAACGGATCAGATTCCTCATTAGCTTCACTGACAAGTGCTTGAGCATTGTTGTTGTTGTATGGAACCAATTGAGTTTGAGATTGTTGCTGTGAAGGATCATATGGTGTGATTGTAGCAGTTGGTTGAGTTATTGGTTGAGGAGGATAACTGTTTTGAGCATTCAAGGCAAGTTGTTGATTTTCCGGATGTGAAGGTGAAGCAATTTGAGCACGGAGAATCCTTTTCCTATCAACTTCCTTTTCATGAGGCTTCAAGTAATCGTACAACAATCCGTATGTAGAATGAGGCATGTTCTTCGCTTGACGGAGAAAAATGACATACTTCTCCCATTCAGGACCAAGACTACTCAGGAACTTAGTATTAACTGCAATTCTTGGCATGATGATGTTGTGTTTATCCAAATCATTTATGATGTCTGAGAATCGATGATGATAAGACTCTAGTGTCTCTCCAGGTTCAATCATGAAGTGTTCATAAGCCAAGTAAATTTTGGATTCCATATCCTCCTGATTGAGTGCAGATCCTTCCATAAGAAGATGAATATGTTCCCACATTGCCTTTGCAGTCTTTTGAGCATCAACACTTCGAAGAATTGGGTTAGGTAATCCTAAGAGGATATATTGCATTACAAGCTCATCAGCTTCATAGTGTAGAAGTTCCTCTGCATTCAAGTCTGCAACAGTAGCAATGTTTGATTGTTCATCTCTTAGTGGATTAGCATTTGGATCGCCGGGTACGAAGACAGTAGGCATCTGAAATGGACCTTCCAAGATAACCTTCTTTAAGAACTTTCCATGTGGCTTCTTCAGATCACAAAACCTAAAGAACCTAATCACCCATTGATCTTAGTTTCCTAGAGTGAGCATTGGAGGTCTATCAAGTGATCCAGCCTTCATAGTGTTCCTTGATGGATGTTGGTTGAATTCATTTGTGTAGGGTTGAACTTGAAGACTTGGTGGTGGTTGAACTATTTGAGGTTGTGGAATTGCAGCTAGTTGTGGAGTATGTTGTTGATTAAATTGTTGTTGATAAATTGCTTGTTGTTGATTCCATTGTTGATGTTGTGGACTTAGTTGTTGTTGACGTTGAGAATAAGTGTAAGGAAAATAGTTAGAGTATGGTGGTTGTGACATGTTGAAAACTTGTGTTGGTAAAAATGGATCTTTGTAGTCGAATGAACCTTTGTTGATGAAGTGTCCTTAGGCGTACAATAAACCAAGTAGGACTTATGCGTAAAAACACAAAAGTTACGCGTAACAGATGGAGTTACGCGTAGTTTTAGCTTACGCGTAAGTAGGGAAAAATCACTAAAGTTATGCGTAAAACAAGAAGTTAGGCGTAGAAAACTTAGGCGTAGGATGACCTTATGCGTAAGACTAAGCTTAGGCTCAAGATAAATCTTATGCGTAGGATTTTCTACGCGTAAACTTTATGCTTATGCGTAATTTTAGGGTTTTATCCCAAATGATCTTTTACACTATCACAGTGCAAAAGATATCCAAAGTCGACGTATTTTCAGGCTTATCCAAGCAAGAAAACACGGAGTAAACGACGAAACTGAAGATCAAACTAAGGATAAAGTTACGCGTAAGATTAGGGTTTTGTTACGCGTAGCTTTACTCGTAAAAAATGATTTTGCCCAAAGATGTTTCTAAACCAGATTTTTGTGATGAGATAGCTTCAATATCACCAAAATAACACAAAAGTGTGAAACTTGATGAGCCAAAACTCTTAAAACGGTTACGCGTAGGATGAAACCCTCGTACAAAAACAAGCTTAAAAACTATGATCCACGCATAAAGTTTGAAGCTTTTTGACAAAAACAGTTATTTTAACACCTTAAAACATTGAAAATACAAAAATCTTGGATTAAAAAGTGTAAAAAACGTGTTTTTAAGCGAACCAAAGGATCTCGTTAGCTTTACGCGTAGGACCAAAAACCTACTTCAAAAGCAATAACGATTCACCCAACTAGTAGGCGATTGATACCACTGATAGGTCACTAGTTTTACAACACAAGTAACAATAAAAGAGATAAGATGAAGAGAAGAGGCGGATGAACAACTATCAAACACACATACACGTATAAATGAAGAATGGTTAGGCGTAGAGTATGTGAAAGAGATAAATTGAACAACCAACCTTCAAGTGAAGGTTTACAATAGTATTTATAGGAGGGAAGCTAGGGCAACACACCTAGTTCCCATCCTTTTCCTTATTGGGCTAGGCCTAGGCTTATGGGCCTTCTACATAAGCCTAAGGCTAATAACAAACATAAAGGCCATAATTAAGCTAACTATTACATATGAATCACTAACACTTGAATTAAGTTTAGGAGTGATTCATATATATATAACATATATATATATATATATATACATATACATATATAATATATATATATATATATATATATATATATATATATATATATATATATATATATATATATATATATATATATATATATATATATATATATATTATGACGGTTTTAAATAAATTCAACTCGATAATTATTTATTCACTCAATTCTTGTGAGAAATGTATTTTTATAATTTTTATGACTTCGATATATTTTATTTTGTTCCGTTAAAATCTATTTCTAGCTAACGCGTACTCAAACTTACGTTATTAATTTTTAACAACATAAATGTATTCCATTAAAGTTTTCACACCTTTAATATACTTAGATGGAGTATATTGATAAGTTTTGACATTTTTGTAAGCATTACATTTTTACGTTGTTCGATTTTAAGTTTTGTGACTTATGGGCTTAACATTAGTAATTACCGGGATCAAACTACATCCCATGACTCAAGATAATATCAATTTCTCATTCTTATCCTATATCTACTCACTTTCTATGCCACGTTAAGGATACACATGTACTTTTCCTTATCACTAAGTCATCATTTGATACAAAACTAGAACATATTAATACTCTTCTCCCTCCCACTTTGCTGCCGTGAGCTTCTAAGCACCAAACACCATCAATTTTCTTCATTTTGTGTCAAGATTCAGGATTTAAAGGTCCAAGTGTTATCCGGGTTTAGTTACAACAATTGGTTTGTGCATAGAATTGATTTTGAAAGAGTTTTTCATCACTTCTTGTAAGTAAACAACCTAAATATAATTTCTAATCTTCTACTTCTCTTTCTTTTGTTATAAAATGCATTCTATAATTTTTGGAAGTTTAAAAGAAAATACAAGAGCTTTTATACATCACATGGTTCGGTTTGGTTATGTGATGTTTTAGAAAAATTTGAAAGTTAATTCATGGTTAAATAAAAAAATAAAAATAAAATTTCTTTTTACTAAAGAGCTAATTTTTGAGCTTATAGCTTATTTGTTTTGGGATGATCTCAGCTTATTGGTGTTCGGGCTTGTTTATTCTCGGCTAAAAAGCCATTATTGATTATAGTGCACTTTTGGAGGTGATGATCCAAAAGGGGCGTCTCGGGTCCGTTATTGTTTTAATTTGACATTTTTGCATATATCGGATTATTGTAGTTTTGTCGGATCATTTTAAATATCTTAATAGTGATTTTGTAAAATATGAAAAACGTTCTATAAACGAACGGGTCATGACGGAATTTTCTAAAATTTCCATACTCGGTAATTTTTCAGCAAAAATTCACTTTTCTTAAACCCCGACAAAAAGTCGAAAGAATATTTATTAACTCATTTAGAACGCTTTAATTGTATGTATTTTTTTATTAGAAACTTCCTTTTTCTTTATTTTGAAGTTTCCGGATTCGTGTCGAATTCTAGCCTGTTCTTCTCTTATTATTTATTCATTTTCTTGATTTTTATATATATAATACAAGCGATATATTATATATCGGGATTTCTTTTAATTTCTCGTTCTTTTAATCGCTTATTTCTCATAAAGGCGTACATATTACATACATAGTATTAATTTTCTGATTTATTTTTATTTAACCAACCACCAAACTAAAACTAGAAATCCAAATCTTCCATCAACGTGCTACGTTGATGTAATCTTCCATTGGAAAAATTAATCGCATTAGTTTATTTTCATGTGTCATACTTTTAAGATAAGCTTTATCTTTTAGGTCATGCCGACTTCCGTATCGTTGTGCTATACTTCTTTATATTGTTCTGTCATACTCCTTGACACCATTGTGTTACATTTCTCGATGCCAGTCGTGTTAGTTGTGATTCTTACATTTCTTTGGACTAAGGTGAGTTTTCATAGCCCCGTTTTATTCAAGTTTATACATTATTTCAAACCTACGGGGGAGAATACATTGCACATCATTTTTATTACGATACCAAGTATATCAAATTCATTACATTACTTAAGTTACCTCATTGCCAATTGAATGTCCCCATTTCATAATCATGAACCGTTAATTTCGGAAGAAGCGAGGGTGAGTGAATAGATCTATTGAGGGTGACTCCTCCATCCGGGTTGGTGGTCCCAACTGGTCAAACGGATGCATTTCATTTAATATCATAATTTGAGTTGTTTGGCAAAACACTCTGTTGGGGCGAACATCATGATCAGTCTAGCTTCGGTGTCATGTGCTTATAGTAATTGTAACATTTTTATGTGACATATTTGTCATACATGGCTTATACTTGTGGTAGTCGTATAAAACATTTACATAAACTCTATGAACTCACTCAACCTTTGTGTTGACACTTTTAGCAATGTATTTTCAGGTATCTAAGGCATATACTTCATGGCATGCATAAGGACTTATTATAGAGTCGCGGAGACGACGCGTCTCACATGGGTTTTATGCACTTTAAAACATCGTTTGGATTGTAACAAACTTATTTCCGCACATGTTGATTTTCATTTGGGACATATATTTTGTAAACTCTGAATGTTTTACTATATCAAACGATGTGTTTTCAAAACGACACTTTAGGTCGTTCAATATAACTGTAACTATGATGCTATGGCAGTCATCCTCCAGGAATTCCATTCCGCTGCAAAACAGGTATTTTGGGGGTGTGACAGATTGGCATCAGAGCAAGAGTTATAGAGAACTAGGTTGTATCATTGACCCTAGACTATAACTACATCATATTGCATCTCATCATTTCATCATAAATGCATATTCACTATGCATGCGGTTTTATACGCACATTATGCGAGTTATTTACTTCCATTTCACATCGATTGTCACATAGATGTCCCTAGATACCCATTCCATTATCCTTTCTTCAGATTCCAACGTGGAGAACACCTTGTCATTCCCTCTCACAATTTTAACATCAGTTGGTTCTACACCAGACTCGCCACTCATATTATCCGATACTGATACTGAACCCTTTGAGGAGGACAAAGTTACACCTACACCACCGCTGTCACCATTGATTCGTCGTAGGAACAAGGCAGTTCCTATCATTCTGTCGGGACAGATCATACCATTTGGTAGGACTTATAGGCTTAGTCCTAATGGACCTATTAGGATGTTTACTGCAAGGAAGAGAGTACATTCTCTTACCCTCATTCTTAGATCACCTGCTACTCATGTAATACAACCACCATCAGCTACTCATACCACTATTAGTCGTCCAATAGTGCATACTCCAGCTTTACCTCTGAAACGTCGCGAGACAACATGAAAGAGGGTAGTATTTCATTCACCATCATCACCATCATTTCCTGAATCACCACTAGGATTTCCATCATCATTATCGTCATCATTTTCATCATCACTATCATCTAGAGCACCATCCGTACCATCACATCTCATAGACACTGCTCATACATCTGACTTGCAGCTTGGAAAGCGTGCATGATTTGACACACCATTACCATCTATTACTAAGACTATAGACATTACACCATCTTATAGGTTTGAGAACGGTGAGAGTTCTAGGGCTGTTGCTGCTAGACAACCTACTACTCCTACACTTGAGATACGATTAGACCATCAACAGGAACATATAATAAGTACCTTTCTATCTAATGTAATCTTTATCTTTTATTATCTCCACGATAATCACAACCTTCAATTATTTCATTCCCTATTCCAATTGTCTAATTTTCAATCATTTCGCAACAATATACCGTTATCTTACTAGGGATTAGAGCAACTTTATTATTGACTAATTAGGAGACTATTACCATTCTATGAGGTTCTCCCATGTATCCTACAAACCATTCAACAAATCTTATTTCAAGTTATTTTGCTACCACTTTATGAAATTATTTCACATAATTTTATTTCAAGCTATGTTACCACCATCTTAGGAAAATTGTTTCACAAAGTTCTAAAACAAGCTGTTTTGTTACCACCCTATAAATTTATTTTCAGTGATTCTATCAACTATTTACTACCATTACGCGAAACGATTTTCATGTTACTCTGAAAAAGTGTTTGAGCCATTATCTTACAAAACAACACGTTGAATACCATCTAAAACTTCGGAGAAACATAATACCATTTCAACAAAACCAAGCATCACATCATTTGTCCTCAATTATACATAGCCTGATCACCTATGTATAATTCAGGAAGGATTATGTCATGAAAGAAACAAACATCATTTCAGACATCCTAAAACAATCTTCATTCAAAAGCAAAGCCTTGTAATCAGATAAATTGTTCATAAACATTTCTTTTGATAACACTCTATAGATACCTACGCCATTCATCACTCACTCAACCAATAAGTTGAAATTTTACCAGTGACCTTTTTAGGAAAGACTTTCCATACCATCTATGAGGAGGATTTCTCGATACAAGAAAACAATGAAAGGATTTCTGAACTACCAACAAGGACTAGAAGTATGTAGTAAGATGATTCAAAACTCGACAGAAATCTTAAGACATCACGAGACATTTCGAACCACTATCTTTGGACTAGAAGCCAAATTCTATCATTTCAAAAGTGCCAGCTAGACCGTGTTACAAGAAATTGTACAAAGCGAATACCCCTAAGTAACCTTTGTAGAAATAAGCCAAACCTCCTAACGAACAACTGAGCATTCCATTAAACATGGCCTCAACAAATGTGACTTCCTACAAAGTTTCCCTAAAGAAATGAGTAAAATTAAGGTTACGATATAAACTCCTAGGCATTGTGTTCTCTAGAAATTACAGATAACCTCACCTTCATATAAAGAGATGCAACATGGAACATATCATACAACAATGATTCATTTACATGAAATCGAGAAAAAAATTCTTCGACATAGTATGGATATCTATGTTTTTGCTCATGATAACAATATGTGAACTATTTTAGAAGCACCAATATCGGAACAATCTTGAAAATCAACCACAACTCCACATCATTTAAATATTTAGGGTTTTGTGACTTGACAACATAGAGCGTGGAAATATTTCGATAAGAGAAATTAAAGGACACCATCAAACAATAAAATTTTATTGGAGACTAAGCACCTTAGGCAAAAATCAAGTAATTCGCTAGAACTAAAAACGCGAGGAATATCGTTACCTCTAATATTCTTTTAAATGTCCTTCGACAGACTTGACATTTTGAAATTTAAGGCATGTGGTATCAATTTCAATTATACCTAATATAAGGTAGCCGAATCACCTTAGACTTCTGACAATCATTTCAAGATTCCTATGGAACCTCTGGGACTAGAAATTATCTAGCTCAATGGTTGAGCGAGAGAACGATCAAAACGGAGATATACTCAAAGCATGTGTAATTTTCCAAATGATTTCAAATGATTCTTATAAAGTTATTTACAACAATAATTATCACATGAACATACTAACTACACCATTTGAGGCACTTCATGGTTGAGATGTTGATTCAAGGGTCAAGGGGTTATGTGTGTGGATAAAACCTCAATATCGAACATATCACGAAGATAGATTCAAATTCTCTTGGAAAAAGAATACAATCAATGACTCTCCGTGTGTGATTGTGTATACGGATTAGACAACCAGTCGTTTTCCCAAGTGATTATAACTTGTCGTTCTTGGTGAAATGCTCGATGTTTTGATTTGTTTGGTTTTGTTAATTAAACTACGGGAATAGGGAAAGTAATTAAGGGAATCTATCTTACATTCTTCGATTATAACTAAAGCGTAATTAACAAAGCGTAATTAAAATGCAATAGTCTAAATATATCTAAAATGCCTAAATCTACTTTTACTTTAGAAATGATATTTAAAACTAATAGAATAAAGCTATTTTTGATTTTTTTGAATTTTATTTAAATTAAAAACTAATTTTAACTAATTAATCTAAATTATTGTGAAAATACAAAATAAAAGGGAAAATATGGAAAAATCTTTTTTACTTTTTATATTTATCTAAACTATTAAAAGAAAAATTATTTTTTGAACTTTTTCTTAATTAATGCAATAAAACTATTTAAAGTGATTAAAATCTATTTTAAATCTAGAAAAATAGAAAAAGCAAATTAATGAAAAACAGGAAATCTAAAATAATATGGTTCTATGAAAAATGAGAAATGTAGTGCTTATGTGCGGAATCAAGAACGTAGTGTAATTGGATACCAAATGCACTTAAAATAAGCTAATCAATAAGCTACAAACTTTTTACAACTAAAATTATCTAATATAAGCTAATTTAACTAAATCATTTGGCATCGAATATTTGACAACAATGGGCTAGGTTATAGAGAAGCTTGTGAAAACAGGAGCCCTCACTTTAAGCTTACAACATAGAAAGCGTGTAAAAACAGAAAGGTCTTATAGACCACCTTAGACTTATGGACCAAAAATCAGACCCTGAACTTATGAAGCACGTACTCTTGCCAGTTAGCATAATTAACCTTTTTGACATTTTGACTTTTGAAAATCGGAACTTTGACTTTTGTGAGATTCAAGGCAAATTTAGGACAAACAATATGAACCATTTAGTAATGGGTTTATCAACATTTTAGTATGGAGCAACTAGTTTAAGACCTATTTGATTGGTTTTGATTAAACTGATCCCAACAGTTAGTGATCAAAACAGACCTAATGCAAAGTTTTGACTTTTATAAGAAACTTGTGTAAATGAAGACTCAAATGACTTGATAAATGGTATTAAAGACTAAAGCAATGAAAAACTTAGATCAAAACAACCTAAGAAACAGTTTTAGCAATCCATCCAAACACCCCTTTATGAGCAGTTTAGCAAGCTATTCTATCTTAAACACAAAAAGAACTAAGCTAAGCAGAGAGCAGTTTATTATACTAAAATAAATAAAGAAACAGCACAACAGACTTAACGGATCTAGTTATCTATTCTTTTCAATAGAAATGAGACAAGTCAAACTACAAGTATCCGGCCAACTTTTTGAACAAAGTAGATACCAACCCACTAAACAACAACCAAAACTTGTATCAACCCATACATTGAACCAATTGACCATGTATTGACTTTTTGACCAAGCAGTTTGAGAATGAATTGATTGTAAGTATAGTGAGACGGAGTAAACATAGAGCTACAATGCTAAAATAAGTATCATTGATCAATTCTTATTATTCATTTAAACATAAAGGCAAGATAAAATTCAAAAGCTTAAAACTTTTATAAGGTAGTTACAAGAACGAATACACAAAAAACTTAAAAGAAACATTTAAGCACTAGAAAACAACAATAATAACTAAAATTAAATTCAAGGATTGACTCCTTGTATGTGATCAAAAGGGTCCTTTTCGTGGAAGGCCTTGGGATGCCCTTGAGAAGAACCTAGAAGCGAATGGAACCCTCATTCCTCCATCATCACTTGGACATGAGCACCATCTAGCTTAAAATAGGTGTTAGTCCAATCAGTGGTGCCAATGGCAGTATCCTTATCTGCAAATCAATGGAAAGGTCTAGAATGATTCTAGTACGAGGTTTATGTTTGGGAGGTGAATTGGTTAAAAATGGGTGGTGTTTGGGTTTGACAGGGTGTGTTTGGGAGAGACAGGCAAAAGGCGCGTTTGGGATTATTAAATTATAACTCAAATCTTTTGACGGGTTCTTCAAACTAGGTAAATCAAAAGGTGTGATTGGGTATAGTAATTGGGTGGTTTATTTGGGCGAGAGAGATATACATGGGATTAGATAGGATATTGGATAATAAAATGGATTGGTATTTAATGGACTAGTGGTGGATTATTGGTAACCATAGGGACCATTCATGTAATTCGGATATTTCGAAATGATTCGGACCATTCTTGACAATCTCAATAATCTAGGGTGCAAATGATTCAAGGGCCACTTCAAATATGAAACAAGTTATTTTGACATTTCTTCACTTTGACAATATCCTCATTATCTTCACAGCTCTCTTGATCTCCGATGCTCGGTTCGTCATTTGGATCCTTTTTGCGTGTTTTATAACTACCTGCACATTTGCACAAACTCAAGAAAACCACAAATAATGCTTAATACTTGATAACGTTATTTTGGGTCTATTTTGATAAAGAAAAGGTATGGTTGAGATGTCAATCACCTATTGACAAGCCAAAAATCAGGAAAGTCCAACACACTAGTCCATAACTTATTCATGAAACAACAAAGAAATCGTATAGATCAAGAATCAGTTACAAACAAAAACAAATAGATATAAAAGCTACGTCGATATACGACGCAAAATATTGGGAATATGTTCCATAAGTCACAAACCATTAGAATTTCAAGTTGGCAACATAGTTTTGTTGAAAGCCTCGCCTTGAAAAGGCGTGGTACGATTCGGAAAACGCGGGAAGTTGAACCCGAGGTACATTGGGCCATTTAAAATTTTGGCGAGTCGTACGTAGCCCTCATATTGACTCAGCTTCCGTGAACTCAGTCATGTACATAACACATTTCACGTTTCAAACCTCAAGAAATGTCTTTCGGATGAATCACTCGTAATTCCACTAGAAGAAATTCAACTCGACGATAAACTAAATTTCGTGGAGGAACCAGCAGAAATCATGGACCGAGAGATCAAATAGTTGAAGCAAAGTCGTATTCCTATCGTGAAAGTTCACTGGAATTCTCGAAGAGGTCCCGAGTTTACTTGGGAACGGGAAGACCAGATGCGACTCAAATATCCTCACCTTTTCACCGATAACACCGCAGAAACCAACGTGGACTGAATTCAGGGACTGAATTCCTTTTTGGGTGGGCGAATGTGACAACTCGTAATTTCAGGTCATTTCTCAAATTTACTATTCATCGGTTACTATTCATCATTTTACTATTCATCGTTTTTGAAGTCGATTTGATATTAGAGAGTGAATTTCAAAATTTTACTATTCAAGAAACACTATTCATTCCCGGAGAAAATCACTATTCATGATTCACTATTCATTTTTTAAGTAAACTAGGTTTACGAAGTATCAAATTCGTGTAACCGTAAGGGTTTAGCTGCGTAATGAAAAATCATGAGGACATTTCATATAGACTAGATTTAGTCTACATATCATCAGTAACATCATCATCATATTAGTTCATGCATGGGTTTGCATATTTCAGTAACGTATATTTTCCTATTAAATAAACGCTATCGCATAATCATTTATTTTGAATAATTGATTCGACACTTTCAAAAATTTTCCTGATATATTTTTATACTCATTTTAAGGCTATAAAAATTATATTATTAGTTTACCCGATGTTTTGGAATTATTTTGTATATAAATTGTTATGTATATATATATATATATATATATACTAGGCGAGTACCCGTGCCTAGCGGCATCGGTTTCTAACGGCAGACAATTAACGATATGCGTTATTGTGGTAAGTGTTTCTTATAACGTTAAAAATAAAACGTGAAAATATCAGAATGTAATTGCAAACTATTGCAACATGCGATAATTTAACTCAAGAAAAAACTTTTTATCGTCCTATTTTTATACATTTTCGTTTGTTTTTATTTTCGAATTTTTTTTTTCATATTTTTTTTGGAATTCTTTTTTTGCACATGTGAATTTTTTTTCAAAGCTTGCTGTTTTGGGGTATCAACATGTGTTGAGATAGGAAACAGTTTAGAAACAAACGAAATAAAATTTTTAAAAAACAAATTCGAAAAAAATTTAGGGACGGTGGGTTGCAATTTTCTCCAAACGATATGGACCATTTATGTAATTTACTTTAAGGACGTTTGATGCAATTTCGCAAACTCATAAGGACCATTTATCTAATTTGGAAAGGTAAAATTGTCATACTACTCACATAAAGACAAAAATGTCAACATTAGTACTCACAAGAGTTTTTTTTAGTTCGCTACTTCGAAGAGTGTTTTTGGACAAGTATACTGCTTTTTAATGGTATTATCCCAAAATAAAACATTACACTAATTTGTATATATCTTTTGGGCTAAAGTTGATTGTGTACACACTAATAAACCTTTGTTGCGTGTTTGAGATAACTTATGATATATGATGAAAAAAGAGCTTCATAAGCCATAGAAAAGGAGTTTATCCAACCCGCGTAAAAAAAAATTTAAAGTAGAGATTACCAAACGATTTATCTAATACAAAGGAAGATATCATATTTTAATGATTGTCGATTGGTTTACTATAACAATTAGATATCTCTATCGAATTTTAAAAATGCAAGGTTGCCATTTAAATGGCAATGATACACAACCCATAGGACAATATTATTTGAGTTAATGCATAATGCATGTAAAAATATTTAGATCTTGTCTTGTGTAGAAGATTATTAAAATCTGGCCACCAGTCTTTTCAAAAGATACATAAACTTGCAGGAAGAAAAAATGAAATATTAATTAAGAGCAACCATTTTAGTCAAGCAAAAGGGCATACCACATACATGAACAGACCAAATTCTAATGATCTAACTATAACACCAACATAAAGGGGGAATAAAATATATCGGCAGTAGATAAAAAGTTCTCAATACAAAGCAAAATTTGATGAGTGTTCATATCTTATAATTTGAGGCGACGGCTTCCACTTCTCAATGTTAACTTTATTGAAAGGTCTTCAACAAATGTTTTTTGGTTCATCATACATCACCATCGAACTCCACATCATGCTAACATTTTTTTAAGGGCCAGTATATTACATTGTCCCTTGTTGTAGTCCTATAGGAAAATGCCCATTCATTGAAGCAGTCTCCACACGAGCAACATTCAGGGTAGGGTAATCCACAGGCAAAACGAACACAATAACTAAAAAGTAAGAAATTAGTAATTACAGTAATTTGTTTGCTACATTCAATTTCATTATACACTTTATACATTATTAGTATAAGTATATACTGTACAACACAAACCTATTAAAACTTGACCAAATGTGAGCAGAAATTAGCAAATCATTGTGTTATGAATGATTTGAATATTTTAAAGTTGAAACCTGCCTATTCAAGAAGTTTGACATGTTACGATTTAGTTGGCAGCGACTTTAACCATCACTAATGTTGTTTGAATTCATTTTCCAAACTAAAATTTAATACATAGATTAGAAGAGAAGCGCTAAATAAAGGGCAACAAGACATGAATTGATACCAAGAACACATATGAAAAAAGATCACATGAATTCGCTTAAACAACTTTACTATTAGTCTAAATTACCATTCTTGATCATAGAACGAATTTGGATATGATAAGTAATAAAAGATCGATCAAACAAATACTCATTATCAAGAATTCAACACAGTGTAATCCGCAAGCAAAATAAACACAACACCTGCAAAGTTAAGAAATTGATCATGTGACTACCACCACCATCAGTTGCACCATTAACTTTCTATAAATTTCAAGTTGCAAAACAAACAGAAATTCCAAATTAAAAAAGAAACACACACTTAAACAATGTAATATCAAGATCGTGATTATTAGTCCTATCATCATTTCATATCGTAAAATGAATATGGATTAATAATATATCAACCTGATAACAAATGTGAAAGGCCTCGTGGCAACATACTATTTAACCTATAGAATAACATACTACTCATGAAACCATACGGATGGCTAAGAACCTGCTGAAACTTATATGAACGGCTAAAAGTCACAAAAGAATAATAAAACATGGATGGTTTTATAGACTCTCATAGGCAAAATTAACATAACTTAATTATAGAATTGAGTGTAAATTGTCAATCAAGAAAATATTTTGACATTTAATTCTTTGTGACAACCAACTACAGCAAGTGACTATCCATATATAAATCGGTGAAATTATGAGTATCTTTTCACTATTTCCTGCGTGTGTTTTATTTTTATTTCCATGCAAGATACACATGGCAACAAGTTCGAGTAATTTTTATTTTGACATTTGAAAATGTTTAAAAAAGCTTGACTTTCAATATTCAATTTTCAACTTTTCATTTTTCCACTTTGACCATTTTTCCATTTTAGATAGTATATATATATATATATATATATATATATATATATATATATATATATATATATATATATATATATATATATATATATATATATAGGGGAGAGTTAACGTGAGATCAAGCTTAAAGTTGTAAAAATAAGATCAAGTCTAAAAAAAACTAAAATATTTATAAATAACAATTTTAGCAATAATACACATAAAAATAATATTTTAATACAAATTAACATTTTAGCAACTAATAACCAAATGATACATGAGTTTGGAAAATGATACATGAGTTTGGATTAGTGATACACCTGATACACATTACACTAATAAATATTCAAAAATCTGATACATATACAAAAACCTGATACACATTACACTTCTAATCAAAGTGTATCACCTAGATTTCGTAAATTTTAAAAATAAATCTATCGAAACTTTAACAATTTTAGTTGTAGTTAATAAAAAATTAATTTTTGTTGTAAGGAGAGTGTCGCTTGTCAAGTTTTAGTTGAATCTCATTTTAACAACTTTAAGTTTGATCTTATTTGATCTAGATTCTATATATATATATATATATATATATATATATATATATATATATATATATATATATATATATATATATATATATATATATATATATATATATATTTACGACGGTTTTCGTAAATTCAACTCGATAATTATTTATTCACTCAATTCTTGTGAGAAATGTATTTTTATAATTTTTATGACTTCGATATATTTTATTTTGTTCCGTTAAAATCTATTTCTAGCTAACGCGTACTCAAACTTACGTTATTAATTTTTAACAACATAAATGCATTCCATTCAACTTTTCACACCTTTAATATACTTAGATGGAGTATATTGATAAGTTTTGACATTTTTGTAAGCATTACATTTTTACGTTGCTCGATTTTAAGTTTCGTGACTTATAGGCTTAACATTAGTAATTACCGGGATCAAATTACATCCCATGACTCAAGATAATATCAATTTCTCATTCTTATCCTATATCTACTCACTTTCTATGCCACGTTAAGGATACACATGTACTTTTCCTTATCACTAAGTCATCATTTGATACAAAACTAGAACACATTAATACTCTTCTCCATCCCACTTTGCTGCCGTGAGCTTCTAAGCACCAAACACCATCAATTTTCTTCATTTTGCTTCAAGATTCAGGATTTAAAGGTCCAAGTGTTATCCGGGTTTATTTACAACAATTGGTTTGTGCATAGAATTGATTTTGAAAGAGTTTTTCATCACTTCTTGTAAGTAAACAACCTAACTATAATTTATAATCTTCTACTTCTCTTTCTTTTGTTATAAAATGCATTCTATGATTTTTGGAAGTTTAAAAGAAAATACAAGAGCTTTTATACATCACATGGTTCGGTTTGGTTATGTGATGTTTTAGAAAAATTTGAAAGTTAATTCATGGTTAAATAAAAAAATAAAAATAAAATTTCTTTTTACTAAAGAGCTAATTTTTGAGCTTATAGCTTATTTTTTTTGGGATGATCTCGGCTTATTGGTGTTCGGGCTTGTTTAATCTCGGCTAAAAAGACCACAAAATGTGGTGTTTGTTTTCGTTGCTCACGACCTCAGCCACATCCAACCGGGTGTTTGGCTTACTTTCGTTAGCCCACCAACGCAACCCAATTTTCGGTCGGCTTGGTGGCGGTTGTCCACAGCCCACACTGACCTTACGTGGGAGTTAGGTTTGCGTTTGGTCCCTCGGTTCAACTAGAGAAACCCGAAAGGGTAGTTCGGGTCCGATTATATATTTTAGCCGTTTGGTTTTCAGGTTAAGTTAATTCGGTACAACGAGGTGTTGGTCCAGTTAAATTCTTAACCTGCATAATTAATTATATTTTTTTATTTAATTTTATCAGTTTTAAATATTAACTCGCGAGCTAAGTTGATTTCGGTTATTTTGTTCCGTTTATAATTCAAACTTGTCAAGTAGTTTGAAATGCTTAATTGGTCCATATAGTTGTTCCAAATAATAAAATTTTGAGCAATAATACAGATAGATAACAGCCTAGGCTAATAAGATCACTGAATTAACAAGAATGACTTATTAAAGGACCAAAGACATTTTGACGTCAAGACATAATACTAATATGTAGAACAAGTTGTTAAGTTATTTTGAAATGAGTTTCTTTCATAATTATGTTTTACAATTGGCAGCTACTTGATAACTTATATGTACATATTTAAAAATATATATATATACAACAAGAACTTTCCATCTATTTTGTCTTGCACAAAAAGTCATCACTCTTCCATTTGTAACTTGTAATATTAGTTGGAATAAAATGTAACTTTCGGTTATGATGAGCCAAGTCGTTAGGCTAACGACTTTGAACTCGTAATTTGGCTAATGTGCTCATTTATTTATTTCGTAAATTATGGAAATAATAAATCGTGGTCATGAAAAACCACGCTCTTGTGGCAAATGGTTCCTAACTAGATAAACGGTTTATTTTTCTGGAATTCATTATTATTGTTTATTATTAAAAGGTTTATTGCCTGGATTGTATTATTCGTTATCTTCAGCTTATGGATTAGCCATTATTGATTATAGTGCACTTTTGGAGGTGATGATCCAAAAGGGGCGTCTCGGGCTCGATATTATTTTAATTTGACATTTTTGCATATATCGGATTATTGTAGTTTTGTCAGATCATTTTAAATAGCTTAATAGTGATTTTGTAAAATATGGAAAACGTTCTATAAACGAACGGGTCATGACGGAATTTTCTAAAATTTCCATACTCGGTAATTTTTCAGCAAAAATTCACTTTTCTGAAACCCCGGCAAAAAGTCGAAAGAATATTTATTAACTCATTTAGAACGCTTTAATTGTATGTATTTTTTTATTACAAACTTCCTTTTTCTTTATTTTGAAGTTTCCGATTCGGTCAAATTCTAGCCCTTCTTCTCTTATTATTTATTCATTTTCTTGATTTTTATATATATAATACAAGCGATATATTATATATCGGGATTTCTTTTAATTTCTCGTTCTTTTAATCGCTTATTTCTCATAAAGGCGTACATATTACATACTTAGCATTAATTTTCTGATTTATTTTTATTTAACCAACCACCAAACTAAAACTAGAAATCTAAATCTTCCATCAACGTGCTACGTTGATGTAATCTTCCATTGGAAAAATTAATCGCATTAGTTTATTTTCATGTGTCATACTTTTAAGATAAGCTTTATCTTTTAGGTCATGCCGACTTCCGTATCGTTGTGCTATACTTCTTTATACTGTTCTGTCATACTCCTTGACACCATTGTGTTACATTTTTCGATGCCAGTCGTGTTAGTTGTGATTCTTACATTTCTTCGGACTAAGGTGAGTTTTCATAGCCCCGTCTTTCAAGTTTATACTTTATTTCAAACCTACGGGGGAGAATACATTGCACATCATTTTTATTACGATACCAAGTATATCAAATTCATTACATTACTTAAGTTACCTCATTGCCAATTGAATGTCCCCATATCATAATCATGAACCGTTAATTCCGGAAGAAGCGAGGGTGAGTGAATAGATCTATTGAGGGTGACTCCTCCATCCGGGTTGGTGGTCCCAATTGGTCAAACGGATGCATTTCATTTAATATCATAATTTGAGTTGTTTGGCAAAACACTCTGTTGGGGCGAACATCATGATCAGTCTAGCTTCGGTGTCATGTGCTTATAGTAATTGTAACATTTTTATGTGACTTATTTGTCATACATGGCTTATACTTGTGGTAGTCGTATAAAACATTTACATAAACTCTATGAACTCACTCAACCTTTGTGTTGACACTTTTAGGAATGTATTTTCAGGTATCTAAAGCATATACTTCATGGCATGCATAAGGACTTATTATAGAGTCGCGGAGACGACGCGTCTCACATGGGTTTTATGCACTTTAAAACATCGTTTGGATTGTAACAAACTTATTTCCGCACATGTTGATTTTCATTTGGGACCTATATTTTGTAAACTCTGAATGTTTTACTATATCAAACGATGTGTTTTCAAAACGACACTTTAGGTCGTTCAATATAACTGTAACTGTGATGATATGGCAGTCATCCCCCAGGAATTCCATTCCGCTGCAAAACAGGTATTTTGGGGGTGTGACAAACTTTCATAATACATCCATTCACCACCTGTAAAGTGACAATATGAGTTACTATTTGACCCATTATAAGGACCCGTTTAACAAA
The DNA here is from genome assembly GCA_910596185.1 of Chrysanthemum makinoi. Lineage (NCBI taxonomy): Eukaryota > Viridiplantae > Streptophyta > Magnoliopsida > Asterales > Asteraceae > Chrysanthemum > Chrysanthemum makinoi. The sequence goes on along the minus strand of OU343222.1, from coordinate 199,196,381 downwards.
AGACTGAAATGCACATATGTAGTTAACATAATTATAAGCACAAAAGCCTTCTTGATAAAACTTCTGATTAAATTTGCTTGAGATTTTGTAATCCAATATGAGATATGTCGCGGCATTTAGATATCCATAGTTCATACAATCCTTTGTATATGTAGCATTTGATTAACTAACAATTAATTCAAATGCTATGACTAAGCTCTATACCATTTTGAAGTTCAATTGACCCTAAAATGTGGTTGTATTGTTACCTTTGCTACAACTGTAAGTGTAGCACATCTGAGAGTCCTTATCGCCGACTCCTAGATCAGCTTCCAGAATTCTACCAACCGTTCCCGTTGCACAACTGCAACCAGCCCCACGAGAAAAGTGCATGCGACTACAAAATGTTTTAACAACTTTATAGTCATGAAGCACGATTATGAAGTCCATAAGTTCACCTCCAGCCTACAAAAAACATGTTAATACAAATAAGCCGTAAAAACGTTTATTTATATTTTACGATCTTCTAATGTTTTGTCGATAACAAACGTAAGATCATTTTAACGAAACAAATAAAATACGTAAATGGTTTGAGCCAATAGTTTACTAACACACATTTTCACATAAAACACTAAACAAGTAATAGTGAGTTTATATTTAGTAATACATATGTACAACAACTAGTGTTTACATATCGGGTAGATATATACATAATTAGTATGTATTATAATGGGTAATATAATGGGTAGAAGCTTAAGTATTTGACTCATTGACCAAATACATTGAATGTAGTTGGGTATAACCCAAAGTCCATGACCCATACCCATGGAGCATAACCCATAATCCATTGCATGACATCATGCATAAGTCATGAATGGATATTATCCATGATCCATGGATTTAACCCATGACCCATGGACTAGATGCATTGCACCTACTAGATACATTGTATCTACTTGGATACCCATGGTCCAAAGTCTAGGACCCATCACCCATAACCCATGACCCAAAACCCATGGGCAAAGAGGAGCGTCCCACGGTTCCCCCCGTTTACACTGGACGGATCCCTCAAATAAGGGATCCATGGGATCTGTGGAATAGTAGCTTATTTTCCTCTATAAATAGTGAGCCATTTCTTCATTTTGGGTTGTCACTTCCACACATACTTTCTCCTAGTATTATAAACATTCTAACCTCAGATCCAAAGGATCTCTCTATGTAGTTTGTGTTTGTTTTTGTGTGATTCTCTAGGTTCCTCTTAAAGGCGAGATCACCACCTCTTGAAGTCGAGCAAGCTCAAGTCCATGAGTTGCCATGCTTCATCATCATCAAGACTACTGAGTTTCTCTTGTTGATAGTTCTTTCTTCCTCCCTAGAAGTGTTGTGTCAAAGGCATTAGTGAAGGATGCCGAAAAGGATCAAGACGAAGGCATTAGTGAAAGGTGCTTAACGTCCGTGTCAAAGGCATTAGTGAAGGATTCCAAAAGAGTCAAGACGAAGGCATTAGTAAAAGGTGCCAAACGTCCGTGTCAAAGGCATTAGTGAAGGATGCCAAAAGAGTCAAGATGAAGGCATTAGTGAAAGGTGCCAAACGTCCATGTTAAAGGCATTAGTGAAGGATGCCAAGGGTGTACAATCGATATGGTGTATCGATGTACAAATAGAGATAGGTTGTATCCAAGGATATTGATATCCTTGATGATGTTGTAATAAGGAGTGGGTCTCCTTTGGGATAGATGTTGTGTAGTGGTGGGTAGTAGTTCCTCCTTTGTAATGGAACTCGGTATCTAGCCTTGTACCGGATAAAAGGTAGGCGACGTTGTGATAGGTGTGGTTCTACCTTGTGAAAGAACCCGGTGTCTAGCCTTGTACCGGAAAAAGAGGAGACGTTGTGAAGGCTTCTCCGCCATAAGGAGTTTTGTCATGTAGTGATTACGAACTCTCGAGTAGGTGACTCGGGGAGTGGAGTAGGGCAAGGAAGGTGTCCTTGTAGCCGAACCACTATAAATACTTGTGTCGTGGTTTTGTGTTTCTTACTCTTTACCTTTACATTACATACTTATCTATCTATCTATCTATCAACATCCAACATACACATCTAAATAGATTGACATAAGTCGATCTAAATAGTTTAAAATCAAGTTTTAATCTGTAAAACTATTCAACCCCCCTTCTAGTTTTCCACGATTGGCATCAGAGCTTCGTTACCAAGTTTCTTAGAGTATGTTGTACTTTAAAAACTTGATACGATCCGTGTATGTTTGAAAACTACAAAGAAGAAAATCTTTTAAAACAAATTGTTTCTTTTATGTTGGATAATGATAGATTATTCTAACATTATCTTTTCAAGAAATCTTCATGCTAGGATTTCTCCAAAGTCTTCATTTCTATTCAAAGAATAATGAAGTCAATTTTCAAGGAAGAACTTAAAAGTAATCGTAACGTACTTATTCTAAGTACAACAGATTACTTTAAAAGCTCATGAAGTATTTCGGTTTTATGGTCTCCATAAACCATACCAAGAGCGTAGAGGTATGTTCACTTATCCTTAGCTAGTTTACGTCTACATGAATATGTTGATATTATTTATTTTTTCATTAATTTAGACGTTAATAATTGCTAGTCTATAAAAAGTATCTTTTCGCCACTTTCCTGACTTACTCATCATCGGGAATAGTATTCCTCCTTGATTTTCTAAAAAGATCGTCAAACTAACGCCGCCGTCACAAATAGATCCTTGATAATTAACTTATCAAATCCCGTTGACCAAACATCTATTCAATTAGGAACCTTAAAGCAATTTTTGTTCCATAAGCTAGTGTATAACTTATTAAAAAAATAACACCAAACACCCTCTTTCTGTCCACAGTAGCCGGATCCCTCAAGTTGTACTAGCCGGATCCAAATTGCAAGGGATCCGGGGGAACCGTGTGACAGAAACCAACCATACGTTTTTCAAAACCAATTATGCTCTTTTCCCTCTCCTCACAAAACACAAATACGACCCAAGTGTTGCTTTCATCTCCATAGGGCTTCATATCCTCAAGCATCTTCCTCTAGAACATCATTTTAAGTAATTACACTCATATGTTCTAATCTTCATCATCCTCATCCGATGGTTTATGGGTTTTCAATTTTTCTTAATCAATTGATGAAATTAGGTTTTTGCAAAATTAATCACTAGATAAGGTTTTCACATAACTAAGATACCATTGTGTTTACAACATTGTTAATACAAATCAAAACCATAAACCCATCTCAAAAAAATTTACCTAATTGGAATATTTGTTTTTCTAGGACTAACCATGCCTAAAGCTACCCAACAAGACCATCATGATACCGTTCACTACCTCACTAAATACTATCGAAAAGAGGGGTTGTCAAAAACCGATCGTAAAGTCTTCAAAAGACTTGAAAAACGACTTATCCACGAAGGTCGTGTGGTCAAGGAATGTTTCCTTGAAAATACCGACATTCGTCAAGTCTTCTCGGCAATCAACTTTGATTGTCTCCTTGATATTGATGAACAAACTTGTCCGGTTTTCATCTTTGAATTCTACAAAAGTGTTAGGATCATTCGAAATAGAGATGATAGCATTTCAATCGCTTTTATCATCAATAAACAAAACTTTACTCTACCTCTCAACACTTTTGCACAAATCCTACGCATTCCTTGTGAAGGAATTTGTATGTACTCCCAAGATTGGGCAATATCCACTCAATCCTTTGCACTAGATTCCAAACCAATCTACCGCACTCCTCTTGATGACCCCGCAATTGTTCGAGACACCATTTTCCAAATTAGAGCCGACCAATCTCGCTTCAACCGCAACAAAGAGCTTATTCACCGTGATCCCTTTCAAATGGAACTCTTCGAAATGCATCCCATCTATAGAAAGTGGGAATAAATTCTTAGGGAAAATGTCATTAGTTTGGTCGGAAACAAAGACCATCCAAATGCATGTCTTGTCCAAATGATATATTGCCTCATTCACCAAAGGCCATTTAATCTTGCCTATTACATGGTGAAGAGAATGGCCGGTGTATTCAAAGTCGCCAACATGGTACTTCCCTATGCCATGGTATGCTCCTAACACGACTCCGTGAGTATGTTAGTGCAATGCAACCATCTCCAATCAACGATGATCATTTCCTTTCCGATCACGTCATGGTACCACTCACGAAACAACCCTCTAAACGGTTCATGGTCAATGGAAGAAGACCTCAGGATCTCCTGGACTCCTCGAACGAAGAAGAAGTAAATGTCAACCCCGCTGCCAACGTCGACTTGGACCCCATAACCTACTTTGAACAACTTCCAACTCTTCCAAACGAGACCGAAGAATTCAAACAATTAAAGGGTATGATCCAAAGCCTAACAAACTACGTCGTGAAGTCAGGAAAGAGGAAGAGAAAAGATTGACAAAAGGGACATTAAGATTATGGTTGCTTTTAGACATTTTGTTTATCATTTTACAATGGATGTTTATGTTTGTGAAATGCTTTATTTTGGTTGTTTGGATATTATCATTACTACTCTTATTTATGATATGGTTTATGAGATATTTTGCTTGTTTTGTTGTTCTTTTAGAGTAGAGACCAATAGCAATTGGTATACATAGTATAGTACAAAATCTGCATTCTTTATAGTGATGCTTCTGATCTGCAGTTGTTGGATCCCTAAAGATATACTAGATGGATCCCTCCTTTTAGGGAACCATGGGATCTGGGGTGACAGATTTACAATGCAGAACCCCTCACATCAAAACAGCTCACTAGATCACTTCACACTAGCTAAACATAAGGCCTTAGGACCATTTAAGTCTTCTTCAAGCTTAGTAAGCTTCACACTCACTCATAGCTCATTTAGGATCACACTCAAAGTGCTTTTTAATTTATCATATCACCAAAACTCTTCATCCTTCCACTCTTATACTCACACATCATCTATCACATGTCAACACATCTAGATTTGTAAATCTCTCAATTTTAGCAAATTGATTTTAGTCATCTCTACCTCAAAATGGGTCAGAAACTAGTTTTTCAATTCTTATAATTTTTAAGGAATTTTCAAATTTTATCCCAAGTTGCCATCTGATCTCTAGGTTCATTTAACATCACTTGACACTATCAAAATTATTAGTGTCATCCTTGATCACCCATTGGTGGTCATAAAGTCCCATTTTCCTTCCATAAAAGGCAATCATTAGCTACCACCACTCATTACCATTGATCATTTAAGTCACACCTCATTTAAAACAATTAAGAAGTTTGAGATACTCAAGATGTATAGGTATTAGCCTCTACCAACATCATTTTCTTCAATTCTTGACTGCTGATAGTCGGATCCCTAGGATTAGCCTAGACGGATCCCTCATTGGAGGGAACCGTGGGAACTGGCTGGCAAATTCAGTAAATCCTACCTAAAACAATCATTTCAAGCTCTCCTTGCTAACTTGAACACTCCATCTTGTCTTAATTGAACTCATAGATCAGTGCAAATCTATAGTTGACCCTTGTGCATGCAAATCATCACATTTCTAAGGATCTTAGTGGCTTAAGTCTTTAATGCACTTCCCAAATCCTTCCCTTTATAAGTCATGTTGTTAGAACTTCTTAGTCATCAACCACAACTTAATTCTCAGTATTTAGAAACCTTTTCCTTAGTCATTTCATCATGAGCTCCTAGTACTAACTCATCCACCAAAGGACCACCCAAGAAACTTGCTCGTGTTGTACACGAAATTTCCTCAACCGAATTATCTCCCGTTAGATCCAAAAATGCTAGGATTTCTCATCCACCAACTCAACCAATCAAACCAATCCCCAAAAGGATTGTTCCCACAAAAATATCATCACTAAACACCACAATTCCTACTAAACCAAACACACCCATTTCCACCCAACCATCATCTTTGGTGCCTAGAGCCATATCATTTACCACTTCACAATCATCTCCACATCTTTACAACTTAGAGGACTTACCTCCTAGGCCATCCCATCCTCCACCATTGCCGACACTCTCTTCAGTAGAGAAGATTGTGCAACAAAACCAAGGTGTTGAATCAACACTTGCACCGGTATCCTTTTCTCCATTTCCCTAAAATGGTCCGTTTTGAATAATGAGGAATTATCAAAGTCAACCACCCGACCACATGGAAGTTGACACCTCTCTACCTCCACCATCATCCTTCGTTGAGCCATCATTGAATGTGCCTCCACCAATCCCTCCTTCTTTTGAGGATCCTCAACCCTCTTCACTTGATCCTCCACATCAAGCCACTCCATTTCTACCACCACCGTTTCTGAGCCATGACAAGGATTGTTATCATTGTCAACATGTTGAAGGCTTGATACATGAACTACGTGAAGAGCAACGTTTCATGTTTTATCACCTCCTCGAACGTTTCGATGAGGTCAACAAACCTAAACAACCGTGAGCTCAAGGATTCAAGAGGTATCCTAGTGTTAAGCTCAACTTAGATAAATTTAGGAATCCCTAGGCATGTATTTTTCATTTTCTTAGTTTTTGGAGTTATGTACATCATTTTTCTAGTTTTATTAAATGAAAATACATGTTATATGCCATATTGTCTGGAGAATATGTTATGGGCCTTGTTACATGTCTCATTTTGATGTTAACATCACTTGTTACATCATCATTGCTGTCTTAAGATTTCAGACAGACGGATCCCTCCATTTTTCCTAGACGGATCCCTCCAAAGAAGGAACCGTGGGATCCGTGCAACAGAAGACTTGTTTACTACTAACTTAAGTCTTATTTGCAGGAAATTATGCATTATATACTTGTTTTTCTAACCTTTGTTTTGTAGATTTTCAATATACACATGAAGACTTTGACACCCTAAGCTAGGGGGAGTTCCTTGTCAAAGCGAAACGTTACAAAATCATTTGCAATATCATAGGATTACATTACATGACGTTCCCTTGCAAAGTTGCAATCATCAAGGGGGAGCATATTCGTCACAAAGACGAAACTATTTGCAAACATAGTTGCAATGCACTAGTTTAGTAATTCTTCTTACTTGACGCCCTCACAAAGGGATGGAATCATCAAGGGGGAGCTAAGACGAGAACACTTCCCGTCACTTGCTCTCTATATTTCTTTTCCTTCTTTTTACCTATTTTTTTAAAAAACAAGGTGTTAGTTTCTTTTCGACGCTCTTTTTGTTTCGACAAAAAGGGGGAGAAGAGAGTAAAAACTCCAATTCAAACTTTTACGAATTTTAGTTTTTCCTTAAAATAATCTTATGTTTTGTCATCAACAAAAAGGGGGAGATTGTTAATACAAATAAGCCGTAAAAAAGTTTATTTATATTTTGCGATCTTCAAATGTTTTGTCGATAACAAACGTAAGATCATTTTAATGAAACAAATAAAATACGTAAATGGTTTGAGCGAATAGTTTACTAACACACGTTTTCACATAAAACACTAAACAAGTAATAGTGAGTTTATATTTAGTAATACATATGTACAACAACTAGTGTTTACATATTGGGTAGATATATACATAATTAGTATGTATTATAATGGGTAGAAGCTTAAGTAATTTGACCCATTGACCAAATACATTGAATGTAGTTGGGTATAACCCAAAGTCCATGAACCATACCCATGGAGCATAACCCATAACCCATTGCATGACATCATGCATAAGTCATGAATGGATATTATCCATGATCCATGGATTTAATCCATGACCCATGGACTAGATGCATTGCACCTACTAGATACATTGTATCTACTTGGATACCCATGGTCCAAAGTCTAGGACCCATGACCCATAACCCATGACCCATGACCCATGACCCAAAACCCATGGGCAAAGAGAGCATCCCACGGTTCCCCCAGTATACACTGGACGGATCCCTCAAGTAAGGGATCCGTGGGATCCGTGGAATAGTAGCTTATTTTCCTCTATAAACAGTGAGCCATTTCTTCATTTTGGGTTGCCACTTCCACACATACTTTCTCCTAGTATTGTAAACCTTCTAAACTCAGATCCAAAGGATCTCTTTATGTAGTTTGTGTTTGTTTTTGTGTGATTCTCTAGGTTCCTCTTAAAGGCGAGATCACCACCTCTTGAAGTCAAGCAAGCTCAAGTCCATGAGTTTCCATGCTTCGTCATCATCAAGACTACTGAGTTTCTCTTGTTGATAGTTCTTTCTTCCTCCCTAGAAGTGTTGTGTCAAAGGCATTAGTGAAGGATGCCGAAAAGGATCAAGACGAAGGAATTAGTGAAAGGTGCTTAACGTCCGTGTCAAAGGCATTAGTGAAGGATGCCAAAAGAGTCAAGACAAAGGCATTAGTAAAAGGTGCCAAACGTCCGTGTCAAAGGCATTAGTGAAGGATGCCAAAAGAGTCAAGACGAAGGCATTAGTGAAAGGTGCCAAACGTCCATGTTAAAGGCATTAGTGAAGGATTCCAAGGGTGTACAATCGAGATGGTGTATCGATGTACAAATAGAGATATGTTGTATCCAAGGATATTAATATCCTTAATGATGTTGTAATAAGGAGTGGGTCTCCTTTGGGATAGGTGTTGTGTAGTGGTGGGTAGTAGTTCCTCCTTTGTAATGGAACTCGGTATCTAGCCTTGTACCGGATAAAAGGTAGGCGACATTGTGATAGGTGTGGTTCTAGCTTGTGAAAGAACCCGGTGTCTAGCCTTGTACCGGAAAAAGAGTAGGCGACGTTGTGAAGGTGATAAGGATTTAAAAGGTACACTTTTGAAGGGTCATTTAAGCCCTTAATCGATCACTTTTGTATCCGTTACTACTTAATTTCGTTCTTTTCACTTTTTAGGTCTTTTGAAGGCAAATTTCTAGAATGACACTTATTCGGACGAAAAGGCGCGAATATATGAAGAAAATGGCCAAAGTCAAGAATCGAGACACTCAAGCTGCTGGAACTGAAGGGGACGGCATCACGGCTTAATTGCGACGCCGTCGCGACACACCTTGAGACGACTCAGAGAGCAAATTGCTATTTTACAAGTGACGACATCAGGTTTAAAAGAGTAGAGCGTCGCAACTAAGACGACCTAGATTTGAATCCCGACGGTGTGAGAGGTTGAAGTCGACGGCGTCACAAGAATAAGGTGACGCCTTCAAAGAGTTGACGTGGCCAAGACGAAACCCTAATGGCGGCGACCCGACGGTGTCACAATTAAAGAGTGACGCCGTCGCATATTGTAACTCTATATATAGAATTTGAATTTTCAGTATTTTAGAGAGGTAGTTTTGTGGAGTAAAACCTAAACCGAACATAGGCTGTCTTGGGAAGTATCTTAGGGTTCCATACCCTATTTTACAACAAGATAAGTGATTTACTTCATTAATTCAATTATGTCTTCAATTGTTTGTGTGTATGCTTGCATGTTTTCCATGTCCGGCTAATTTACTTGTGTGTTTGCTTAGATCTATGAAACCTAGGTATTGAATATTGATTGGTTGTCTCTTATCTTAATTGTGATTGACCTAGTATTGCGATAGGTCATTCGTTGTGTTTTTAATGCTTAAGTAATCTTTGTGAACATTAGTTTATAATCACCTAGAGTTATTGTAGTCTAAACATCCAAAGAAAACCTTTGAGTTAGTTTATGAATCCTAGAGATTTCATAGGCAAAAACTTAAGGTAGACTTAAAGAGTTAGGGATAAACGCATACCCTACGACCTTAGAAGACACAACGCGTTAAGAATAAGGACGTGACAATTCAACCATCAATATGAGATAACTAGGGAGTAATAGCATCTAAGTAAACACATTTTTAACCATCATAAGAGCACACAACAATAGACATAGACTACACTCACCTTAGTTTAGATAATTAGATAATTAGATAAGTAGAGTAATTGGTAGAAATACCAACCCCCCCAAATCTAATACCCCGAGATTCGTACCTTTTCATTTTCTAAAAACATAAAAAAGATAAAAAAATAATCTTCCTCAACCCCAACCTTAGCGTAGTAATTTCTCACTAGCATTCCTATTCCCCTAGAGAATGATATCAATTCCCGAGGCTTACCCCTAATACTACACTACAGCGATTAGGTTCACTGCCTAGGGTGTTGAAAAACTTGCTTGACGAAAAGGAAGTTCCTTTGACCCCGAACGAGCGTTGTAAGCGTATCAAGTTTTTGGCGCCGCTGCCAGGGAATAGAATAGCTAGTTAGATTTCTATCTCGTTTAGGTTTCCTTACTTGATTCCTATCAAGTAAACTTTTTTCTCATTTTTAGCTTCCTTGTAGTCTATCCCCTTCTTTGTGTTTGTGTTCGTAAAACCCTTTTCATTTGTCGCTATGGCAAGTGAAGTTGCATTTGAATCATTAACAAATGAGAAACAATTGAATTTCGCAGATTGGATTGCTTTTTATTGTTCTAATGAATTTGTGAGTGATCTTAGAGATATCAAATAGGAGACGGGTGTAAGGTTAGATGGATTTGATAAATTTTGTGCTTGTGTGGCTTCTATTCAATGATCATTGTTAGATTCAACTCCTTTTAGTGATACCCTCGGGAAATTTTTTGAGAAAAGCCTCCTAAGCATAAACCATCAGTTGTCACAACTTGAGGAAATGGATAAGGAGGATTTATCCAACCTTAGGCATCATGATAAAAAAGACCTAGTTTTTAAGAACATGGAACCTAAACCCGAACAAGATTGTGAGATGGTTATAGTTGAACTACCTAGTTGCATGCGTGGGATAGATTTCACCAAAACATATGACACGCGTGAGGAATCCTTTATGCAAATAGAACATAGTGATCAAATTTTTGAGAATGATTCTTATGAATCGGATCAAGAATTTGAAATGGCTAAAGAAGGATTTGAGATACTTAGGAGTGTATTTGGGTTAGATCATACAAAAACACATGATGAACATTTTGGAGATCTAGATATATTGGATAATGAGGTGGAAAATCCAAGCCCACAAGCCCTACCATCACTTGAGGAACACACATCACCTATAACTTACCCGAAAGAAGTAGAAGAGACTATAGGAACCCCGATTGATATAGAAACTTTGGACCAAATGCCACTAGAGAATGTAGGTTTAGATGCTTGTTGTCATGACCTCTCTCTTAGTCCTAGGGAAGTTCCTAATTTTGATGGACCGGAGCCTCAACCAAAAACCTTACCCAATTTTCCGTCTTTAGATGTGAATCTTGGAATTGAATTAGGCCCCAATCCACCCATCAAAATAAATAGTCCGGGTAGTTGCTTGATAAAGGTGGTAGACTCTAGGCCATGTAGAGTGGAAGCTGATATAGGAGTAACCCATGACCTTACACACTTATATCACCCATTCATGGTCGATAACAAGAAACATTATGGGTTTAAACCGGGTTTATTAGGTCAAGATGGATTCTTAACTAAGAATCTTTTGAAGTTGATAGAAGATGATCCATTTTTAGGAGAGAGATTTGATTCACCCGCTACACCAATAGAATTTAGTAAGGTTATAATGAATGGAGAACACTCCTTTGAGCATATAAATCATCCATCACCCTCTCCTCACGTAGAAAATTTCCACCCTAAGGGTGTGTATCGCTACTATCACCCGCACTTAAGCTTAAGTGTAGAAAAAACTTCCCCTTTATCCATTAAATAAGGGTAGAGTTAAGCTCGTGACTCGAACAAAAACAAGCGCTTCTTGGGAGGCAACCCATGTGTATTTGTTTCTCATTTTTATTTGTGTGTCATATATCTTTTCATCATTGTATGTTTTCATGTTTGAATTTGTGAAAATGCTTTATTTTGTCTTTAACCTCGTCTTAATTACATATAAAGGTATTTTACAAAAGGGATAAGTGTAGGGAGGATTACACACGTTTTCAAAAAGAACGTGAACATGAGAATTACGATTATTTAAAAGATATACATGTGTGTTTCTTCGAGTCAAATGCTTGTATCGAGTCATAATGGATGTTTTGCAGGAAATTTTTCCAGATTCTAAAGATATAAATTTTCCATAAAATCGCAGACCAGTTTCTGTCAGGATAACCTGACGGCGTCAGGGTCGCAACCTGACGGCATCAGGAGGAGAAGAAACTGCTTACTACTTTTTCTCGTTTTCTGAGCTACTTATAAATTTTTGAAATTTTCTAGGTCTTAATTTTCCAGAAAATCTGTAAACATCCATTCCACAAGTATTAGATCCTAGTTTAGTAGAGTCATATATATATTGTTACCGCCGATTTTACTCGAAGGTTTCATTTGTTTTATTCAAGTGTGCAGGTTTTGTTTATCAAGAAGAAGATACATAAGATTGGAAGGAGCTTTTCAGGCAAACACTCTGTAACAATTCACATTTTCGGGTCACTATTCATTTTTACTATTCACTTTTCACTATTCATCCCGTAAAATTTTTATTTCACATTCTCGTAAGATAAATTATTTTAGTAATGACCTGAAAGTTGGACAATCGTTAGATCATTTTCGCAAAAGTTATTAAGAAAACATCGTCTTAAAGTTTCGTTTTGGTCGGAACACCATTTCAACATCCCGCGCATAACGAAAACCGCCTCTGACAATTTTCCCCGCATCAGATTAATTTTTAGATCACTCATAATTAATTTGAGAATTTTTAGGACTTCTTTTAAATGTTACCAAATAAACCCTGAGCCGTACGAGACTAAACTTACGTTTTAAACAATTCTACTTAGACCCAGACTTAACCATTCCTGCGCTGTGTTTTCTAAGATGTTTTAAAACTTTTACATTTTTTGGAAAAGTCAAACATATTTCCCTTCTCCTTTGACCATAAAAAAATTAACCTTGTACGTTCTACATTTTTGATTAAATCGCGTAACTTTTAGACTTCACGTATAACTGTTAAGTTATCCCACGTATGACGAAAACCACATTTTGACATCTCATATCACTTTTAGACTAATTTTAGTCTACTCTAAATAAATCCACGGTCATTTCCCTGAAATCTCGTTCTTTTCTGATAAATTGCATTTTACGCGTTTTAGACCCGCGTTTCCAGTTTAAGCAACCCGATAGAACTTATCACTCATTTAATATGCTTATATGGAGTATATTAACATGTTTTAACATAATTATAAGATTCATACTTTTAGGATACCCGGTTTTAAGTTTCGTGACTTTACGACTTACGATTAGCGATTAACGGACCAAAACTCACTCCGTAAAAGCAAGATATTATCAAAACTTATATCTAGTCATCCAAGATAGGCATTGAACGAAATTCTTGACCACATGGGGTGTTTTTCTTGGTAAATCTTACATAGGAATCTTTATACATGTGCTAAGTAACTTAATCCTTAAGTCTTCTATAGTATAACTAGCCAATTTGATCACAACTCTCTCAAACACATTCACCTCCTCATTTATTCACCAAGAAACTCTTCATTTTATCTCTTCATCACTGATTCATCATCATCATCATAAGTTATCCATCTTTTGAATTCAATCTTCAAGTTATACATCAAAGTTCAAGGCTTAGTTATTCTCTACATAGTTCTAGTGTTCTTTTGGTGATCCCATGGTTTAATTAGGAGCTACACAAGGGTTCTAGGGCTGAATTCATAAGGTTTCTTACAAGGTTAGATCTATCCTACCAAGGGTTAGCATGATGTGTTAAGGATTTGGAAGCTCGGGTTCATATTGAAAGGGTTTAGGTTTTAGTGTCCTAGTTCTTGGTTCTTGATTTGTTTCATCACAAGGCTTGTAAGCAAACTACTATACCTACCTTTGATTTCAGTAAGTACTAGTATCTCATATACCTAATATGTTCTATATGCTTATTATACTTGATTATGCTTGGAAAATTGGACTAAAACACTAGAAATCGTCGAAAGGGACTTTAATTGTAAAACAGTTTCTGGACAGGGGGTATAAATGGAATTACTGGGAAAAATCCGGGGTCTGATAAACTAAGGTGAAAATATAGGGAGTTAGATCTATGTCTTGTGGTCGTTTTTCCGGGTGGCTCGTGCCGTAACTCATCCCGATGAATAAACTAGAGCGAAAGCGGTAAAACGTGTCCAAATCTGAGTAACAGATTTCAAACGGGTAAAACTCATAAAACTTGCATATAACCAACTGTTGATCAAAGAATAAAAGTTGTAGCTAACACCCTAACTTGAACGTGGCCGCTGGCCGTGCGTTAAACGAAGTTATAGAACTCGACTTATGACGAAAACCGTGAGACAGTTTGCTGCTGATTGAAATAACTAGTACATTCAAGGGTAAATTGGTAATTTCACATTAGTTAAATAATTTCTGGGGAAGTAGGGCCCACTAATCTGTTTAGTACTATCAATTACCTTTCCGAGGACATAAAATCGAGTCGTGATCATTTACGGTTTAGAAGTAACGGGTAGATTTAGACGTGGAAAACTTAAATATAAGAAACGTAAACACTTATACAACTTCACAAATGTTAAGTATCCAAGCATAATTGATGTAATAACTATATAATGTATGTTTATACATTCACATCGTTATTTTAGATCCTAAGACTCAAAACATATTCTAGGTTGCGCGTAGAGGTTTCTCGGCTTATCCATCGATTCGTTATACATTGGATATCATATTAAGGTGAGTTTCATAGCCCCACTTTTACTCGTTTAATTACTTTATAAACTCTTTGGGGGAGATACATGCTCAACTATTTTCATTTACTTTCACAAGTACTCTAAACTTTTAAGGATTACCGTGAGTCATAGCCCCTACTCTTTTAATGCTTATTTTACAAACTATTTGGGGGAGATACATGCTTAACTACTTGCTTTTACTTTTACAAATACTCAAAACATTATACTTGATTGCATTATACATGATTGCATTATACTTGATTGCGTTATACTTGATAAGTCGATGATAAGTCTCCCAACATACACGGAGCAGTCCAGCAGTCCCCTCGTTCGGATGATAAGTCTCCCAACATACACGGAGCAATCCCCTCGTTCGCATGATAAGTCTCCCAACATACACGGAGCAGTGCAATTTGAAAGTCTCACAATACAGACGGAGCAACACTAAGTGCAATAATGTGAACTATTATGTCTGTATGTGTGCTTAACTATAAAATGTACTATATTTTAGCAGTGGGTTGTAAACACAAAGGTTGCAAGTTTTGTATGGGCAGAACTTGGAACTGAGTGGATTTACAATGCCTTTGCTGTGTGAATATTCTTTAAAGGCTTTACATGTTAAACAAACTCTATGAACTCACCAACCATTGTGTTGACACTTTTTAGCATGTTTATCTCAGGTCATAAGGCGATAGCTAGAGTTTGAAGCATAGAGTCGCACGACATATTTTGAAGACTTACGCTTTTATCATTTACCATTCGAAACATTTTGTAAACATTTATATATTATACTTTGGGACCTCATTGTTTGTAACTCTGATTTCATTTATCGAATGGTAACTTTTAGAAACGTCTCATTTAGAGGTCGTTTTGTATAATTTGTACTTTGTATCATGAAGTAGCACCCCAAAGGACACAATCTTCCGCTGCGGTATTTTGGGGTGTTACAGATTGGTATCAGAGAATTGGTTATAGAGAACTAGGTTGCATTTAGAGCCTAGACTATAACTACTATATACGTTACCTTCCTCCCTATCGCCTTGCACACTTTAGACTTTTTCACCTAAGAGAGATTTCTATGAACTGAATGAAACACCGAACATCATATGAGTCAATTAGTCCAAGCATTGCTTAGTTACTCCTAAATTATACATAGCCTGAACACCTATGTCTAATTCAGGAAGAATCATGCAATGAAGGGAGTAGTAGTCTCATATGTGTAAGCAATTCCGTAATCGAGCCAAATTTTCAAAAGATTTTCTTCAAACCACTTGTTTCCAGTTTGATCCGAGTGACAGTTCTTGTTTGATGAGTTGCAAAGATCAAGCTAGAAACAAGTTGTTACTTAAACCGATTTAGCCTAATCGTATGACAGTTCTTGTTTGATGAGTTGTGGGATTAAGTAAAAATAGGTTACCTAAAAGTCTTTTGAGGGTTTTGCTCGAGAATGGGAAAGCTTGCCTCATCAAACCTAACCATAAGAGAGCATGTCTTTAGGATGGGAAATGGTTATGATAGCACAAGAACGTACATAGTTGGGTGAGGAACCCATATACATGAGCATTGGCGAAATCCCTTAGACTATGCACACTGTAAGTAGTGAACATCAACAGAACTTCGGGACGAAGTTCCCTTTAAGGGGTAGGTACTGTAACAATTCGCATTTTCGGGTTACTATTCATTTTTACTATTCACTATTACTATTCACTTTTCAATTCATCCCGTAAAATTTTTATTTCACATTCTCGTAAGATAAATTATTTTAGTAATGACCTGAAAGTTGGACAATCGTTAGATCATTTTCGCAAAAGTTATTAAGAAAACATCGTCTTAAAGTTTCATTTTGGTCGGAACACCATTTCAACATCCAGCGCATAACGAAAACCCTCTCGACAATTTTCCCGCATCGATTAATTTTAGATCACTCATAATTAATTTGAGAGTTTTTAAGATTTCTTTTAAATGTTACCAAATAAACCCTGAGCCGTACGAGACTAAACTTACGTTTTAAACAATTCTACTTAGACCCAGACTTAACCATTCCTGCGCTGTGTTTTCTAAGATGTTTTAAAACTTTTACATTTTTTGGAAAAGTCAAACATATTTCCCTTCTCCTTTGACCATAAAAAAATTAACCTTGTACGTTCTACATTTTTGATTAAATCGCGTAACTTTTAGACTTCACGTATAACTGTTAAGTTATCCCACGTATGACGAAAACCACATTTTGACATCTCATATCACTTTTAGACTAATTTTAGTCTACTCTAAATAAATCCACGGTCATTTCCCTGAAATCTCGTTCTTTTCTGATAAATTGCATTTTACGCGTTTTAGACCCGCGTTTCCAGTTTTAGCAGCGTTTAAGAAACCCGATAGAACTTATCACTCATTTAATATGCTTATATGGAGTATATTAACATGTTTTAACATAATTATAAGATTCATACTTTTAGGATACCCGGTTTTAAGTTTCGTGACTTTACGACTTACGATTAGCCATTAACGGGACCAAAACTCACTCCGTAAAAGCAAGATATTATCAAAACTTATATCTAGTCATCCAAGATAGGCATTGAACGAAATTCTTGACCACATGGGGTGTTTTTCTTGGTAAATCTTACATAGGAATCTTTATACATGTGCTAAGTAACTTAATCCTTAAGTCTTCTATAGTATAACTAGCCAATTTGATCACAACTCTCTCAAACACATTCACCTCCTCATTTATTCACCAAGAAACTCTTCATTTTATCTCTTCATCACTGATTCATCATCATCATCATAAGTTATCCATCTTTTGAATTCAATCTTCAAGTTATACATCAAAGTTCAAGGCTTAGTTATTCTCTACATAGTTCTAGTGTTCTTTTGGTGATCCCATGGTTGAATTAGGAGCTACACAAGGGTTCTAGGGCTGAATTCATAAGGTTTCTTACAAGGTTAGATCTAGCCTACCAAGGGTTAGCATGATGTGTTAAGGATTTGGAAGCTCGGGTTCATATTGAAAGGGTTTAGGTTTTAGTGTCCTAGTTCTTGTTTCTTGATTTGTTTCATCACAAGGCTTGTAAGCAAACTACTATACCTACCTTTGATTTCAGTAAGTACTAGTATCTCATATACCTAATATGTTCTATATGCTTATTATACTTGATTATGTTTGGAAAATTGGACTAAAACACTAGAAATCGTCGAAAGGGACTTTAATTGCAAAACAGTTTCTGGACAGGGGGTATAAATGGAATTACTGGGAAAACTACGGGGTCTGATAAACTTAGTTGAAAACATAGGGAGTTAGATCTATGTCTTGTGGTCGTTTTTCCTTGTGGCTCGTGCCGTAACTCATCCCGATGAATAAACTAGAGCCAAAACGGCAAAACGTGTCCAAATCTGAGTAACAGATTTCAAACGGGTAAAACTCATAAAACTTGCATATAACCAACTATTGGTCAAAGAATAAAAGTTGTAGCTAACACCCTAACTTGAACGTGGCCGCTGGCTGTGCGTTAAACGGAGTTGTAGAACTCTACTTATGACGAAAACCGTGAGACAGTTTGCTGCTGATTGAAATAACTAGTACATTCAAGGGTAAATTGGTAATTTCACATTAGTTAAATAATTTCTGGGTAAGTAGGGCCCACTAATCTGTTTAGTACTATCAATTACCTTTCCGAGGACATAAAAATCGAGTCGTGATCATTTACGGTTTAGAAGTAACGGGTAGATTTAGACGGGGAAAACTTAAATATAAGAAACGTAAACACTTATACAACTTCACAAATGTTAAGTATCCAAGCATAATTGATGTAATAACTATATAAGGTATGTTTATACATTCACATCGTTATTTTAGAACCTAAGACTCAAAACATATTCTAGGTTGCGCGTAGAGGTTTCTCGGCTTATCCATCGATTCGTTATACATTGGATATCACATTTATTAAGGTGAGTTTCATAGACCCACTTTTACTCGTTTAATTACTTTATAAACTCTTTGGGGGAGATACATGCTCAACTATTTTCATTTACTTTCACAAGTACTCTAAACTTTTAAGGATTACCGTGAGTCATAGCCCCTACTCTTTTAATGCTTGTTTTACAAATTCTTTGGGGGAGATACATGCTTAACTACTTGCTTTTACTTTTACAAATACTCAAAACATTATACTTGATTGCATTATACATGATTGCATTATACTTGATTGCGTTATACTTGATAAGTCGATGATAAGTCTCCCAACATACACGGAGCAGTCCAGCAGTCCCCTCGTTCGGATGATAAGTCTCCCAACATACACAGAGCAGTCCCCTCGTTCGCATGATAAGTCTCCCAACATACACGGAGCAGTGCAATTTGAAAGTCTCCCAATATAGAAGGAGCAACACTAAGTGCAATAATGTGAACTATTATGTCTGTATGTGTGCTTAACTATAAAATGTACTATATTTTAGCAGTGGGTTGTAAACACACAGGTTGTAAGTTTTGTATGGACGAAACTTGGAACTGAGTGGATTTACAATGCCTTTGCTGTGTGAATATTCTTTAGAGGCTTTACATGTTAAACAAACTCTATGAACTCACCAACCATTGTGTTGACACTTTTTAGCATGTTTAACTCAGGTCATAAGGCGATAGCTAGAGTTTGAAGCATAGAGTCGCACGACATATTTTGAAGACTTACGCTTTTATCATTTACCATTAGAAACATTTTGTAAACATTTATATATTATACTTTGGGACCTCATTGTTTGTAACTCTGATTTCATTTATCGAATGGTAACTTTTCAAAACGTCTCATTTAGAGGTCGTTTTCTATAATTTGTACTTTGTATTATGAAGTAGCACCCTAGTGACACAATCTTCCGTTGTGGTATTTTGGGGGTGTTACACACTCTTCTTGAAGAAATATTTAACCACTACTTCACACGGATCCTACCGAGCTAATCAGGGGAGTACTAGTTTCTTTCGGTTTTAATTACCTTCCATTATCATAACTTTGATACTTTCGGGGAACATTGGGGACAATGTTCAGTTTAAGTATAGGGAGGGAAAATAAAATAGGAACTTTGAAACTATGCTTATCCTTGACTATTTACCTTGTCCAATTTCATTTGTGTAATAAACCATGAGAAATATCAGTTAGGGTAATTTTGGCACCAAATTTAAAATTTTTCATGACATATAGGAGTGGGCCATTAGTCTTAATAAAGCGTCTCATGGATAGGAAGTTATATGACTAGCACAAAAAAACCCTTTACCACTTAAATTCCACAAAAAATGTGAGGATCGCCCTTAGATTTGTAGGAATTAAAGCATTCCACTTTAATGCTTCGAGAGTGTACCGGTAGTGTAATAGATTCTAGAACTTGTTTTGTGATGCATTCCGAGATTGCTAGTGAGACTACACTTGTGTAGTTAGGAATAACTAAATGATAAGAGGCATTAGGATAACCCTTGTTTGATACCCATAATATAATTACTTCTTCCACATCGGTTGAGTAATTCCCCCACACCCTTGCGTTGTACTCATCTTTAGTACACGATACCCCTAGTTAACCCCTCAGGCCTATCCTTTTCGCGGTTCTCGTGATGTTTCAGTTTTCCGAAATATCAATAAAGAGCATTATTTACAATCCACCCCCAAATGTACACCCAAATCGCCTTAGCCTACCTTGTATGCACTCACTTTTAGTGCATTATTGTTATCATACTAAACCCTTAGTTTAATTATCTAGTTACTTGCATAAGTTGCTAAGTCGAGTCATATCTTTTGTACACAGTTTTGGGACGATTGGGACTCATGGGAAAAGTTAAATTTTATGAAATGACGGGAAGGAACGTTAAATTCAAATTCCCTTTATTTACGTAATAATGTACTCCAAGTGTTTTGATCTTTTCAATTCGGGTCAAATTAGTGTTAGATTAATAAAAACTCAAGTGTAGGGATGTGCCTATAAATCCCTATTATTTTGATGTTATCATAGAGGATGGTAGAGTAAAAGTGTATGAAAAAAAAATGAAAAAAACATACGGGCTACCATCCTACATCTATCTTTAAATTTATGTTCGTTTGTTTCAAGTTATCTAGAGTTTAGAGTGTCGAGTCTTGGCTTAGCAACACCATTCTTCTCATGCTTGTAACATAAATATTTTTGACTTGCCACCACTAAATCGCCTGTCCCACCAAACCCTTTGTTTCCCTACCGTAAGCCTGACGTTACAACCCTTTAAAAGACCTCTTGGATAGTTTTTCCTAGGTGCTTACGCCAAAAGCGATGGAGGTTTGATCTAGTCTCAAGCCTATGGTAATCTATGTACTAGGACCGGTTAATGAGTGTTTATCTTCCATTTCCAACTTGATATATTTCATATACACCCGAGAGATGAGAGTATCCAAACACCACTTGTGAGGTGCTAGTATGTAATTTCCGTGCTTGTTATGACTTTTGCGGGGCTTATATGTGTTGTGAATTGTTCTAAACTAATGCTTCATGACCCCTAACTTATAAATTAATTGGCTAAAAGCACATTTGCTTGAGGACAAGCAAATACCAAGTGTAGGGATATTTGATAAGGATTTAAAAGGTACACTTTTGAGGGGTCATTTAAGCCCTTAATCGATCACTTTTGTATCCGTTACTACTTAATTTCGTTCTTTTTCACTTTTTAGGTCTCTTGAAGGCAAATTGCTGGAATGACACTTATTTGGACGAAAAGGCGCGAATATATGAAAAAAATGGCCAAAGTCAAGAATCGAGACACTCAAGCTGCTGGAACTGAAGGGGACGACGTCACGGCTTAATTGCGCCGCCGTCGCGACACACGTTGAGACGACTCAGAGAGCAAATTGCTATTTTACAAGTGACGGCATCAGGTTTAAAAGAGTAGGGCGTCGCAACTCAGACGACCTAGATTTGGATCCCGACGGCGTCAGAGTATGAAGCTGACGGCATCACAAGCATAAGGTGATGCCGTCAGAGAGTTGACGTGGCCAAGACGAAACCCTAATGGCGGCGACCCGACGGCATCACAATTACAGAGTGACGCCGTCGCATATTGTAACTCTGTATATAGAATTCGAATTTTCAGTATTTTAGAGAGGTAGTTTTGTGGAGTAAAACCTAAACAGAACATAGGCTGTCTTGGGTAGTATCTTAGGGTTCCATACCCTATTTTACAACAAGATAAGTGATTTACTTCATTAATTCAATTATGTCTTCAATTGTTTGTGTGTATGCTTGCATGTTTTCCATGTCCGGCTAATTTACTTGTATGTTTGCTTAGATCTATGAAACCTAGGTATTGAATATTGATTGGTTGTTTCTTATCTTAATTGTGATTGACCTAGTATTGCGATAGGTCATTCGTTGTGTTTTTAATGCTTAAGTAATCTTTGTGAACATTAGTTTATAATCACCTAGAGTTATTGTAGTCTAAACATCCAAAGAAAACCTTTGAGTTAGTTTATAAATCCTAGAGATTTTGTAGGCAAAAACTTAAGGTAGACTTAAAGAGTTAGAGATAAACGCATACCCTACAACCTTAGAAGACACAACGCGTTAAGAATAAGGACTTGACAATTCAACCATCAATAGGAGATAACTAGGGAGTAATAGCATCTAAGTAAACACATTTTTAACCATCATAAGAGCACACAACAATAGACATAGACTACACTCACCTTAGTTTGGATAATTAGATAATTAGATAAGTAGAGTAATCGGTAGAAATACCAACCCCCCCAAATCCAATACCCCGAGATTCGTACCTTTTCATTTTCTAAAAAACATAAAAAAGATAAAAAAATAATCTTCCTCAACCTCAACCTTAGCGTAGTAATTTCTCACTAGCATTCCTATTCCCCTAGAGAACGATATCAATTCCCGAGGCTTACCCCTAATACTACACTACAACGATTAGGTTCACTGCCTAGGGTGTTGAAAAACTTGCTCGACGAAAAGGAAGTTCCTTTGACCCTGAACGCGCGTTGTACACGTATGAGAAGGCTTCTCCGCCATAAGGAGTTGTGTCGTGTAGTTATTACGAACTCTCGAGTAGGTGACTCAGGGAGTGGAGTAGGGCAAGGAAGGTGTCCTTGTAGCCATACCACTATAAATACTTGTGTCATGGTTTTGTGTTTCTTACTCTTTACCTTTACATTACATACTTATCTATCTATCTATCTATCAACGTCCAACATACACATCTAAATAGATTGACATAAGTCGATCTAAATAGTTTAAAATCAAGTTTTAATCGGTAAAACTATTCAACCCCCCATTCTAGTTTTCCACAAAACATATTACTATAAGTTGTCTCATTTTAGACATAAAACCTACAACGCTGATCTAATAATCTCATTGAGGATATTTGATTTGAAAGAGAAGGAGTGCTAGAAAACTGTTTATGCAAGTTGTGACGTTATATTTGGACAATTGTATCTCATCATGAAAATAGTATGTGCATTAATACTTATTTTGTAAACAACAACTATAGTGCTTAACCGAACAATATAATCCTATGTATCATCACTAAGATGGAATATAGTATATTTAGTACATAGTAGATATGAAACCCCGAGTGCCAGTCACTTAAAGATCCATCATTAACTGATATGGGTACTAATTTTTCAGCTATATTTGTTTCAGAATTGTCAAGCTTTGAGTTTCATTTTTTCTTGAAAACATTTAAATCATCATCTTTATTTGACAGCTTTTGACAAGATAATTTCTTGCCATATATGTAAATTACTGTAAGTGTGGTAAGAAAGATAAGTGACTCGCACTCGCGGATGAATAATTCTACATACTGATCATGAAGAATCCCATATACCATGAATGCTTAGTCTCATATAGATTTAAGTAACAAAAAATGCGTAAATTATTGAATGAAAATTAGAGTTTACTAATCAATATATCCTACTCAGAAGATCGAGCTGCAAAACAACTTTTCTTTATTCTCTTGATGGTGACATATGTTCCCCTCCATTTTCCATGGTAAACTATCCGAAACATACCAGACCAAGCTCCCTTAACTCTTCAAGATCTTCATTCCTTTGGGCTTGTTATTGAACGTCCGCAAAATACCCAAACCCCTTTCAATGCACCCAATATAATCTGGTAATAAAATCCATGGGATTTAGACTACGGTTTATTTATAGATCATTACTACTAATTTAGAATACCTGTCAGAGTCGAGTCCTTTACATCTTCTTGTGAAGGTAGTGTGGAAAGTTATGTCGTTATCCAATGTTCTTTTCCATTTCTCAGTTTTCTAACAGCCAAATCCATGTATTCGGTATACTGAATTTAGTTGCAGGACATTGTCGAAGTATTTCTTGTCTTTTAGTTCGATGTTTTCCTGTATAGCATACCCTGCAAAAGCAAAGGCATGGTTGCTATTAATAGATAAATAAGTAGTTGTACACATAACATTGGTACAGGTCTGCAGCAGAGGAGTTTTTTTAGCACCTTGCAGCAGAAGCCAGTAGGGGTTGATGAAAAGATAAAGACCTTGACTTCTTGCACATTGGTGTCTAGCATTCACATTTAAATCAACAGAACCTGACAGTACTTGTTCAGGACTTCCTATAACAATGAAGATTGTTGGTGTATTAGTATTAGGTAATCTGTAATACGTATGATGTTAATAAAGCTGAATATCTAATATTCAGCACGTAAGTATTCGGGCATTTGTATGAACGTATAAGGTAACATGCCTGTGCTCGCTTTTTTGTATGCCCATAATCTGTACCAAAATCATCACGCACACCTAGCATCGATTGATTTACACTTGGCGAAATAGCTCAATGCCAACGACAATGGATGCGACCACGCTACGCCAACTGTGGCAGTAGCAGGATGCGAATGGTTTGACATGTCAACAACATTTGTAGAAGCTTCAACAACATTGCAATTAGCTGGGAGTGTACTATTACCTGAAAAACAAACATATGTAGTTATCAGTTTAACTGCGTAGAGGCAATTGTAAAATGTAGCATTAGATATTTGAAAATCCGAACAAGAACACACAATAAGATAATGAAAAATAGGTGACACCTATATACACAAAGATACTTAAAAAATGAAAAGCACTATAAGAAGAAGTAACTTACGTGTATAACACTATAACTACATATTTAGAATGAATAAGTTAATTATATTCAAATGTAAAGATAAGTTTACCACTGATTGCCGCTGGTAGTCATTTATTTTCTGAACGCGATCGACCAGATAAATTCTCTTGAAGAAACTAAATGTATTGAATAGCCTAAGAGAAAAAAAATGTGTGCTCGTTATTACGAAACATGGATTATACGGCAAATAACTGATAATAAATTATAACCGTTAACTTTTTATACATAACTACTGTGAGTGTGACAAAAAGACATTCCTCCAAATTTGAAAAGCTAGAATTCACAATTCACATAAACAAAGTTTTAAGCAATCAATAGGAATTAATGACTAAATAACAAACCCATACCTTGGATCAATTGTGTATACATTGGATTGAATAAGGTGCTTGGTAGATTAGGGTTAACCGATTTGATAATGTATTAATCGAATTTAGTGAAAGGAAAGAGATCCACTCGCCAGCAAAGGGCTCTCTGTATCATCAGCATTTATAAATGGTGACATGATTTTGGTTGTTTTCGGGGGCTACAATGTTAAATACAACAATGAGATATTTGTGGTGAAACCTACAATGAAGGATTCTAAACAGCCGAAGACCTTTTCAGTCACCAGCAGATGCAGCTGCAGCTGCATCAGCTTTTGTAACTGCAGCATATGACCTAGCCAAATCTGAAAACCTAGACTTAACATCAATCGGTTAAAGTCGAGAAACCTCTACCATCTATATGCAAAACGAATCTTCCAAGTCCATCTCCAATCCTTACTTCTCACATACTTATTTATCACCAAACATAGTCTTCATTCTTACAATGTAAACATGTGTCATGGTCTCTTATTATCACGGAAAAAAACTAATCTCATAGTAAATGATCATTCTTAATCTTCAACTCGTACTCAACATCAATGAATTATTGTGTAAGCTACAGTTAATTATTTCTGTTCAAATAAAATTACAAGAAATTAAGGCTTCCAAAAAAAGTTAAATATCCTGATATTAACCTTCAAAATCCTTTCACTATGATGTTAATTTTAACATCATAGTCAACTCTTAAATTAAGGCTTCCAAATACAATTAAACATCATAGTCAACTCTTAACCCTCAAAGTCCTTAAATCTAATAGTGGGAACTCCTCACAAATTGCTAACAAATAATTTTATAATCAGATTAAATCATACACAAATCAATGTGTAAATTTTATAACTTTTCGTAAGTAACATGAAAAACATATAGAAAAATCAAATCTTTAATAATAAAATTTAAAAATTATGAGTACCTGATTGAAGCTTCTATCTAAATTCAATTAATCTGAAAAAAAAAGTTAATCGAATTAGTAGAATCAATTAGATGAAAAAAACAACAAATCCAATCAAGGTTTCTAATGATTTGATCCAAAGAATTATATTATTAAAACACAAACATTATAAAAGCCATTAAGATGTTTGCAACAATTAGCAAAAAGTGTGTACCTTTGGCTTTGAGCGCAATCAAGACATGATCAGATGTGTTTGAGATTTAAGGTTCTGGAGCAAAAGTTGAATTCTTTGAGAAAAAAAATATAAACATGGTATGGATTTTGTGAGGTGCGTTATGTGATCTTGTGTTTTTTTGGAATTTGTGATTTATGATAAGGTTTTATTATTCCGGTTTGTTAGTGCAAAATTTGTAGGGGCAGTTAATGAAACCATGGATTTGTGGTCAGTATATCAATTTGGGAATGCAATGGTATGTCACAAAAACTGGCATGCTCCATTGGTTGTAGTGCTTGTGTGTGGATTCCGAAACCCGTGTTCGAATCTTGTAATGGACTAACTTTTTAAACATTTTAATTAATCCGGTTTTTAGCTATATTAAAGCTTAGGTGGCATGCTTTGCTTAGGTGGATTAATGACGTGACATTATGGGATGCCAAGTGGAATAATATGTGGCATGCCTCCTCTTATCTATACTACTATATAAAGTGTTTAGGACATTTTAAATATAGAAGTCTTAAAAAATTTTAAGACAAAAAACATTTCTAATAAAAGTAACCCACTAAACTTGTAACCAAAAGTACAATTAATATATCATTTGGTACAAAATAATAATGCATAAATAATGTAACTTGTAACATTCATGTATATTAATGTTAGAATTAATGAAATCACTAAAATACTCATTCAAAAGTACAATTAATATAGCACTTGGTATAAAACAATAATAAATAAATCATCTAGTTTTTCTTTTTCATTAAAACACTCACTAATGAAATTTACAAATCATTGATGATGTAATTAAAATACCCCATCACTCAAAAGTACAATTAATATATCAAATGATACAAAACAATAATGCATACATCATTTTATCATTTATACCTTTCAAACACCCACTAAATAATGATATTATTAAAATACTCTTCACTTTAAAGTACACTTAATATATCACATGGTATAAAATATTAACGCATAAATCATCTTATCTTATATTTCTTCTTTAAAACACCCACTAAATAAAATTTACAAATCATTAAGCGAATCATAGAAACCAATCTTTTATTTAGTCAGAATTTTGACACCGCCTATTTCAACCACGGCCACCATTTACCACCACAACTTAGCATTATAGACACCACTATATGGTGCTATCTATATCTATATCTATACTACTATATAAAGTGTTTAGGACATTTTAAATATAGAAGTCTTAAAAAATTTTAAGACAAAAAACATTTCTAATAAAAGTAACCCACTAAACTTGTAACCAAAAGTACAATTAATATAGCATTTGGTACAAAATAATAATGCATAAATCATCTAACTTGTAACATTCATGTATGTTAATGTTAGAATTAATGAAATCATTAAAATACTCTCACTCAAAAGTACAATTAATATAGCACTTGTTATAAAACAATAATAAAAAAATCATCTAATTTTTCTTTTTCATTAAAACACTCACTAATGAAATTTACGAATCATTGATGATGTAATTAAAATAACCCATCACTCAAAAGCTATGTAGTTATCTCGGTCAAATTTCAAATATCGTTCAAGGACCGAGATTTGAAATAGCGGTTATAGCGGTGAGATATCGGTTTTTATATTATCTAGAATATTATATTAATATCTATATATAATATATGTATTATGAATTTAAGTCAGGGGACCAAAGCTGGACAAACTAAAGATTGGTTTACTTTTTATTGTTTCCTTAGGATAATGTGCAAGGATGACTAAAGTATAAGGACTAAAGCTGTATTTATAGAGGCTTATAACACATCTAGGGTTATAAAAAAAACACATATACTTTCACCAGCAGCCATAACATAGATCCAATGGTTATAACCCATCTCTTTTTTTTTCTTTATCAAAACCAACAGCCATAACATAGATCCAAGCAAACCAAGATCCAAACACCACAAAAACCAAGAAAGTCACGTTCAGTTTCAAGTTGCAAAATCTCGGAAAAATCTCGAAAATCTCGCCGATTTCAAAATCTCGGCAAAATCTCGGCCAATCTCGCTGATAATATCGGATCTGATATTTGTGGGCGACATTTTGAACAGATATTATTTCTAAGGCCGAGATCCGAGATATCGACGAGATAACGAATAGATCTCGCCGAGATTAACTACATAGCTCAAAAGTACAATTAATATATCAAATGATACAAAACAATAATGCATACATCATTTTATCATTTATATCTTTCAAACACCCACTAAATAATGATATTATTAAAATACTCTTCGCTTTAAAATACACTTAATATATCACATGGTATAAAATATTAACGCATAAATCATCTTATCTTATATTTCTTCTTTAAAACACCCACTAAATAAAATTTACAAATCATTAAGCGAATCATAGAAACCAAACTTTTATGTAGTCAGAATTTCTGACACCGCCTATTTCGACCACGACCACCATTTACCACCACAACTTAGCAATATAAACACCACTATATGGTGCTATCTATATCTATATCTATACTACTATATAAAGTGTTTAGGACATTTTAAATATAGAAGTTTTAAAAAATTTTAAGACAAAAAATATTTATAATAAAAGTAACCCACTAAACTTATAACCAAAAGTACAATTGCTATATTAATGTATATTAATGCATAAATCATCTAACTTGTAACATTCATGTATATTAATGTTAGAATTAATGAAATCATTAAAATACTCTCACTCAAAAGTACAATTAATATAGCACTTGTTATAAAACAATAATAAATAAATCATCTAATTTATCTTTTTCATTAAAACACTCACTAATGAAATTTACAAATCATTGATGATGTAATTAAAATACCCCATCACTCAAAAGCTATGTAGTTATCTCGGTCAAATTTCAAATATCGTTCAAGGACCGAGATTTGAAATAGCGGTTATAGCGGTGAGATATCGGTTTTTATATTATCTAGAATATTATATTAATATCTATATATAATATATGTATTATGAATTTAAGTCAGGGGACCAAAGCTGGACAAACTAAAGATTTGTTTACTTTTTATTGTTGCCTTAGGATAATGTGCAAGGATGATTAAAGTATAAGGACTAAAGCTGTATTTATAGAGGCTTATAACACATCTAGGGTTATAAAAAAAAACACATATACTTTCACCAGCAGCCATAACATAGATCCAATGGTTATAACCCATCTCTTTTTTTTTCTTTATCAAAACCAACAGCCATAACATAGATCCAAGCAAACCAAGATCCAAACACCACAAAAACCAAGAAAGTCACGTTCAGTTTCAAGTTGCAAAATCTCGGAAAAATCTTGAAAATCTCTCCGATTTCAAAATCTCGGCAAAATCTCGGCCAATCTCGCTGATAATATCGGATGTGATATTTGTGGGCGATATTTTGAACCGATATTATTTCTAAGGCCGAGATCCGAGATATCGACGAGATAACGAATAGATCTCGCCGAGATTAACTACATAGCTCAAAAGTACAATTAATATATCAAATGATACAAAACAATAATGCATACATCATTTTATCATTTATATCTTTCAAACACCCACTAAATAATGATATTATTAAAATACTCTTCACTTTAAAGTACACTTAATATATCACATGGTATAAAATATTAACGCATAAATCATCTTATCTTATATTTCTTCTTTAAAACACCCACTAAATAAAATTTACAAATCATTAAGCGAATCATAGAAACCAATCTTTTATGTAGTCAGAATTTCTGACACCGCCTATTTCGATCACGACCACCATTTACCACCACAACTTAGCAATATAGACACCACTATATGGTGCTATCTATATCTATATCTATACTACTATATAAAGTGTTTAGGACATTTTAAATATAGAAGTTTTAAAAAATTTTAAGACAAAAAACATTTATAATAAAAGTAACCCACTAAACTTGTAACCAAAAGTACAATTGCTATATTAATGTATATTAATGCATAAATCATCTAACTTGTAACATTCATGTATATTAATGTTAGAATTAATGAAATCATTAAAATACTCTCACTCAAAAGTATAATTAATATAGCACTTGTTATAAAACAATAATAAATAAATCATCTAATTTTTCTTTTTCATTAAAACACTCACTAATGAAATTTACAAATCATTGATGATGTAATTAAAATACCCCATCACTCAAAAGCTATGTAGTTATCTCGGTTAAATTTCAAATATCGTTCAAGGACCGAGATTTGAAATATCGGTTATAGCGGTGAGATATCGGTTTTTATATTATCTAGAATATTATATTAATATCTATATATAATATATGTATTATGAATTTAAGTCAGGGGACCAAAGCTGGACAAACTAAAGATTGGTTTACTTTTTATTGTTGCCTTAGGATAATGTGCAAGGATGACTAAAGTATAAGGACTAAAGCTGTATTTATAGAGGCTTATAACACATATAGGGTTATCAAAAAAACACATATACTTTCACCAGCAGCTATAACATAGATCCAATGGTTATAACCCATCTCTTTTTTTTTCTTTATCAAACCAAAGGCCATAACATAGATCCAAGCAAACCAAGATCCAAACACCAAAAAAACCAAGAAAGTCATGTTCAGTTTCAAGTTGCAAAATCTCGGAAAAATCTCGAAAATATCGCCGATTTCAAAATCTCGGCCAATCTCGCTGATAATATCGGATCCAATATTTGTGGGCGATATTTTGAGCCGATATTATTTCTAAGGCCGAGATCCAAGATATCGACGAGATAACGAATAGATCTCGCCGAGATTAACTACATAGCTCAAAAGTACAATTAATATATCAAATGATACAAAACAATAATGCATACATCATTTTATCATTTATATCTTTCAAACACCCACTAAATAATGATATTATTAAAATACTCTTCACTTTAAAGTACACTTAATATATCACATGGTATAAAATATTAACGCATAAATCATCTTATCTTATATTTCTTCTTTAAAACACCCACTAAATAAAATTTACAAATCATTAAGCGAATCATAGAAACCAATCTTTTATGTAGTCAGAATTTCTGACACCGCCTATTTCGACCATGACCACCATTTACCACCACAACTTAGCAATATAGACACCACTATATGGTGCTAAAACCGCTATTTGAAAACACCTTGTATGTTTAAACGATATATAATATTACACGTCCTAAACGAATAGCTATATCGTTGACCATCGTTTCAGTATCGTCGTTGCATCGTGATGCAAGTCTGTCATTTTTTAAAGCAACATTGTGCAGTAAAGTTGTTCCATTAAGTTATCGCCATGTGTTAAGTTAGCATCATGAAAAACATATAATCGCGTAGGCACCCTGCTATGAAAGCTTTTTATTATGTTACTAAATGCGTAAGTAAGAAAACAAACAAATTTCCAATTAATAACCTCTGTTGGACTTTTTTTTTTCTTCTTTAAAAGTAATGCATCGAAAAAACCTTGCTATCGCCAAAAAGTATAATCACACAGTACCCGCCGCCGCAACGCGCGGGGTACCCGGCTAGTATATAATGCATATATATATATATATATATATATATGTATATATAGATTTGCGTTCATGTGGTGACCGCTCTTAAAATAAAAACAATATGAACCAATAAGGATTTGACATGTGTCATTTTCCTTTAATTGTCAAATAAGCTAATAACTAAATATAAAAGGGTAAAATAGGTATATTACTTCTCCCTATATTAACTCCTTCTCTCTCTCCCCTATTTTCACTTAAAACGTGTATCCTCTTCTCTTTCTTTTAAAAAAAAATCTTCATCTTAGAATCTCAGACCTCATTCAAATCGTCTCTTTCTTTCATTAAAATATTCAATCCCAGATCTCATAAAAACCATCCTACACCAAAACCCATGAACAAAAATATCCCTTATGAATTCAATCATGATTAGCCGCACAAATCACGGTCGGCTCACCCTCAAACACACACAAAAATAAACCCATAAAAAAATTAACGGGTTACGAACAACCGCCTCCACTGAAAAAAAATACTGGTCACGAACTCGGTGAATGCATCACTGTAAAAAAGCAACCGCCGCTGAAAGTTTGTATGTAAATCGATCTGGGTTTTAATTTATAATATATTACTAAATGTTTTTTGGTTTCTTTTAGAACCGTTCGTATGTTGTTGTGTTCAATAATATGAACACAACAGATATGACCAATCCAGGATTCAATGGAGAACCGAAGATGGCCTGATTCAACAACAGGAGCTCAAGAAGATAAAGAATAGAGACTCAAATTGAAGAACAATGATTGTTATTAATGGAAGATAGTTTGTTACAATGATGTGAGAGAGAATGAGAGAAGATAACTGTTTTACAAGTGAATTTGATAACTAGAAATGTAATGAACAAGATCTATTTATACAAAGGGAGGAAGGAGAAAATGGGAGGAATGAGAAATGGGAAAAGTAGTTATTTGAGTATCTGTTGACTTTGCTTGTTTGACTTTCCACTTTGAATGCTGCATATAACAATGCCCACTCCTTGAAACATTGCTTGACCACAAGCAATCTAAGCATTCTAATCAACTGAGGAACCTTTCTTAACCCCTTTAATCATCTTCCCCTTTAAGCCAAACATTCACCGAGCATATGAATCCACTGAACTAACTCCTGAACTTCTTGAGGTTCACTTTTCTGTTGACTTTCGTTTCTTTATTTTACGAGACCCATTGAATGAACAACCCATTGAATGAACAACCCACTGAATGAGTAACCCCCTGACTAACACATTGAACTTGTACAACTGAGTAAATTTGGACTTCAAGCTCGAGTTTAACTTTAGTGTTTGGAACATCAAGAATTTGATGAATTTCAGTCTCATCTTCCATAGCATTACCCGACAACTTCTAGCAACCCTTGTTAACGTTTCTTCCAATATACCAATAAAGGAATTCCCATCTTGTTTGACCCGCTGATGAACATCCATAAGCTTTTTTCTTTCTTTTGGGCCATTTCCATATGTCAAACACCACACGTTCCTTTTTCTTTTCAACCATATCCATATATCCAATTCCAATGAATTGCCGTCTTTGAATATGTTTTCGTTAGGTCATTTCCATACTCAAACTTCCACCATTTACTTTTAAAATTGCAGTTTGTATAGTACACCTTTTTCCTCTTGGGCCATTTCCACAAATCCAACGTCCAATAACCAAATCTATTTCCATTCTTTTTATCACCCTTGAAATGCATAAGCAAAGACCTTACATCTAAATAAATCAAGTTTCTAGTCCCCTTTTTTAAATTTCCCTTCTGCTTCCTTCCTTGGTCCCTCTTAACCTCAAATTTAAGAACAGTTTCTGAGTAAGATGCATGAGCAGTAAAGGATATACCTTCAACAACTTCACCAACCTTTTCAAAAACTTTTCTAATATCGTCTTCTTTTGTCTCCTTATTTAACCCATGGCTGAAAATCTTCCTCCTCTGCTTCATATGCCACCAGGAAGCTACCATGTGTCCACTCAATACCCCGGTCTCACTCAACAATAATGCATCTTCGACCCCCGTTAACCCCACTTCATATTTTCGAAAATTACCAACACCAACATGCCATCCCATGTTGTCAGCACCATTCGATCACCGTTTCCAACCCATCTTCGATTGGATTCAAGACTTTCTGAATCTAACCCATCTTCAGTTGATTCAAGACTTTCTGAATCCAACCCATCAACGGTTTTAATATCATTTTCCACTTTTTCCCTTGAATTCATATCGACACCAAAGCCAACTTGATTAAAACCTGATGTTAACAACTGATCTTGAACTTTTGTGACCTCTACATTATAGGTTTCAGTCACTTCACTCCCGAATCTTTGCAAAATTGACGTTCTATAAGTCATCCAAGCCACATTTTTTCCCAAAAAATATGAACTTGTAACAACCTTATGCCACTCTAAAGCTTTGCCAAACAAGTGTAGAGAAATGAGATTTACCTTATGCTCATCAGGAACGTTACAAACTTTAAAGAATTGCTCACTCATAAACATCCATTCCCTCTCATCCTAACTTTGGAAATTCAAGCTTTGTGACCGTATTGAACTAACGCATACGATTCATTGCCACCATATTCTGATCACAAGTAACAACACCACCCCTTAATTCTACCAACAATTCACGCCTTAATTCCTCTTTCAATTGTCTCATCATCTCCCTCATAGGCTCATCTTCATTACTGGTACTAGAACGTGTAAAACTATGCATTTTGATCAAAAGTGAACCAACAATTGAAACAGACTAACAAACTTTTCCAAAATAAAGTAACAACTGTAACAACTTTTCAAGAACCGTAACTAACTATCAAGATTTGTAACTAACTATGAAGGATTGACACAATAACACGTTTTGTGATTGGAAATCAGAAAGACGAATGATTTTAGTGCGTATTTTTGGATTTTTTTTAACTGGCCAAGAACGATGCTTTGATACCAATTGTTATGAACACAACAGATATGACCAATCCAGGATTCAATGGAGAACCGAAGATGGCCTGATTCAACAACAGGAGCTCAAGAAGATAAAGAATAGAGACTCGAATTGAAGAACAATGATTGTTATTAATGGAAGATAGTTTGTTACAATGATGTGAGAGAGAATGAGAGAAGATAACTGTTTTACAAGTGAATTTGATAACTAGAAATGTAATGAACAAGATCTATTTATACAAAGGGAGGAAGGAGAAAATGGGAGGAAGGAGAAATGGGAAAAGTAGTTATTTGAGTATGTGTTGACTTTGCTTGTTTGACTTTCCACTTTGAATGCTGCATATAACACGCAACCGTCCCTTCTTCTCATCTTTTGTCATTGATTGGTTTATTGTGTAGATAAGGATGTTTGCTTTGTTAGTTTTGTGTATAACAGAAATTTTAAAAAATTATGTATTATTGTTTATTACGTTTATCTAATTCGGGTTTTTAGTATCGGCAACTGATATTTGTGTCATATCAATGTTTGCATCAATAATGTAAAATGTGACTTCAAATGTATTAATAAACTAAATGTGTCACTTAAAATGTATTATAAAATTAAGTGTGTCAAAAAAAACTTAAGATCTCACATCGAATATATCAATAAACAAACTGTGTCACCTGAAATGCATAATGACATTAATACCTAGTTTGTCACTTGAAATGTATTAAAAAAGTATTCGTGTCAAAAATTATAGTATATGTTAATAAAAATGTGTCAACAAAAATTAATGTATCAACTTAAGTGTGTCACTAAATATGTATAAAAAACTTGACGTGTCACTAGAAATGCATCACACAATGAAGTGTCAAAAAATATAATGGGTCACTAGAAATGTAGCATGAAATTGCATGTCACAAAAAATGTGTCAACAAAAATATGTTATAAATATTAGGAAAATGATAAACGGACCTAATTAAACGGGTTTAAAAGATGACCTAACGCATAAATGACTTGTACAGTTGCATAACTGTACAAGTCATTTATACATTATGCCACCTTTTAGGCCCATTTAATTAGGTCCTTATATCATCACTCTAAATATTAATGTGTCACTATAAATGTGTTAAAAAAATGCGTCAAAAATATTAATGTGCCAATTAAATGTAAATTTGTGTATCAAAAGTAACATGTATAAACTGTACCTTTTTGAATGCTTGGTGAGTTAGTAAATTAACATTCATGCTTCGTTAAAAAAAAGAAGAAAAACATGCGAAATTGACGTATAAAAAAAACGACAACTTTATGGGCTTGGTTCAACACTTAAAATTGGTTTTATTAAAATGACATCATATTCAACTTATTTACAATGATACCCTTTATTTAATTAGAATTAAATCCATGTGTTATGGTACATCTAACGATTCAGATTGGTTCTTATTGTTTTTACTTTAAGAATGGTCACCACAAGAACGCCACCCTGTATATATATATATATATATATATATATATATATATATATATATATATAAATATATATATATATAAGGTTATGGTAAAAGGTCATTTGTGGTAAAAAGGATAAGAAGTGTTTTTAGCCATTGGATGTATCAATCCAAAATAAATTAAAGGATGAGATTAAATGAGTTATTAATGACAATTCATTAATCTTAATGGGTCATTATATGTTATTGTGAAACACAAAAGGGCATCATGGTCTTTTAGTATATAACATCAAACGTCTGTTTTGCTTCAAAAACATAATGGCATGACACATCCTAATTTAATGACATTCACACTTGATTCAAAAAATTAAAACGTATTTGGTTCCTTACTAATTTTTCCTCACTTTTTGTTTTGCTTGCTATATATTACTTGCAGATACTTTTCTACTATTGCTTTTTTCTTTTGATACCGAGTGATACCGTCATCAACCATCAGCGACACGTGACTATTGACATATTATACTATTTTTAACACATAACTTTTTTTAACTAACAATATTGACACACACAACTTCGTATAATTGGCACACTATCAATGTTGTAACGCTATTATTGACACACAGAAGAATATTTAAACAAACAATGTTTACAAACTCGACACATAACTTCTTAAAATTATTAATGTTGGCACACTCTCAATACGTTATTGTTGACGCATATAAGAACATTTTAACTAACAATGTTGACACACTTGACACAATTTTTTTCATAATTGACACACTATCAATGCGATATTATTGACACATAAAAGAACTTTTAAACTAACAATGTTGACACACTTGACACATAACTTTTTATAATTGACACACAATCACTGTTGACATAATGTCACTAGAATATTATTGACACATACAAATGTTTTAACTAACAATGTTAACATACTTGACACGTAACTTCTTATAAATGACATACAATCAATGTTGACAAGTTAATAATAAAACATCAATGTTCACACTTCTTATAATCGAAACACAAAATAACATAAAATATGAAGAAAAAAAATTCGTCTTTTGAAGCTTGCATTTACAATAGTAATGGTGGTCATATAAATACAATAAATGAGTGGTTAAAAGGCTTAGATGAGAATTTAAAAAAATAGTTTTTAAATACCTAGAATACACTTATTAATTAAATAACACATTTTACACATTTAACCTTTTTTATCCTTTCTATCCAAATAGCCTTTTTATTTGATCCAACCTCAAGAGTATGGTTATTGTGGAAAGTCACTAATGGTAAAAAGTATAGGAAGGAATTTTAGCCATAGGATTATGAGATTAAATTGGTGTATTAATGGTATTAAATTAAGGTATTAATGACACATTTGACACATAACTCTATATGTTGACACACTTGCACAAAACTTATTGTAATTGACACATAATTGACGTATTATTGACACACACACGATTGTTTTAGCTAAATATGTTGACACACTTGCACATAACTTCTTCTAATTGACACACAATTGTCAGATTTTTAATACGATATTAATGACACATACACTTTTTATCCTTTTTATCTTAAAAACTTTTTATTTGATCCAAACCCTATATATATATATATATATATAGAGTTTGGATCAAATAAAAGTTTTAAGATAAAAGTGTATGTGTCATTAATATAAGTATTAAAATGACTGTGTCAATAAAGAAGTTGTGCAAGTGTGTCAACATATTTAGCTAAAAATCGTGTTGTCATGTCAATATGCGTCAATTATGTGTCAATTACAATAAGTTTTGTGCAAGTGTGTCAACATATAGAGTTATGTGTCAAATTTGTAATTAATACCTCAATTTAATATCATTAATACACCAATTTAATCTCATAATCCTATGACTAGAATTTCTTCCTATACTTTTTACCAATAGTGACTTTTCACAATAACCATATATAAGAGGAGGCATGCCACGTCATAATGCCACTTGGCATCCCATAATGCCATGTCGTTTTTACCAATAGTGACTTTTCACAATAACCATATATAAGAGGAGGCATGCCACGTCATAATGCCACTTGGCATCCCATAATGCCATGTCATATTTCCATGTCATCACAATTTATCTACCAAAGCAACAAATTAATCTATTAAAATTCGGATTAATTTTATTAATCTATTAAAAAATGAAGCTCCTTAGGTTCGAACTTGAGGGGTTTTTAACAATATGAAACATGCCAACCATTAGAGCAACATAATTTTTTGATTACATTATGCAAAGCCAAATCTATAAACTTAAAAAAAAACAAATAAAAAACACTAATTAGTATTACCATCTATAGTTTATCATAATCTTTACCAGTTTATTAAAAAACCCTAATCTCCTAAAACATAATTCGGTATACGTTTCTTCCTCCAAAAACCTCCATAACTGCAACCATCACCAGTCTCTTAAAAAAACCCTAAAGCAAAAGATTGCAGCAGTACACGAATACAGAAGTTAGGATACGTTTCGTTACAGATTATTTAACAGCCTTTCTTACTTCGTATTTAGTTTTTGATGCTAAACTAAATTGGTATCATTTGTTATTGATGTAGAGCTCAGTACATATGATAAATCATCTGTAAGAATATGTTAAAGGGTGTTTGAATATATAGCAGCTTTCACCTGATACCATTCTTCTTCTTCGCACCTTCAGGTGAGCTTTCTCTATTCCAGAACATTTGATTGTACTTTTGTGTAATTTTGCCACACGGCATAGGCCTTGATAACAAAGGTATATGGTGTGATTTCCAATTCTAAGCTTTTTTTGTTCAGCTTCCTTATGTTTTCAGTTTTAGGTGTTGATGAGCGTTTAAAGCCTATTTTTAAAACCTATTTGTAAAACTCAGGAATGAGCAAAAATGTTCCAAACAATTCCTAAATTTTCTTATTAAAACAATTAAATTTGTAAAACTTGATGTTACCATTGTAATACGAAGTATGTATACTCATTGAATGACCTATTTTCCCGATGCTATCTATACAACATTTTAAAGGTATTGATATTCACCCATATACCATGTTTCCTTGTGTTACTATTAAAAACCTATCCAAGGTTTTGGACTAACAATGAAAAAGTTAAATTACATATTTTTTGGTGAAGAGTATTAACTTCACGGCTCGGCTCAGTGGAAGTAAACTATAGATTTTATCTCAAACATGTTGCACAGTGACTAGCTACATCATTACAGAAATATGGGCACATTAAAAGCCGTTAGATCACTTTTACTTAACAAACTCATCAGGGGACCAAACATGAGCGAGCAGATTATAATTGGAACACCCAGTGTGGTATACTTATTGATTGTTTGTAAAAAGATTGACACATCGCATATCAAAATGATGGCGATGGATGATGCTGACATCTCTACCATTCACAGGGTTGATATAGGAGTTGCATGTTGTATCGGGGTCAAATGGGAATGGGATTGATCCTTTTGCTGCAGAACTACCATATCACATTCTTCTCGAGGTATTGTTTTTTATTTTTATTTGTTTTTCCTGTTGTTATTTTGAAATTTATATTATGGAGGTCGATTGGAATGTTTTGCGTTTCATCCTATGAATTTATTGCTTTTATCAATAGGATCACGAGTGAAGATGCTTATTAGAAAATACCTTTTTAATCTAAGATGATGAAAGTCGTTTTCTTTCGATTCGTAGTCTAAAATCAATCAAAACCGATATTAAGTTAATAATCTAATAATACAATAATCTCCACATTAAACTTCAAATAGTAACTTTGCAAGTATTTCTCCAATATCATCCATGTTTTCATAATGCCAACAATATTCAATTAATTGTCACATGCAAATTGAACATTAAATTTAGTAAACCAACATGCATAGTTATTCTATAAATATAGGATAGCTCAGAAGGAGAGGATAAAAACACATAAAAAAAAAGTCATGGTTCAACAGTTCAACTAGAAAGAAAAACAAAAGGAAACATGGAGCAACATGCTATAAAGGAGGCCATTTAGGTAATTCAATGGTTTATAAAGCTTCACAAAATCCACAACTCTTTCAAAAGCAGCGTCCAAATTTGGAGTTTTTTAATTACAGTGTATCTAAACAAGGCTTGTTTTTTGTTGAAGCTTTATTTTCAAAATAAAAAGCTTGTAGCTATGAAAAAGCTTTATATGATATTGTTCTAAAAATGTCGACATACTTTCATATAGTAAAAGTACGTTTGTATTCTATGATTTGTTTTTATGGTTATGGAGAGCTAATGTGAAAAATTGAATCATTGCCAAAAAAAACTATTTTCTTTGCAGCTACCTCAGCCGCTGCCGTATTTATTCATATATTTGTGACCTGGTTGTACTTGGGACTCAAGAGGCGTAAGCTTATGATTCTTCGAGAAAAATTCTTTAGGAAAAACGGTGGAATAATGTTGCAAAGAACGAATATCTAACAATGGATGTTCTCATGGCCAAGCGAAAGTCTTCACTTCAGAGGAGCTTAAGCAGGCAACAAATAACTATGATGAAAGTAGGATTATTGGCAGGGGTGGATATGGCACAATGCATAAAGGAGTTCTATCTGATAACCGAATACTTGCCATAAAGAAGTCCAAATTATCATATCAGAGTGAATCCTAGATAGAACAATTTATTAATGAAGTAGTTATACTTTCGTAAATCAATCATAGAAATGTAGTGAAGCTGATTGGATGTTGCCTGGAAACTGAAGTCCCATTATTGTTCTATGAATTCATTCCAAATGGCACACTTTCTGATCACATCCGCAACGAAAGCAAGTCGCTGGCTATTACTTGGGACATCCGACTCAGAATAGCAATAGAGACGGCTGGAGAACTTTCATATTTACACTCTACAGCGTCTATCCCAATCATGCATCAAGATGTCAAGCCAATGAATATACTTTTGGATGATAGTTATATAGCAAAAGTAGCAGATTTTGGAGCTTCTAGGTAATTCCAATGGATCAGCTTGAGTTGACCACAATAGTACAAGGAACGCTAAGTTACTTGGATCCTGAATACAGGCACACAAGTCAACTAACTGATAAGAGAGATGTTTATAGTTTCGGAGTAGTAATTGTACTGGAACTTTTTACTTGAAAGAAGGTTCTTAGCATTGATAGGCCAGAGAACGAAAGGAACCTAGCTATGCTTTTCTTGTCTTCATTAAAAAGAGGGGAGACC
Source organism: Chrysanthemum makinoi (assembly GCA_910596185.1). Lineage (NCBI taxonomy): Eukaryota > Viridiplantae > Streptophyta > Magnoliopsida > Asterales > Asteraceae > Chrysanthemum > Chrysanthemum makinoi. Next base: position 199,155,106 of record OU343222.1, on the reverse strand, counting down.
ATTAAAAGTTATTATTGCAGTTGAATGAAGTTCCTAACGAGATCATTCAAGTATCAATGCTTGTAGAAAGATGTTTACGCCTTAACGGAGATGAACGGCCAACCATGAAGGCAGTGGTGTTGAAGCTCGAAGGAATATTGGAATCAATGGTACAAAAGCATCCATGGGTGCAAAGTACTTCACATGAAAAAGAAACGGAGTATTTGCTTAGAGAGCCGATGGAAGACTATGGATACACAGACAATGCCAACACGTGATCATCTACTTTTGATAGCATGAGTAATAACAGTGACTATGTGATATCAGTTCCACCTGGGGTCCATCTGCTATCAAATGCAAGTCTCGACACTCTATGGCCTAAGGTTAACAAGTGAATGTGACCAAAATTTTACAAAAGCACAATATTAATGTTTAATTAGATGTGATGTGTTCATTAATATATGCTTGAATATTATCCACTCAGGCTCAAAGATTGGAGAATGGTTTTAGAGATTTTTTGAATCAGTATGGTGACAAAAATGACCTTAGCAAGCTTCCTCACATCAACTCTCCAGAGTTTGAGTACCAGATGAGCTCTGTATTTGTTGACGGGGTATCTGCAAAAGTAAAAACTATCTCCAGACACCTTTAGCCTTTTTTTATGGTCTCATGATATTTGATCTTAAAAATTTCTATTTTGCAGGGACGTTATGGTACACGAAGCACCTCTGCATTGGCTGTAAAAGCAAGTGGGGAAGTGTTCTAAATGTGCTGATACGACGCTTTCATCAAAGCTAATTGGAGGAGAGAAAGACTTTTTGAAAAGATGGTCGTGGATGTTGGGAGTAATGATACATTGGACATGATTGGGATAAAGAAGGTAACATTCAAATTTAGATGGCCAATCTTTTACTGGCTTATTTGTTCTTCCAGTGATAGTTTTACTTTATCGATAGTTAAGAAAAATGATGATTGCCAGGTTAGTTTCATTAGTATAATGCATAACCATGTACTTTTTGGGTTGCTTGGGTAATTTTGTTTTCGTGTAATGTTAGATCATGTTCATTATTTTAATGCCTCTTAAACTCCTTGCAACTGTTGGTATTTGCTACTTCTTTCAAGGAGAACGTAACGACGTTTGTGTTGAGATCCATCGAGGTTTCGCATCTAAAAAGTCACGAGAGTCTATTAGTGGAGAATGAGGCTGATTATGTGAAGCACTACAAAGTATATCTAGGAGATGAGGAGCCAAAGATTAAATACATCAAAAGGATGTTGGAGCATGGCGATAAGGTACAACTGAAAATGATTTTGTTTAAAAATGGATGTTGCCTGTGCTGATTACTAATGATACCTACTGTGTTGGCTTTGATGCTCCAAGGGTGAGCTTATCTTCCAACTCTTGGTTCATAATTTTTTTTTATTTTTTTAATTGTAAAAACTGATTTTGACCTTCCATATATTAGGTCAATCTGGTTATTAACTATGACCTTCCGACAGTAGATGCTTCGAGAACAGTCACAGTGTGAGAGACATCAATCTTTACTCAGCTGGAGAGACCCCCGAGCTAAAGGGCTTTTTGTGATTTTCTGTTTGATTGCGGCTATTATTCTGTATGTCACACCTCTTAAGATTGTGGTATTTTTGACTGCCTTATTTGTGTTAAGACCCCCGTTGTTTCGACGCAAGCTTAACTTCGGTCTGAATTTTATATATGGTAGCGAACTTTGTTTTCATGTAAACACTCAAATTTCAAATACTAATTTAGGCTCATTTATTTTTCTCCGTTCTTTAGGAACAAGCATCACAAGATGAATTAAAAACGTCTGAAGAAGCTTCAACATCAGTTGGTAGCAGGAATATACAACAGATAAAGCAACCATTGAACCTCATATTCGGTACATTTAATCAGAAAATTATTGCGGATTTAGAAAAATAAAAGCTGCTGACTCGAGAGGTGAAGAAGATGGGAGTCAAGAGAGAAATAAAGGTGTATTTGTAGCTAATGTTACGTCAAGCTTTCAAAATGGTTTAAAGATATCAAATGAGGTGAGCATGGAAAAGCAGACGAGAGGTGGGACAAGTGGCTACATCCGAGATTGTAAATATGATGCATGGACAAGAAAAGGGGCTTTAGAGACTGGTGGGCGGAGTCAGGTGTTTCCTAATAGAACAAGTCAAGTGACCAATAGGGTTATGAATCGGGCTCGGGGCTTTAAAGATACCAACCAATAGGGTTGTGAATCGAGTTATGAGTTAAGTGCTCCTTAATAGTTACGTCTTCTTGTAAAGTTTCTATGGCCCACCTGTTGCAATGTATACACAACCACAAATTTACCAACTTTATGCCGGTTCGACATTTAATTACTCTTTTTCTTGAATTCATGGTCATGGAGAAGACCCCTTTTGGAAGCCATTGGCCCTGGTGGGGGTAGCTTGAACCCTTTTGAGTTCAGACAAAAAAAATACGACAAACATGAAGCAAGTTATCGGCCGAATCAATGGTATTGCACCTTAGTTCCATAATAGGGGAGGTATATATTCATACAAGTCATTTTTACATTCCACTTTCATCTATTTAGTACTTTATATGCATATATTTGAACCTGATTCAATGTATTTGATGGGTATTGAATTCAGGATGAGAATTCAGTGGATCCACCAACCATTGGAGTGGTACACTACTACATTTTTTCGCTCTAGCTTTTTTCTATTATATACCATTAAAGGTCCAACATCATCTCCAAAACTGAAATGTATACATCTGTGTAGTTTGTCATTTACATATGATCTTTAACAAACCGTTTTGATTCATTTTCGTTAAATATTTGTATCATGTGAAGTATAGCATGTTTTACTTGGAATATCCTTTGTTATTAACGAGTTGCCATTTTGCAAACTAATTATCTAGCTTATGACACCAGTTGATATATACGAAGAATCGTACCATAAGTCATAATCTAGAAGTGGCCTACAGTTTTGGTTATCATTTAGGTAGAGTGAAGATATGAGTGTGACCACTACTGTACCATTGTATAGTAGCTAACCAACTCTATGTGAAGCCATTTTTGTTCACTGGAATCGGAGATCCAAAATAGATTTTAAGGTCCATTCCTAAAGAGGTCAAACACACACCAAGACGTACCTTTGTCTAGCCGTATCAATGTGTATTCAAGATATATCTCAACCACTATGCAAGTGTGTTAGATTAATACCCTCATGGTGAAAGAAGAAAGGCTGGAAGAGACCCAAAAAGAAGTTCTATTGTTTTACTGTTTGAATTAGGGAGGTTTCGGTAATTTCTATATTGATTTTATTTAGTTTGTTAATTTGCGAAAGCTTCTAATTGTGGTATATGACACCATCTGTAGCAAATGCTCCCATGGGTTGAGGATAGAGCTGATACATAGCAAAGAATGGAGCATCACAAGCAGCAATTCAGTCGGCTCTTGCTTATGCATATGGGATTGGTGGGATTTTATTCTGAAATTTTTTTATAGTAAAATTTGTGATTCGCCATCAATTTGTTGTAATTTATATTTAAATGTTTGGATGGTGCAAGGGGAGTATATGAAGAATGTTGGGATTAGATTTTTTAGAAATTGCTAACAACTGATGCAAACGAATAATAGGTGAACCAACTATCTTTATGTTACTAAAATTTCTATGTTTTAGATATTTCTTATTAGTTGTCATACTAATATTGACTTTTTTTTAATGTAGGAAAGTAGCAAAACTTTATCCAGATGGCGCATGTGAGGTAGGAACAAGAGTAGCGCTTTGAAAATTGGTGGGGCGAGGCAACGCAGGTCAGGGAACCCAAGTAGAGCCTCCTGAGCATGTTGACTGTTACCATCCTTGAACCTAACCGACAAAAGCACTTGACCATTGTCAGTAGGAAATGGTATGCGTATTTACCTACCCAACTGATGCATATTTCTTTTTGTTAATGCTAAAGGTTAAACATTGTTATTGTTAATGATGTAAAGCATGCAATGATTGTCGAGATTCATGATAGTAAAATTTTGCTTCAACAAATATATTAATTGTCTGTTGCTTTATCATGTTAGGAGTCGATTACTTAATTGATATTTTCTTTTTGTCATTGAAGGGGCTTCACAAAGTTCAGCCGTACTGATTATATTCAGTGGAAGTCTGAGAACCGCATCATGCCTGATGGTGTTAACGCCAAGGTAATTCTTTCTCATTTTCAGGAAACGTAGGATGTCACTGTTGTGAGTTTGACTGTTCTGTCCATGTTCAGTATAAAGTATCGTAAACGCCAAGTTAATTTATTCTCATTTTCAAGAAACGTAGGAAGTTTGTGAATGTGACTCTTCTGTGCATGTTTAATAGCCTATCGTTTAGTACCTAGCTAATTTGTATAGTTTAAATAGCCAGATATGGGAAGGTGAATTGTTTTTGATAAATGTTTAATTGCGAACTGCATAGTAAACTGACAATATGCTTACAAAGAGTTATTTCTGCAGAGTTTTTAGTTAAATGATTTCCAGCTTTGGTTCCCAATTGAGCATCGCTACAAACATCAAATTTAACAGACTATTATATCATGACTTGCACAAGCTGGTAGTGGATGGTTTATATTTTTAACACTTTTATTAAAGAAAAAAGGAAAAAATAACTTATGATTTTTATGTCTTTACAAACACTGGATTTCACTGAAACTTTTATATTTCATTGTTAGCATTTGGCAATAATTGATGTTTGGCCTATTTGCTAGTGAATAGATTAATATGAGCCATGTTTCATTTTTACGTTAAAATGGGTCAATGTGATGCTTAGCTTACAAGTAAATGGGTCATACGGTTCGAAAGTTGCCTAAAGTGTAATTTAATGCATAAAGTATACTAAATCATCAGTTTCTAATATAGATGTCTAACAAAAAAGTGATTTTACTAGCAAAAAAATCTTTTCAGATTCTAAGCTGCAAGTGCAGTAAGTCTTACGATACTCGAAGGATAGGATCACCCAATGAATCATTGGAGAGACAGATTTAAACCCCAAAGACATATTGCCATAATCCAATTAGCTAGATAGGTTGATCGATAGATATATTCCCGCTCGATGGCACAAGTTTACTCGATAGCATCCTTTTTACCACTTTATTTTTCGTGCTTAAATTTTATGGAATTTGTTGATTAGTTTTATTTCATTTATATTAAATTGTAGGATAAAAAGTTTACATTTGTGTGCTTCGGTTCTATTTCTTAAAGTAACACGTATATATAATGTTTCGAAATTGGTTTCGATTTTGCATCTCATTATAAGTCTACAAAGAACACAAGTCTTATATATTAGTTTAGCATAAGTTTTGATGATTTATAGAGTAATTGGACTTTGCTAAAGTCATGTCGCAAAAAAGAATGATGGTACTAATTATTTAGGATGTGTTTGGCATTGTGTTTTAGTTTTAGAAATCATGTTCTGTAATTGAGACGACTTCATTTGTTGCATAGAGCCCAAGATAAAGCTTGCATCCCAATTAATGATAATGTGCACCATTGTACCTACAATTCTTGGATTTTTAAGGGTTAAGGCCGGCGGTTTAATGCCTTTTTTTTCTACCTTAATGTCACTAAGGTAGAATATACTCCTTGGCATTTGCATCCTTTAGTATCTCTTAAAATCTTTATACAATCACTGATTTCGAATCAAATTATCAGGTGCTAAAGTGAAGGATGAAGATAGAGTTTCGGTCTCTGGTAATGTTGGATTTTCTATTGTTGTTTTAATTTAAATACGTGTGTGATAAAGTTGTTAATACATATTTAAAGGTGTTTGTTTTTGTGTATTCAAAGATATACTAATAAAAAAAGTGAACTTATCATTTGCATTCAATTATTTAATATTGATCTTAATATAAAAGATTATTTAGCCTATCTATGCTCTAATTTGCGTATTACTGATGTGACATCAAACTCCAATTAGGACACTATTTACATTATGTGTTAGTATTGTGATTTTAAGATTGAAATTAAAGAAAGCTGGTCAAAGAAAAATTGCATTCTTCATATGCAAGGTTCTTCATCACAATAGCCCCAGTAATTTCTTACTCGATCTTTGTTCCCTTATTATTAATTGTGATTTCACTTACAATTACTCATTATTAAAAACAAATGGAATGTATGTGCTAGAAAAACATATCTGCTGCCAAAAAATCAAACGTTTCTTTTCTTTAATTATAGTTTCATAGTTATAAAGTTTAACCTAATCCCATCTCACCAAACAACTTTTTTTTTTCTTTTTTTTTCTAATGCTCATCTAATTCTATTATTTTTTCTAATGCTCATCTAAACGACTTCTTGCGTACCACTTTGAAATTTTTTTCCCTCACATATTCGATAACCGTTTATCTCTTTTCGTTCTTAATGCATTCAATTAAAAATTTGATATGTTTATAGCTTATTTTCGTTAACATAAGTTTTTTAATGATATTCATAAGGCTTGCTCACCCATCGGGCGGGATATGCTTTGATACTTTATTCTTGCGTACCACTTTGATTTTTCTCTCATATTCGATAACCGTTTATTTCTTTTCGTTCTTAATGCATTTAATAAAAAATTTGGTACGTTTATAACTTATTTTTCGTTAACTTATTTTTTTCTGACAATACTCATAAGTCTAGCCCGCACATCGGGCAGTAATTGTTTATCCTCAACTATTTCCTTCTATATTATTTTCCGATAACTAATACCTTCCAACAATAATTATAAGTCATGTTCGCCTTCCTTATATGTTATTTTCCGTTAACTAATACCCTCCAATGATATTATAAGTCATGGTTTAAAACAAAATGTTAGAAAGTGGTTACCTCCTTTTAGCCGTTTTATGGATTATGGTAACATTAATTATAGTTCTTAACCGCTTAATTTAACTTTTAATAACTTTTTAGTATATATTTGTTCAACTAAAACCTAAAAATAAAAACCACAAATCAAAGTACTTACCTGCTTTTAGTCGTTTAATGTATTATGGTAACATCAATTATATATCTTAACCTTTTCATTTAAAATTTAATTACTTTTTAGTATATATTTGATCGACAAAATCGTAAAAATAAAAACCACAAGTCATACCCGTCCATCGGACGGGTTTTGACACTAGTATATATATATATACATATATATATATATACATATATATATATATATATATATATATATATATATATATATATATATATATATATATATATATATATATATATATATATAGATATATATTGATCCACTCATTATGGTTTTGACCCGTTACGTTTTTATATACGTTTTAATCTATGTTTTCGTCCGTTTTTATACGTTTTCATCCGTTTTTCTTACGTTTTAGTCCGTTTTTATACGTTTTCACCCGTTTTCGTCCGTTGTTTTCGAATTTTTTTTCCAACTTTTTTGGAATTTTTTTTTCGTCACATGTAATTTTTTTGTCACAAGTGAAATTTTTTTAGAAAATATTACGAAAAAAAAGTTCAAAATATTTTTTCACATGTCACAAAAATTTTTTTTTCTAAAAAATATATTTCAGAAAAAAAAATCGACAAAAAATTATGAAAATAAAATTTAGAAAAAAATGGAAAACAAATTACGGAAAAAAAATAGGGACGGTGGTTGCAATTTTCTCCAAACGACATGGACCATTTATGTAATTTAGCCTAGGGATGGTGGATGCAATTTTTGCAAACCCGCAGGGATCATTTTTGTAATTTGGAAGGGTAAATAGTCATACAACTCATATAAAGACAAAAGTGTCAGCATTAGTGTTCAAACAAGAGTATTTTTTTTGGTTCGCTACTCAGAAGATGATTTTTTGACAAGTATAATGCTTTTTTATGGGTTTATCCGTTCTTTTTATTCTGATAAAGCAATGTTCAAATGGGGAATACTATAAAGCTCTCCATCATTTTGTACGAAATTACTATTCTTTTTGTAGGTTGAACAACATAAAAGTCTATTACTATTAAACTTGACAATTATGGTGTTTAAATAAGGCCAATCAATTGTCGTTCAAGATCATGATTGCAAATCTTCGTAGAAAGGTAACAATTGAATATCTTGTTCGAACTTTTTTGAAAAGATCATTTTTCTATCTAACCGTTATCCAACGGTCCGATGCTCAAAAAGTATTTTATAAAGTAGTAACGGTCTTCATATTTAAAATTAGAATTGAAACTTACCGTTGGATAACGGTCGACACATTCAACCTATATATATAGATACATCATGCATCATGCATCATGCTTTGTACTCGACATTGTTATATTTTGTTTACATCTACTTATCTTGTTCTTTTGAAAATATTTCGAAAGGTCTTGGTCTTAATAACCTTTTTATTTGATTCTACCTTTTCTATATATGATATTTCTTATATCTTTTCAATTGATATGACGCCGATCGCCCGAAATTTCCATCTACACAGTTTCACACCTCCAAATACAAGTTGTACAACATTGCTAATACCAATCCTTTCACGGCTCATAAAGTTTCTAAAGAAATGAAGATCAACACCCGATGACTCGTATGTCATGTATGCATAATTGATCCCAACTCAGGTTACCACTACTGGTCATTAAATAAATTCTTTACTACACCGTTCCACATACTACATAGCGAATAAACATGCTACAGTGAGGCCAAACGACCACAAGAACTGAATGTTTTGGTTTTTCAGTTACTTCTAAATGCAAAACTTTGACGGTGCAATTTAATGAATGTAAGAACTACATTTTGATCAGGCTCATTTCTCGAAAGCTTATGAAAGTCCAAGTTTCCTGATAAATATTCTTGATACCGATGGAAACAATTGGGATTTTCACTTTCGGTGCCGGGTTAATGGTAACAAGAAAAAGTTTGTACTGAAAGGCTTAACCTATTTTATTATCGCAAAAAACTTCTCATGCATATTAGCAAAGATGCAAATTTGAATTGCATGTTGATTAATTAAAAGAATCACATGTATCACCAACTACCAAGTTTTTTGCAATAATAAAATCGGTTAAGCCTTTCAGTACAAACTTTTTCTTGTTACCATTAACCCAACACCGAAAAAGAAAATCCCAATTGTTTCCATCGGTATCAAGAATATTTATCGGGAAACTTGGACTTTCATAAGATTATGAGAAATGAGCCTGATCAAAATTTAGTTCTTACATTCATTAAATTGCATTGTCAAAGTTTTGCATTTAGAAGTAACTCAAAAAACAAAACATATCTTAGGGTTGTTTGACCTCACCTTAGCATGCTTATTCGATTTCTAATATACTTGAGTGGTGTACAATCTATATTACACCATTCCACATGCTACATACCGACACATCATATATTACAACCACAGAAACACAAAGAGAAAGTACTTAAGTTGAAATCCACAAGACTAAACAACAGAAGGTTACACAATATCACAAGCTTTATTTGATCATGACTAGTTAGAGTCACCGCAACTTATCACGCAACCCTCCCAGCTTCCATACCTTGAACTGAAGCTTTTTTCATCTTTTCTTTCCACAAATTTAGTGATTACAAATCGAGCACTAGCATCCCACTCTCTTGCTATATCACTGAGAGAACTCTGTCCATTAGTTTTACTAAGTGAAAGATCAAATCTAGTCAGCATGTCGTCATACCGCTTCTTCCGTGGTTCACTAACACCATATTAGTGCAAAATTATCGCTTACCTCATGACATTGCAACCTGAATTGCAGATTTTAGGTGAAGAATTCGGATAATGAACCAGAAAAAGTAGCTCTAGCACAAAGTCACGCATTTGCATAAACAAGACAACAACGAGTTTTATTTAATAAAAAGTCTGGCATCTGTCTATTAGTTTTACTAAGTGATGGATCAAATTTAGTCAGGATGTCATCATACAACTTCTTCCATGGTTCACTAATACCAGACTTTAGTTAGAAGATGATAATGTTTGAAGATGACGATGAAAAATACAAAGGTATTTTTGTCAAACCACTTGAAAAGTTATCCATATCATTACCTTAATTTCTAATCCAAAAGATTACCGTAAAAAATAAAGCATAATTCTTTAATGACCAGTAGTGGTAATAACCTGACTTGAGATAAGAAAAAAAGCCCTTCCTTGTGAGCCTTCACTATCACTAAAACTAGCAGGGTACCCTGCAACTAAAAATTCGGTGAGAAATTTTTAGTATTATATTTCCCGATACAATAAATTTATGAATGACGGTGATTTTAGTTTTGAAGAAAAATAACTAATAAGTAATTTTAAGCTAACTCATATAAAAACTGTAGATAACTCTCTAATATTTCGGCATACAAAGGCGAAAGCCAGTAATATTATGGGGATATGATGTTAAATTGGTTGACAGTGTCTTATAGATGTCAATTCATTACATTACAAGCCTAACGTGACACTTTAAATACAATTTGTAAGATTAAGATCCTTTCAAGTTGTAGTCAAACATGATTAATCATGTTGAGTTTGTTGTGAGCGCAAATAAACAAATGAGCCCTTATTTTTTTATTAAAAAAATAGTTTAATGTATTTAACTTATTTGTCATCGGTGAACATGAATGAACTCCAGAGTAATAGAAGTACACGCCCTACGTGGCATGTATATTTTTGTTATTCGATTGGTTTGTACACAGACAGAGAATAAATACAAAGGAATGCTAGAGACATTTTTCGATATATTATTAAGTTTCTTCTGGAGCTCGATTGGAAAGAAACCCATTGATTACTCGATCATAAGGTTTCATAACAACGTTAACATTCGTTCTATTTAGGTATTGGTATTTAGGATTTATTTAATATTCATCTTCACCACACTTTACTTCACATTTAAACAAACACGTACACGCGTACACTTAAAATCAACATTATCAATGGCATAAGTTGAAGGTGAGGCGGTTCAGTATCCGTTTTATACTGAAGGGTCGACGGCATTGTTGAAGAGATATGATCCGGATGCTGAGGCGTTGGATGTTGCACATGATTGTATCGAAGCCAATTCTTCTCTAATAGGCCTTTGTAGTTTGACATGGTTTCGGTTTGATTTTCTATGAAAACTAGGGTGTTTGGGACAGTAAGATAACAACAGAAATATATGATATAAACTGCAGACAAACAATGATATACTAACAATATGATTGTGTATTGAATTGATATGGAATTAATTAACATGTTTACAGACTCTTGACCCTTTATACATGGTGAATCGGTGCCATATGACAGTTATACCGATTCTACAAAAGTAAACGACACCACCTAACTTAACCGTTATAACCCTACCAACCTAAACGACCCTTTTTGACCCAGCCCATATCCAAAGTCTTGATTACAGGCTTTTACATAAACATAATATATAAAACATACTAAAGTGACCTTATAGTTTTACTTCTATAACATTAAGTCTAACAATCACCCCCTAATGTTATAGACATTCATTCCAGCAGCTTTTTCCTTCATGAGATGACCACGAAGTCATCTTTATCCGATGTGTTTCCTCCATCCTTTTGATTAGTCACATGATCTCCATCCGTCTCATTGTCGCCTTCCAGGATTACACCAAAATGAGTTTCTCCTCCTTGAACATTCTTTAAACATTCACGTGTGTTATCTTTTACAACTCTGTAACACCCCGAAAATAAGGTCCAACGGAAGCATACGAACCTTTGAGTGCTACTATCTTGGTATCACAACATAAGGTACAAAGAATGGTTTTTATCCCATAAATTTAGAACATAATTCATTAACAAAAACAGTAAGTTTTCATTATATGAAAATAGTGCGGAAATAAGCCCAAAAGATAATTAAAGCAGTCCTGATTATTCATCAGAGTCGCCTATGACCATGCCCCTTGCCAAGCGTTTTCCAATAGTGAGCTATCGCCTTAAACCTGAGAACACATGCTAAAACGAGTCAGCTTACGCTGGTGAGTTCATAGAATTTAGTTACAAAAGCAGTAGTGGACCTGATAAAGTTTAATTGCTTTGTGCGACTAGGGCATATATATAATAAACATTCCAATCAGCAAACAATCCAAAATATAATCCACAACACAATCGAGATCTCAGTAGGGCCCCAGGCGACTCTAGCCAACACAGTCGTAGCAAGGCCTAGAACAAAAGCTACCCTGGTCTAGGTCGGTCTATTCTTAGCTAGGCATCGCGTTATAGCATAGAAATGCTACCCTAGTCTAAGTCATCAACTATTGCATGTCTAACCTTTCCTAGTTAACGCATTAGCAATTCAAAAGAGTAGTGGCAGGTCCAAGAAATAGTTTGTATTCACATAAACCCATAAGATCACAATCCAAAAATCAAATTTACCAAACAATAGTCATTCTCAAATAATGTTCACATATCCAGTTATGGTTCATTAAAAGCAGCATGTATTCTCCCCCAAAAGACTTATGAAAACATTTGAAAAGAGGGGCTATAAAACTCACCTTAGCCACAATAATGCACTATTCACTATTGACACGACTGACATCTAAAGCTAATCTCCACGGCATCCAGAAGAATGTACGACGAGTACGATAGAATAGAAGTGACGCAACCTAATGTGTATACGCTTATCTTAAAATACGGCTCATACGATAAAGAAGTCGATAGAAAGTAATGTTTCGTAGTTTTCGTGGATCATTCATGTCGTTACTTTCAAAAGTCCATATTTATTGTCTCAAAAGGTTTAGTTTTAACGTTTCGTTTGGTGGTAAGAAACATAGACGCGACGTACAACTCACGCTAAAGAGGAGGAGACATCGACACAGTCGAGACATACCAACTAGAACGCACGCCAAAAAGGAAAAGACATTGACAAAGTCAAGAAATAATGACAATACTCAAGCAAGTCAAAGACTAGGAAATGACGACATCTCTTTATGACACATAAATAGGTTAACTTTTGATAATTTCCCCATAATCCCAAACGTACATGTTTATCAGAAAAGATAAGTTCCATTTATCGCTTAATTAATAAAGGCTTCTCAATTGTTACTCGTACTTATACAAGTTTATAAGAAAGTACTTCTTGTTAATACAAATAAATTGTAAAAACGTTTATTCATATTTAGCGATCTTTTTGTATTTTGTTGATAACAAATATAAAGTTATCATAAGTAAAATAATAAGGATACATGTTATTTTTGTAAAGCATTTACATATATAGTCATTTAATATAAATTGTTGTAATAATTCATTTGTTGTAATAGTTTATTAGGATGGGTAAAAACCATAACCCATGACCCATAACCATGGAGCAAATCCATAACCCATAACCCATACCCATGATCCAATGTCTAGATACATTGTATCTATTTGGATACCCATGACCCAAAGTCCATGACCCATGACCCATGATCCATGATCCATAACCCAAATATGGGGAGCATCTGGCGGATCCCTCAGTTTACACTGGACGGAGCCATCATGTAAGGGATCCGTGGGATCCGGGGAACAGTAGAGATTTTTTGCCTATAAATAGTGAGCCATTTCTTCATTGTAACTCAACCCTTTTCTTACAAACTCTCTCAAATATTACTTCTCTCTTCTAATCTCAGATCTCTTGATCTATATAGTAGTTCTTCTTTCTTTTGTTGTGATTCTCATATAGGTCCTTCTCAAAGGCGAGATCACGAGATACTACAAGTCATCCAAGAAAGGGGTCCTTGATTGATTTGTTCCTCCATAATATTTCTGTAGCAAGATATTGTATTTCATATTTCACATAGTTGTTGTGTTATAGTTGTGTTGGTTTGGTCCTCCGTGTTAAAGACTTGGTATTTAGCTCTATACCGGAAAAATTGTACGCGGCGTTGTGAGGCTTCTCCGCCAATTTGAAGGAGCTTGTTGACATAGTGCTTGAACTCTCGAGTAGGTGACTCGGGGAGTAGAGTAGGGCAAGGAAGGTGTCCTTGTAGCCGAACCACTATAAATCAGTTGTGTCATTTCTATTATTTACTTTACTTGCTTTCATTACTTACATTACTTATTGCTTTATACTTTCTATCCATCCATACGATTTCACATAATATCGAATCTAAAGATTTTGAAACTAACTTAAAATCGGCAAAACTATTCAACCCCCCCTTCTAGTTTTCCACAATTGGCATCAAGAGCGAGGTTTACAAAAGTTTTAAAGTAAATCGTATTTTAAAAACTTTTCGATCACAATGGGTTCTGAAAATTATAAAGAAGGGCAATCTATGCAACGACCTCTACTGCTTGAAACTAATGGTTTTATTTATTGGAAAAATAGTTCGAAACTTATGTGAAGTCAAAAGATATTGATCTTTGTTACATCATTGTTGAAGTTGATTTTGAAGCCACTACAAAAGATGATAAAACCGGAAACCAAACAAACACACCTCATGATCAACTCTCCGATGATCAAAAGAAAAAGCTTTCCAAAAATAATGAAGCTAAAATGGTTTTATACAATGCTTTACCCAAAAAGGAATTCGAAAGAATTTCTATGCTTAAAACCTCTAAAGAAATTTGGAATTCTTTAGTTGTAACTCATCAAGGAAATCAACAAGTAAAAACAATAAAATATATGTATTTGTTCAACAATATGAACAATTTTCAATATTGGATGAGGATAGTATAGATAATTCTTTTGCTAAGTTTAATACTATAATTACATCATTACAAGCACTTGATGAGTCTTTCTCTAGTGGTAATCATGTCAGGAGATATCTAAGGGCATTTCCATCCAAGTGGAGATCAAAGGTAACGACCATCGAAGAATCAAAAGACTTATCAATCCTCACCCTTGACGAACTCATAGGCAATTTAAAGGTATATGAGCTTGTCCTCGCTAAAGATTCCGAAGCCTCAAAAGAAAAGAAAGAGAAGCACAAATATCTTGCCTTAAAAGCCAAGAAGGTCTCAAGCGATGAAGAAAACTTTTCTTCAGATAATGATGACGAAGAATATGCCATAGCGGTAAAGGATTTCAAGAAGTTCTTTAGAAGAAAGGGAAGATATATCAAGCAACCATATGACGACAAGAAGGGGTTCCGGAAAGGCAAAGACGACAAGAAAGCAAGGGATGAACGCGCATGTTTTAAATGTGGGGACCCTATGTTCGGTTCGGTTTCGGTTTTCGGTTTATTCAGATATTACTCACTTCATTAGTGAGTGTCCCAAGCGTGACTAAAAAAAGGCGTCCGTGAGTGATTCGTGGGGAATGAGTGAGGAAGAGAACGCAGAAATTTGTCTCATGGAAAATGACTCAAACAAGGTGTGCTTAAAGGTCGACCTAGATCTGGACGAATGGATCAAGGATAGCGGGTGCACGAGGCACATAACCGGTAACAAAGACTTGTTTTCCATATACAAATCCTTCAATGGAGGGAATGTGGTATTTGGTAATAGCAAGAGCAAAATCATCGATAAAGGTACAATTTATCACAAATCTTTAACCTTTAACGATGTGTGTCACGTAGAAAAACTAAACTTCAACCTTCTAAGTATAGGATAAATATGTGATAAAAAGTGCAACGTACTTTTTAGTGAAACCGGTAGTAAAATATTGAAAACGGTATTACTATAGGAAGAGGCATTAGAAAACATGGAGTCTATGTCATTAAAATCGGTAATGAACCTAAAGACAAACTTTGTCTTACTTCTATGGATGATACTTCAACCTTATGGCATCGAAGATTGGGTCTTGCCAATATGCGACTTCTTCAATCGCTATCATCTAAAGAACTAGTAAGAGATTTACCAAAATTAAAATACGAACATCATTTTTGTGATGCTTGTAACGTAAGAAAGCAAGTCCATGCTAGTCATAAAGCTAAAAATATGATCTCTACTACTAAGTGTCTAGAACCACTTCACATGGATTTATTTGGTCCATCAGCTATTCAAAGTTATGGAGGTAACTACTATACTTTGGTTATAGTGGATGATTACTCTAGGTACACATGGACTAAATTTTTAAAGAATAAAACTGAAACGTTCGATCATTTTGAAATATTAAGTAAGAAAATTCAAAGACAATTAGGAAGTCCTATAGTGTCTATTAGAACGGATCATGGTAGGGAATTTGATAATGAAGCGCAATTTGGAGCTTTTTGTGATGCTAATGGTATTACTCACAATTTCTCGGCTCCTCGCACTCCACAATCAAATGGGGTAGTTGAAAGGAAAAATAGAACCCTATAGGAAATGAGTTGCACCATGATTAATGAGCAATCTATTTGGTGCAATGCCGTTGATACATCAACCTACATACTTAACCGAGTCTTAATTAGACCATTCTTAGGTAAAACTCCATACGAGTTACTTCGAGGCAAAAAGCCTACGTTAGAACATTTTAGAGTCTTTGGTAGAAAATGTTTCCTACTTAACACTAAAGATTACCTAACTAAGTTTGATCCTAAATCAACCAAAGGTATCTTCTTAGGTTACTCTCCAAATAGTAAAGCTTATGTTATATTAAATAAAGAAACAATAAAGGTTGAAGAGTCATTAAACGTAAAATTTGATGAAAGTCCACCTAAACCTACCCAACCTCTTATCGATGACGAGATAATCGAAAGTGAAGCCATAGAAATCAAGGAAAATATAAACAAAGAAGATGAACCATTAAACAATGAAATCATCAATATTAAAGAGTCTAAATATCATCCTGTAAATAAGGTCACAGGAAAGTTATATGAAAGAACCTTAAGATCTCAAGTCCAAAACCAAAGTAGTTTATTTTGTTTTGTCTCAACCATAGAACCTAAAAATACACAAGAAGCCATAAAAGATGAAAGTTGGGTAATGGCTATGCAAGAAGAGTTAAATCAATTTGTTTCTAATGATGTTTGCACACTTGTCCCTCCACCGGATAACCAAACCAAAATCGGAACTAAATGGGTATATAAAAACAAGTTAGATGCAAACGGTGTAGTGTCTAGAAACAAATCTAGACTCGTTGCCCAAGGGTATAATCAACAAGAAGGCATAAAATTTGATGAGACCTATGCTCCCGTGGCTAGATTAGAGTCTATAAGAATACTTCTTGCTTATGCTTGTGCTAATGATCTTAAGATTTTTTAAATGGATGTTAAAAGTGCTTTTCTAAATGGCTTTATTAATGAAGAAGTCTATGTAGATCAACCTCCGGGCTTTATCAATTTCGAAAAACCTAAACACGTGTACAAACTAAAGAAAGCTCTTTACGGTCTTAAACAAGCCCCAAAATCTTGGTATGATAGTGTTAGCCTCGCTTTTTTATAAAGATAACGTCACTTACGTGAATTGGACTAGATGCGTAGTATACTTTTCCCATAGGGACTAGTATTATTTAAGTGGCAAAGTAGTGGTTTGTTTAGCTTATAAATACCCCCCGTGACTCTCCATGAGGGGTGAGGTTAAGCATTTGATTAGTGTAGTGTTGTGTTTCATCAATAAAAGTATCATTTGTTTTCTCCTCCCTTTCTCTACTTTCTCTCTTGAGAAGGATGAAGATATTCATCTTCTTCCACCAACCTAGACCCCAAAAACCACATAAATCTTATGTTTTTACGGTCCAACAATTGGCATCGGAGCTAGGTTATGTTATTTCATTGATTTATGTTGGTTCGAATCTTGTTTTAAACTGATTTTATATCCTTTTTTTGTGTGTCGGAAATTTTTTTCCTACTCTTTAGCAATATCAGTTTTAGAACAAGTTTTTATGTATCCTTTAGTTGGTCTAAAACAAAAAGTCATATGGTCTATCATTGTTAACATATCTATTTTGGGTCAAGCTTTTGTCCAAACAGTGTTGTGACTCTTCTTGCATATGACTTTTTAGTACCAAATCCGTGAACTATTGTGGTCATCTGGTCAGATTAATGGGTCAAAAGTGAGGATTTCATATACAGTTTTTTGGGTTTATATGAATCTGGTCGGAAAATGGTCAAAATCTTGCTCGAAAAAAAGTAAACTGGGTCAAAACCCTAGTTTTCTACGCCTAAGGGTCATCTTCAGTCCAGTTACGAGTAGCTTGGAAAGTTACTCGTAAGAACCTCAGCTTACGCGTAAGTTTACCTTACGAGTAGGATTTCCTACGCCTAAGCAAAACCTACGCATATGATGTTACGCGTATGACTCATTTACGCATAAGAATCAAAGCCTATGCATAAGGAGAAGGTCTACGCGTATGACCAAGATTTTCGAAGAAAGAAAGTTACGCGTAAGATTTGTTACGTGTTAGATCTGAAAAAAATGGAGTACGCCAGAAACTGACACATATGACCTCGACCACAACATACAAATTACCAATAACACCCGAACAACCTCAGGTCTATTCACCCTCATTAGTCCATGAAAAAATTGCAAACGAGATGTATATGCAAAATAAAAACAGTTGCACTATGTCGAGCCAACATACAACTCCAACAACAAATCCCAAACTATCCTAACTCATACTCCATCTCAAAACAATAATCAAAATCAGTATATTAAAAGATCTCAGCTTGGATTCAATTTTTTTTGCAATCTTTGAAAGATTATTTTAATTGAACAAATCATCGTTGATCTATGTGAAGGTGAACCTTCTTCATTTTACGACTCAAAAAGAAATTAAACATAAAAAGATTTTTAGTTTATTTCTTCAGTTTGTTAAAATTAAAAGAAAAACCCTACATCAAACCTACCCGAGACCTTTTATTAAAAGATCTTGCAGTCACATATTCTCCTTGTGTCTTCGAAGTGGTCGGCTGTGATGTTGGGTTTGCTTCGTTACTGTGAGTATCAAAGATGAAAGAGTTTGTTCATTTTTTTAAAGGATTTGATGATGAGATCTGGGTGAAGAATGAGTTAGTTGGTGAGAGGATACAAGAGTGGTAGGCGTATTTTTTTATCAAATATGTTTTAGGGTTTAGACAAAGTGGTGTGTTAGGTTTAAAATAAGTAACATTTTTGTTGTGATCTTATATCCGGTTGTGAGGTTTTTTTGGATCGGGTCATCGTAGGTGGAATGGGCTTTTGGATTTTGGATCATTGGCTTCACTTAAATTGTGTGGATATTAGCCCTGGATTATATTCGGTGGGCTGAATCATAAGAGGATGGAATTTGGGCTGTTATGATATATGCATCCGTACATATGAATTGGACCAACGAAGGGAATTAAACGTATAGAGAAAATTTTAATCCAATTGTTTTTTTAAAACAAATTATTGGATATAAATTTTAATTAGTTGGCTAATTGAGTGGTATTTTTGGTATTGAAAATTTTCACGGAGGGATACAAAATTCATGGCTTGAGAGATAATTTGAAAAAAATGACTTCGGGGTTTGTTACAGTATTGCTTACGAGAAATTGACGTAACGTTTCACGGGTGATCTTCTTTATCATTGAGACGTTGGTTGGTTGGATGCATGTCTCAAGATAACTTGTTGGGGCACATTATGAATTGACAATCTGGTTATAACTGATGTAAGGAGTTACGTTGTAGTGCTCACAGTGTATAACCATCACTTTAAGGAGTTACGTTGTTGTACTCAGTGTCACACGCAGTTGTGGATTGGTCAATAATATAGAACAAGCAGTAAGTCACAAAGTTGGGATGTTTACTTCATTTTCAAGTTGGTCGTATCGGGTTATCTCCATATGTGGCCATTACTATTTACCGGTGAATTCAAAGGAGGTTCGATTTCAGGTTGGTTTGAGAGACGTATTGAGAGTATTTTTGTGACATATTCTCACGGAGTTATGAACAAGCTAAGGCTTTAATATTGCATCAAGAAAAAGGTAATATGGCATGTACGCAACATTATGGTGATTTCGATAGCTCACAACCATCAGGAGGGAGAAATTGGTGTTTCATCTTCTGTAATTGGATTACGAAGGGAATTGCGCTTAAGACCGAAGAAGGAGAAGTAGTGTGTGTACATCGGGGCTTTTTACCAACTTGGATGCAATACTAAGTGAGTTATGTTGTTATGATGTTCCCAGAACGATAACCATTGTGTTATAATCAAGAGTCTACTTTCTCTGCTACGTGTTGGAAGAGTGTTGTCGGTTCAGGAGGGAGCAGTAAAAGAAAAAGGCTCACTAGTTAGGAGGGAGTAATAACCTAACTAGACCGTTACAGTTGAAGTTTAGAGCTACAAGGATTTGTGCCACCGGGCCAAAGATCAAATCGAGATCGTCGGAAGGGAGAACTTCAAGTTTGCCTCAGTATCTAGACTACAGAGACTCTGCGCTTCAACAAAGTCAACATTGTTCATTACTATTGTAATTTACTTTGTTTTGTATTTATAGGTCTCATTGTAACCATTCACATGTGACGATATCTTGGAGGGAGATTGTTAGGCTCGCTTTTTTATAAAGATAACGCCACTTACGTGAATTGGACTAGATGCGTAGTATACTTTGCCCATAGGGACTAGTATTGTTTAAGTGGAAAAGTAGTGGTTTGTTGAGCCAATAAATACCCCTCATGACTCTCCATGAGGGGTGAGGTTAAGCATTTGGTTAATGTAGTGTTGTGTTTCATCAATAAAAGTATCATTTGTTTTCTCCTCCCTCTCTCTACTTTCTCTCTCTAGAAGAATGAAGATATTCATCTTCTTCCACCAACCTAGACCCCCAAAACCACATAAATCTTATGTTTTTACGGTCCTATAGATAGACTCAAATCATTTTTAATCAAAAAAAAAACTACACCATGGGGTTAGTTGATAATACACTTTTCACTAAGAAAAAAGAATCACATATAATTATTGTTCAAATATACGTGGACGATATCATATTCGGATCGACTTGTCAAGACATGTGCGATGATTTCTCAAAAATCATGCATGATGAGTTTGAAATGAGTATGATGGGAGAACTAAGTTTGTTAGGATTTGTAAAATCCATAAGGAAGTGTCGGTCACCCCAATTCTAGTCTTGCATATGTTAGCCCGTAGACATTTCGTTATTTACTAGTTTATTAGTTAGTTATTAGCTTAGTTTAGCTTAGAGTAACACCGTGGAGGACGGACGGGTCTTTACCCACTGTATGTCTGATCCACAGTCCGACATGAGGACGTTTATCTTGTAACTATAAATATCTCTTCCATCCTTGGAAGAGGTGGTGCTTCTTAATCTAACATTTCTTTTTGTTTTTACTTTCTCTCTCTAAGAACACCCTCTCTACTCTTTCTATCTCTAAACATGACATACTTGTATTATCATCATCCTAGACCACCCGAATCATCAAACAACATAAAAAGTATGAACCTACAATTGGTATCAGAGCCAAGGTTGTGTTGTTTTTGGTTATTAGTACGCTTTTTTATACGGTTTTTGATGCGGTTTGTGTGCGAGCTTTGTTGCGGTTTGATGTGGTATTGGTGATGATCGAATGATTTGTGATTTGGTTATGTTGAAGTTTGTTTTTTGAATCCTGTTTTTAATAGTGTTAGTCATTTGAGGATGTTCAAGTGTTTAGTGTTCGACATGGTCAAAATAAATTTACACTTGTGCAGATATTAGGAGTTTTAAGCTGTTTTTAAGATGTTTGTTACTGGTTTTGAACCTATTTTGAAGCAGTTATTTGATTTTTCTAATGATCCAAACTGTTTGTCGGAGTTTGTAAGTGCTGGTAATGTCGTTCATCGATGCGGTTTGTGTTAATAATAATGGTTCTATTATGCGGTTTGAGATCCTGTTTTTCAGTGCGTTTTGAAGACAAAACTGCGGTTTCTAATCAAATTCTAAAGTGCGATTTGTTAATGTCCAGATTCAATGTTCTGAATGAGACTTGGTCAAGTCTTTTGCGTTTTGGTCAATATAATGCGTTTTGTCTCTAAAACTGAAGCGATTTGTATGAAGTGTTTTGGTCGATGCGTTTTGGACGATGCGTTTGGGTCGATGCGTTTTTGTCGATGCGTTTTGGTCGTTGCGTTTTGGTCGATGCGTTTTGGTCGATGTGTTTTGGTTCTAATGTGGTTTGTCAAAACAGAAGTGGTTTGGCTAAGTTTTTGATGCGGTTTGACAATATTACTTATTGCGTTTTGATGTCAAAAGGGTTGCTGTGGTTTGTGAAGTCTAAAGCGATTTGAGCCTATCAAAAGCGGTTTGAACCTGTCTAAAGCGGTTTGAACCTGTCAACAACTATTTGAACATGTCAACGGCTATTTGAACCTGTCAATGGCTATTTGCACCTGTCAATGGCTATTTGACATGTCAACTACAATTTGAACCGGTCACTGCGATTTGAACTGAAAGGAAATGTGTTTTGAGGAATAAAGCATGACTGCGGTTTGACAAATATGATTGAGGTTTGATGTCTTCTGTATACAATGCGTTTTGGTCTTAAAAGGGATAATGCGGTTTGAAAGAAAAAAAAAGGACAAAGCGGTTTGTAAGGAAAAAGAACTATCCGGATTGAGGTTCAATAATGGGTGCGTTTTGAAGAATAATAGGACTGCATTTTGAGTAATCACGGTTGAGGTTTGACATGAGGGGAGGATCTCAAGCTTTTTATGGGCTGTTACACACATAAGTCACAATCGATTGGTTTCTAATACACTCTAAAACAGATTCATATTTTCACTATCAACATACAATCAACAACAAAGATTAAACAATCAACAACAAAGATCATTCAACACCATCAACAACAACACTCCTAGGCTGTCCTAAACCCATCGACAAGCATAACAACATAACCACTACATCAACAACATCAAACATACACATCATAAAAGATATATCAACTAAGATCATTCAACAACATCAAAGAGAAGATTACAACATCAACATCATCACTACAAGGCTGTCCTAAACCCATCTTGACTCAATCAATCCCAAATTTCCGAACCATTATCAATCACAACCCTCATCATTCAAAGACAATATTCAAAGACAATGTTCGGTCCTAATCAAAACTGAAAATAAGTTTAATGATCTCATATTTCTTTGTGTTTCATGGCTAAAAGAAGTTTCAATGACCTTTTTAGATCCAAACAACTTCAAAGAACATCATCATAGATCTTTTGTTAAGCCTATGCTTCACATATATGCGAATATAAAAGTAACGAAACATAACAATATTGTTATTTTTCGTTCTTTGATTCGTTAATATCACAATATATATATATATATATATATATATATATATATATATATATATATATATATATATATATATATATATATATATATAGAGAGAGAGAGAGAGAGAGAGAGAATCTAGATCAAATAAGATCAAACTTAAAGTTGTTAAAATGAGATCCAACTAAAATTTGATAAGTGACACTCATCCTTACAACAAAAATAATTTTTTTTATTAACTACAACTAAAATTGTTAAAGTTTCGATAGATTTATTTTTAAAATTTACGAAACCTAGGTGATACAATTTGATTAGAAGTGTAATGTGTATCAGGTTTTTGTATGTGTATCATGGTTTGGAATATTTATTAGTGTAATGTGTATCAAGTGTATCAATAATCCAAACTCATGTATCTTTTGGTTATTAGTTGCTAAAATGTTAATTTGTATTAAAATATTATTTTTTTTGTGTATTATTGCTAAAATTGTTATTTATAAATGTTTTAGTGGTTTTTTAAACTAGATCTTATTTTTACAACTTTAAGTTTGATCTCACGTTAACTCTCCCCTATATATATATATATATATATATATATATATATTATTGAAGGATCTTAGACACCTTGACTTTCGTGTTATTCGAGCTCTTAACAAGACATTTGAGGTCATTATACGAAAGTTAAAGGGATTCATCATAGATCAAAAAACCTTTGATAATATTCGAATTCAAGAAAGGTTAATAACAAATGTGTTACACCTTTTTCTGATTCGTTGATAAAATTAACTAATACATAAAAGATTATTTCAAAAGCCTTACCTACCTTTTTTTTTAACGGCAAAAAGAATATATAAATATAAAATAGGACCACTAGCAAGGAACTAGGATCCAAGATAACAATACAATTCTAGAAAACAAAAATCTAAAAATTCTAGAACCATCCCAGAACTTTAACTGCAAAGGATGTAAAAAGGATGGAAAAAACTTATTGCAATTACAGGAAAACTTAAGACATAAGAAAAAACCTCATCATTGAAGGCCGAGCCACCGGTTTTCACTTCAATGAAGTTTTTGATACGACCCCATACAAGTTCTGAGGAGACCACAAAGAAACCAAGCCACGAAACCACAAAACTACCCAAACGGACACTCGCTCCAATTATCCCACGAAGTCTTATCCTTCCTATCTCGATTGTGAATCCAAAGATAAGTAGTGGAAACAATGGCATTAAATACATCCAAGCTAGACTCATGAATACCATTGTGTATAGCATTATTTCGCTCCTTCCAAATATGCCACCACCATATAAAAATAATAGCTTGAAGTCTATTTCGATGAGTCGCCGAGGTGTTAAGCGAATCACACCAAGAGAGAATTCGATCCATTGAGGCGTCCGGGATGTCACACTTAGTCCAATTATTCAATAAAACCTTGATCCGCTTGACAAAGATACAAGATTGAAAGACATGGTTGGTGTACTCCACGACTTCATCACAGTTACCACACCTAACCGAAACAATGTCAATACCTTTCGCGAAAAGGTTAATGGAAGTAGGAAGGCAATCACGTCGGAGTCTCCACACAAACAAATTTATCTTCTTTGGGACAAGACGATTCCATCGAGTCGATAAGTTAGAAGAAGGAAGTAATTGATGGTCAAAAAACTTCCTAAGCTTAGCCACAGAGAACTCGTTATGGCCATTAAATTGCCATAACCACTTATCCTCAGTATCATTAAGACTAGGAGGAAGGCTATTAACCATATCATGAAAATTATTAATTACCCTGCTATTCCTAATTGGACGGTTCCAACTCCAAACCCAACCCATAGCATCCCATCTATTGCTAACAACGCAATGTTTTTCCGTTTCGAGAGCAAACAATCTCGGATATTTTTTAGCCAATGTCGCCTCCCCACACCACAAATCTAACCAAAATTTAGTACCATGGCCATTACCGATTTGTCTTTTGATTACATGTTTATCCAAATTGGTACGAGCATGAGTATCGCCAATCGAGTCCACAATTCATTTCCATATCCCACCATGTGAAGCCGTGATATCAAAAAAACAATTATCCCCATGTATGGAAGAAATGATACGAACCCACAAGGCCTTCCGGTTACCAATCTCTCTCCATCTCCATCGGTATAAAAGAGCATGATTCATAGAGTCCAAACTTCCAAATCCCACGCCACCATCTTTTTTAGAAGCAAGAACCGCCCCCCATTTAACCCAAGAAATCTTCTTGACATCCTTATTACCACCCCAAAAGAACCGGGACCTTATAGCTTCAAGCTTTTTATTAACCGTTACCGGCAAACGAAAAAGAGACAAAAAATATATACCAAGAGAACCAAGAACCGAAGAAATTAAGGTGGACCGACCTCCAATCGACAGATTATTTGATTTCCAAGAAGAAAGTCTCTTATTACATTTGCTTATGATCAGATCCCAAGTTTGCACACGACTTGAATTTCCACCAATTGGGATTCCAAGATATTTGAAAGGGAATTTCTCAACTTTGCACCCCACAAAATTTGCCAAACGTGTAGTTGGGCCTCGCTCACCCCAATGCCAATAATGGAAGACTTCTCAAAATTAATCTTTAAACCAGAAACACAGTGAAAAAACCTGAGAGCCTTGGTGATAACATGAAAATTTTGAGTACTAGGCTCTCCCACAATGATCACGTCATCTGCATAAAATAAATGGGAAATGGAAACAGTATTAATGTTAGCACACTTAAAAAAGTTACCATTCACCAAATTATCAATAGCTATGTGAAGGCCCTCCATAGCTATGATAAAAAGAAATGGCGCCATCAGGTCGCCCTGACGAAGACACCGTTGGATAGGAAACTCCTCAGAAGGGCTACCATTTACCAAAACCGAAGCTCTAGCCAATTTCAGGCATGCCTCAATCCAAGCAATCCATTTTGCCCCGAAACCCATAGCTTTAAGAACCGAGAATAAAAATTCCCAGGATAAAGAATCATAAGCTTTGGCGAAGTCTATCTTGAAAAGCATCAATTTTTTATTTTTCTTTTTATAGCAGTCAACAATCTCGTTAAGCATAAGAGGACCATCAAGAATCTGCCTTTCTTTAATGAACGCCGATTGAACAGGACTAACAACATCATCAATAACTTTTGCTAGACAGTTAGCTAACAATTTGGCGATAATTTTGTATTGGACACCAATAAGGCTAATAGGGCGAAAGTCATGAACCGTGGTCGGGTTACTCACCTTAGGAATCAAAGTAATAAACAAAGCCTTACAACCAATGGGAATTTTAGCATTTTGGGAAAAATCACCGACCATATCTTGAATATCTTTTTCCAACAAACCCCATTTCTGTTTGATGAAAGCAAACGAAAAACCATCAGGCCCAGTCGCCTTATCCCCCCCACAGCTATCCACAACCTCTTTTATTTCATCAATAAAAAAATCCATCTGAATGTTCTCGGCTTGCCAATCTTTGAGCTTTCTAAACCGTGAGTCATCAATAACAAAATCAATGCCATGAAATCTTTTAAACTTATTTGTAAAATAATCTCGAAAGCACTGTTTAATGCCAATCACATCCGTTATCCACAAACTATTATGTTTAATTCAATTTAAGGAGTTTTGACGTCTCCTTTTATTGATTATATTAATTACACAAACCGTTATCCACAAGCCCAGGGCCGGATTTCAGCAAGTGCGGGGTGGTCAACAGCACAGGGCCCCCAATTTTATAGGGGCACCATGATTATACGCACAACTGCTTAGTTAAGTCGACTTTTGGCATAAAACTGATCGATGAGTGTTCTAAAACTTAAGATATTTGGATTCATACTAGATTTAAGCTGAAAACGGATTTGTTCAAGAGATTTTTAAATTTTCGTAAAAACAGAGTTGCAGGGAACTGGAACAAGCGGAGAAGATGATAACTTTTAGATATTTTCAGTTAACACCTTAAAGTTTTATATTTTTACACTTTTAACCAATTTTTTAAAAATGTACGTATTTCGAAACTAGTGTAGAAGAGTTTGAAACTTGACAGTTTTAACCCATCATTGAGAAAATTATAACGGAACATCTAATGCTTTTGCAATTATAGTATTTTAATTATTAGTTTGTAAAAGAGTGGTTAAATAATATTAACGTGACTTTATTTATTAATTTATTTATTATTTTTTCTTTATTTAAGCAATCATTTACACCATTTACAAACTTATTTTGCATATGAACAACTTTGTCGTGCGTTCAATAGCTACGAACATTATAATTATGGCACAGGGCCTCTGAAAACCACGAGACGGCCCTGCACAAGCCTTACCTACCTAATGTCCCTTGGTTCGATCTTGATACTAAGTCATATGTCGCAAGCCATCCCTGTGGCTAGACAAGTAAAATGTACCCATAAGAGTGATACAAGACTGGGATTCATGCCTCTTGATGCAAATGGTAGGATTATTTGATGAGAATCGGTATAGTTTCGTTTCTGAGAACAGTTTAATGTTGCGATTTGTTATAATAGTGATAAGGGGAACAGATAATTAGGGATTGGGTTGATGATACATTTTGTTCTGAGAGAGATATTTGGATTCGGATTGCTCAAGATTAGGGTTTGTCAAGTGAGAAAGTTTAGGGTATGTGTGTGTTATGGGAGTTTTTATACTGAAGTATTTGGGTGAAAGGATTGTATTGGACTGAGTAGTGTTATTTGATTTGTTGGGCCAGAGATTGGATTTTGGACGCTTGGGCCTAACGGTTTGGAAATAGTCCAACCGGTTTGGTTATTCGGTTAGGTGTGATAAGGAGTTCTCATAGGCCGATTTACTTAGACGATTGGCTGCTATGTGATTTTAACAATATATGTGATTTGTACGTCTTGATAATATTATGGTGCAAATGTTTTAAAGGGTCGGATTTTAATAAGACTTGGATGATTATGTGAAATTCAGTATTTATGTGAGCTTTGCTTATATCCGGATTATTATGACCGTGTGTTGAACCGAATATGGGCTTAAGTTGAATCAGGTGTGGGTTTTGTGTGACGATGGGATCTTTATTTGATCATGTGGTGCGTATTGATAATAGTCATTGGACCGGGCTTGAGTAGAATATGTGATGACTTGGATTTGGATGACGGAAAGATGGGCTTCTCAAAATTGGATTGTTTTTATGAGACGTGTTGAAGAGATTTGATGATCATGAGTTTTGATGATGAGATTTGATGTGTTATGCGGTATGATACTTTGATTTATACATCTTCACGAAGAATATTATATCACGACATGAATTGATATTTGATCAAGATTGACTACGGGGTTGTTTGTGTTCGGTATTTCTTATTTGGATTTGTAGTGAGGTTTTCCGGGCGCGCTTACTTATTTCGTCTTCTTTCTTTCTACCTTTCCGCGAAGATGACTTGTTTGGGCATTTATAGAGTGTGATAAAGACTTGGCTATCTAGTTACTTTTGTGATTCTTTCTCGCTTAACCCACAAAATAGCTACACTTTCGGTGTCTCATGCTGTTGAGGATACGTCAAAAGGTTTCGTACATTGGGTACACCGTTTCTTTTTCACAAGGATTAGTACAAGCTTAAGTAGCAAATTTAGGGAATTCCACTTCATGTTCAAGTTTGGTATATTGGGTTTACTTCACCAATTGGTCACAGCAATAGCTGACAGAATACGTGGAAGATGTGTTTACTAAAGTGTTTAAAGGATGTGATGTGATCAGTAATTCTCATGCGATATTCAACACTACATAATGTCAATGATAATTCACAGTCTAAGCAAAATCTTTCAAGTATCTTTGTGTCTTTTATGATCTTTCAAGATGTTTGCTTTTGACAAGAACTTCTCGTGCAAATGGTCGTACACGTTATGATGCTTCCGAAAGTTCGAAACCATCATGGGGGAGAAACGTGTACTTTGATGCTTTACGGTCAACCTCCAAGGGAAAGTAATGTATTCTACTCTACTTAGTATGTTTTGTGAAGTATTCTACATATGGGAAAAGAATTGTTGATGATGGGGAATGAACCGCTGCATGTTCCCCTAAAACAGATATTCACCAAAACCAAATTTGTCATAACTATTTCAAGTTGTCATTGTTTACGGTTTAGTCTTGATTTTGTAAAATCCCGCGAAAGAATCTATTTCTCGGTTTAAATCATAGACTTGTAAAATCCCGTGACAATGGAAACATCCCGGTGAAAGAAAAGTGCATCCCCGGATCTATCCCTCGGTTTATTCTTGGTTTTGTAAAATCCCGCGAAAGAACCTATTTCTCGGTTTAAACCATAGAATTGTAAAATCCCGTGATGATGGAACCATCCTGGAGAAAGGGAAAGTGTATTCCAGGATCTTTTCTGATGCTGGTGCTACGGTTTCTACTTCGAAGAAGGGATAAAGGGTGTACTTCATGAATTGGGTGTTTGTTTGGATTGTCTTCATGGCAGTTTGGTTATTACATGGTTTTACGGGGTTATGTGCATTTGACTAAGGTCGGGATGAAACCATTATCATAGTTTACTTAAAACATCAAAGGAGGCTAGATCTAGGCTTTTGACCACAAGACGTGACAACGGCGCTAATTCATTATTATTTATTTGAAGTTGAAGTAAAATTTCACGGGCAAGTGTACTTAGTATCTGAAGGTATCGGGGATTGTTGGATGAAGATTCTTCGAGATCCTTGCTCGAGCTTTTAACATTTTCAAAAACGAATACTTGGAAATCTAGTTATTTTTGGGAGATTTTTCTTTTTCTTTTTACCACCACAAAATAACTATCACTTTAAGGAGTTACGTTGTAGTGCTTAGTGTCACATTGAATTGTGGATTTTCAAGAGGTGATGTACGTCTTGTACTTGATGGTTGGTTGCATGAAGAGTATAGAGTACTTAGGGATTCAAAGGGCATGAATTCTCGACACCGCTCTTTGTTACATATGTGCAAGTTTAAGTCATGAGTTCGGGTTATTTTACTTCAGGTTCAAATTCATCATATTAGGTTTTCTCCATCAGCTGTCACGACAAAGAGCCGACTAAATGATAATGGGGTTTATAACAAGTTTGCCAAGAGTAGTAGAAAAGAGAGAGATTATGAAATTTGAATACTTCAGTTCAAACCTCGTTCCTCAAAGAAAAGAAATGCGTACGCTTCAGTGCGCATTATCTTTGAAAGAAGAGAAATCTTCTTGCTTATGATGTTTGAATACAACAGTTCAAACCTCGTGCTCTAAAGAAAAGAAAAGTGTACGCTTCAGTGCACTTTTATCTTAGAAGAAGATAAATCTTCTTGCTTATGACGTTTGAATACAACAGTTCAAACCTCTTTCCCTAAAGAAAATAAAAATGTACGCTTCAGTGCGCTTTATCTTCATAAGAAGAGAAATCTTCTTGTTTATGACCATTCTCATCAACATGCTTTGTGCTTTTTCCATGCGCATTCAGTCATAAAGTGGATCTACTTATCATTGATTATGTTCTTATTTCACTTGCTCAATTAAAATAGCGATGGCGACGTACATCATATGCAATTTTTGCGGGGTAGAAGTGTGAAAAGATTACACTTGGATGATCTTACTTGTTTAAGTCAAGAATAGCAACTACGTATGCAATTCTTGAGGGAGAGAAGAAGTGTGAACTTACTGCATGTTGATTGACATCTGAGAATAAATGGTCATATGGTTCCAAACTCATGTAAGAACCGAGCTTCTTCTTATCGGGTTATCTTAGCATGTAGTTTCTTCTAAGATCCGTTGGTTGACATCTTCACACGGGCTGATATGACTTATGACAAAGTGCGTCCAGTTGCGGGGCTGATTTCCTTGATAAACATCTTTCTATTCTTGTTTGATTGGGAGGGATTTTAGTTAATGGGATTAGCAATAAGATAATTGGAATGCATTTGGTGAGATGAAGATGTTAACTTTCTATTCCCCAAACGGACAATCTTGAAGAAGGTCGAGTCTACAGTCTGCTCTACATTTTCTGCTGCATGTTAGAAGACTAAAGACGAGTTTCATTTGATTATCTAAAGACTTCTTCTTATTCCGAGCATTTATCAAAAGATTGTCGGTTTAGGGGAGAGCACTAATTGGGGGAGAGTAAAAAGCCAAATTTAATCACTAATTAGATTTGCTCACACTGTTCTTTGGCAAGTTGATTCTCACAAGATTACAAGTGTTCTTCTCAAAAGATTTCAAGTATCTGGGCTTATAATGTGTTGCTGATTCTAAAGTATCAAAACCAGCAAGGGGGAAGGAGATACTCATCTAAACGAAAAACGAGTAAAATTGATGAACTTAATACTTCTAAGTGATTGAAGATATCCCGGGAAGACATATGTCATAACTGCAGAGAAACTCAATGTTTATCTCATCATGGCGTTTGGTGTTCATATTCCAACTATGTGAGGGAAGAGATGTAAGAGAAAGTTTCTGAAGATAAAAGAGGTACACAAGTGTGTGATGATTTCGATGTTATCGCAATCATCAGGGGAGAGAGATTTGTACTTCAGGGATGTTTAGAAAATTCACGTGATCGGACTAAATCATTTATTCCGGAGTTGATATCCGCAGAGATGATCAGTGACTCAATCTGCTACTTCAGTGTTATCGGTTATTCTCTCTTCAGGCATTTGGGTACTTCGGGTTCTTGGGCTTCATACACAATCATCAGGAAAGATAAATGTGTACATTGGGAGGTGTTATCAGTTATTCTTTGAATGGGTATATGTGTATTCGGGTTCGTGAGCTTTATACAATGAGACTGACTGCATCAATTCAACTACGTGGGGGAAGTGGTCTCGTGACACCTTTTGGTATGCATCGCTTCAGACTTCAGAGGAAAGAAATATGAGAAGATTCATTCAAGTGTGAGATGATACATTGCTGTTCTATTTGATGATATAACCCCGAACGGAGAATCACGATGATCATTCTTAAAAGGAGCAGTAAGATCGATGATATGGTGTGCTCCATTGTGCACCTGGATAAGGCAAGCTTGAAAGAGAGCTTAGAATCTGCTCAAGGAGAAGATTTTCGGTTTGGGGGGAAGCTACCAAAGTCTCACTTTCAAAAGGTTCAAGTTCTTACGACGATTCAGGAGCCTCGAAAGCTTTGGTGGTAGAAGTTTAAGAGATGATGACTTCTATCTTCAACAACGATGCTGAGCGATATCCTTATCTCGGTACTCGTATCATCATTCTCTTAAACTATATCATCTTCTTTGTATATATTTTATCAAAAAGAAAATACAAAAATATAAAACCAACAAAAAGAAAATACAAAAATATAAAACCAACAAAAACCCATAAAAATAAAAAAAATTAAAAAAAATACCAAAAATATTGTTTTTCTCAAGACATGTCTTCTGGTATCGATAACATCTACGGTCTTAGAAATGTCATTCAATAATGGCACGGGACCATAGATGAAGTTCGAGCAGAAGGTGTAAATATTTTTTCCAAAACATGTCTCAAACTATGGCTTACAGTTATTTCAGATTGTAACCCGTGCTTAAACTATGGTTTGCTATTATTTCAGATATGCAACCCGTTCTTCAAAGTGGAAAGTGCTGCGCTAAACCAATTTTCAAAATTATCGAGCACTTATCCAAAAACAAAATGAGGAAAGTATGTCGAAGGACTATTGTTCCTACACAAATGTTTTTCTTTCTAAAAATGCTTCAGAAAAATATTTGTTGTTCAGAATGGTGGAAAATGAGTTGCTTGAAAAACAATCAGACTTAGAGTTTTCATAAATTTGTAAAACCCAATCAATGACTTCAGCTTATTTAACACTTTTCATAGAAAGAGTCATTGATTGAGGGGGAGAATGTTTTCAAATTTATATCATCTAACGGGCTTAGTTAATCATCCTACATATTTAACAGAAAAAGATGTTTGCCTAAGTTGAAGGACTAGGAGCATAGGATTTGATTGTTAGGATTATATGATTATAGTTTGATGAACACAGTATTTCCATGCCTTTTATGATCTGATTGATATGTTGGATTGACTTTTATTAGTCGATTGCCATTTGGGTGTTGTCGACTACCATATATCTGTATGTATGTCCACTAACGTATGTAGATATCATAGTTTAAAAGAATGTTCCCGCTCCGGATCCCACTAAAGCAGATGATTGGATACCGAAAGGAATGGGCAACTATATCTTGGGTCGACAAAAGAAGAAACGAAACTTAATTGGATCTCTATGGATAGTTGGCACGATAGATTCAACTTCTGAGGTCTCACTACATCAGCAGATGGTTTTCTTTCATCCTTTCAGAAACAACAGAAGCAGCTTAACCACCTAACGTATCTTTGTGTAGGACAAGTAGTGGATGATACCATTTTTCAACAATTTTGAAAAATTTTGTTTTGAAAATGGAAAAATATTGTTTTGAAAATAAATCGGACTCAAAGTTTTGAAAATCAACCGGACTTTATTTTGTCAAATCTTAAGTGATTTCAAATTAAATATTTTCAAACGATGTTTCATCTAACAAGTCCATTTGTACGAAATAAAGTGGTGATATAAAGATTTAATGTTATGTCATGGTATGATTTTCTTTAAAACTCAATGATCTTTCAAAATGAAATTTTTTCTGTTCTTGTTTGATTGTGAAATAGTTTCTTTTACCTAAAGAACTCTTAAAAATTATCGTACCTGACACTAACAATCTTTAAATGTCTAAATCTGTTCCACTATCAGAATAAAATTAATCTGAACACATTTTCCTCCCATGTTTTCTAAACATATTTAAATCACTTGGGATCCAAAATCTAAAAGGATTTGATATTTTTGATCGGGGGAGAAAATGAGATTTAAATATGAAATCTGATAACAAGTGATCGTTTTGACTCAAAGTGGAGGCTGCTCTCCCATATGTGCTAAACGCTTTAGAATCTTGAAACACATATTGAAGGGGAGCATTTCAAAAGAAAATAAACTATCAAGGTACAAAAGCTTTTATGTTTCAACATAAAGTACCTTGATTGATTTTCTAATAGTTTTCTTTATGGCAGTGTGATCATGAAAGTACTTCAAAGAACTCCTTCCTCTATGTGTTAAATGATTTCAAATAACCAACACACATATTAAGGGGGAGCATTTACCAAAAAATCAAAAGGCTTTTTCCTTGGAAATTGTGATCAAGGAAATATTTCAAAGTCCTCTTGCCTCCATGTGCTAAAAAATTTCAAAATCATAAAGCACATGTTGAGGGCGAGCATTTCAAAATGATCAAAAATAATTAAGGTACAAAATTCTTTGATATTATATCACAAGTACCTTGATTGATTTTCCAAATGATTTTTCAATTGGTTTCATGAAGGAAAGAACTATACCACAAGATCGACCATTTTACTTTATGCATGGTCTTATAAGGATGGTAAGGTTAGGTATTCGTTCCCACGATCCCGCCAGAACCGGAGGGATCTACCAGGGACAATCCACTAGATAGTGTAGAAGTCCTTAGGTATAATGAAAAAAGGAGAAAAGTGAGAAATGGGAAGAGTGCGGACTGAGATAGAGCTAGAACTGGAACAAACCCAACAAGGTTCTAGTTATGAAGTCTCGGTAAGCACTGAAGGGCTTGAAGAATGAAAAAGAAATGAAATGAGAAAAGGGTGAAAAGAAATAGCCCTCCAATAATTCGACCTTAGGGCAGAACCCGGGTTCAATAGATATGCTACTGGTTGTTACTAAGGTAACACTGGTGTTGAAGACAAGACGTCATGGACCCAGTGACGCACTACACTAAACTTCCCAAACCACTCAAGTTCTCTTAAAAGGACTTGTTTCATTCTCACGGGGAACCTACATAATCTATCGACTTTCTCTTAGAGATTGTTGATATTGAATAAGGAGACCCTCTCCCTAGTCTCCGATATAGGAAACCAAAGTGCACAATTGAGTCTAGATCCAACTGATGCTGTTCCAAAATTAATGAAGACTTGCTGTTCCACACAATGTGGGAAGTAAGTATATATTGAGAGTCCTACGCATTATCCTTGTGGTATTGCCAGAACATCCGAGTAATAAGTAAAATATTCACGATGAAGATGGAAATCTGATAACGCTTACACAGCGCGTTCGGGGTCAAAGGAACTTCCTTTTCGTCGAGCAAGTTTTTCAACACCCTAGGCAGTGAACCTAATCGTTGTAGTGTAGTATTAGGGTAAGCCACGAGAATTGATATCATTATCTAGGGGAATAGGAATGCTAGTGAGAAGTTACTACGCTAAGGTTGGGGTTGAGGAAGATTAATTTTT
Source organism: Chrysanthemum makinoi (assembly GCA_910596185.1). Taxonomy (NCBI): domain Eukaryota; kingdom Viridiplantae; phylum Streptophyta; class Magnoliopsida; order Asterales; family Asteraceae; genus Chrysanthemum; species Chrysanthemum makinoi. The sequence continues at coordinate 199,119,826 of OU343222.1, read as the reverse complement.
TTTTATCTTTTTATGTTTTTTAGGAAATGGAAAGGTACGAATCTCGGGGTTTGGATTTGGGGGTTGGTATTTCTACCGATTACTTCTACTATCTAATTATCTAATTAACTAAGGTGTATGTAGTCTGTGTTTATTACTCCCTAGTTATCTCCTATTGATGGTTGAATTGTCACGTCCTTATTCTTAATCGCGTTGTGTTTCTAAGGTCGTATGGTATGCGTTTATCCCTAACTCTTTGAAGCTACCAAAGGTTAATGACTACAAAATCTCTAGGGTTTATAAACTTTAACTCTAAGGTATTCTTTGGATGTATAGCCTACAATTACTCTAGGTGATTATAAACTAATGTTCAACAAAGATTAATCAACCATTATTAGCACAACGAATGACCTATCGCAATACTAGGTCATTCACAATTAAGATAAGAGACAACCAATCAATATTCAATAACTAAGTTTCATATTACCTAAGCAAACACACAAATAAATTAGCCGGACATGGAGAACATGCAAGCATACGCACAATCAATGGAAGACATAATTGAATTAATGAAGTAAAACACTTATCTTGATGTAAGATAGGGTATGGAACTCTAAAATACTGTACAAGAAAGCCTTGGTTCGGTTTAGGTTTTTACACCAAAAGACTACCCACTGAAAACTGAAAAATTCAGATTCTATATATAAGGTTACAACTGTGACGGCGTCACCCTTTAATTTGTAACGCTGTCGGGTCGCCGTTATTAGGGTTTCGTCTTGGTCATGTTAGCATTATGCTTGTGACGCCGTCCTCTTCAGTCTCGGCGTTGTGCGGATCAAATCTAGGCCGCGGACGTGGCGCTCTCCTTTAAAACCTGAAACCGTCACTTGTAAATAAGCAATTTGGCTACTGAGTCGTCACAAAACTTGTTTGACTGCGTCGCAGATAACACCTGACGTCGTCTCAAGTAAAACCTGGCGCTGTCCCCTTTAGTTCCAGCAGCCTGAGTGTCTCGATTCTTGACTTTGGCCATTTTCTTTGTATATTCGCGCCTTTTCGTTCGAATAAGTGTCATTCCAGCAATTTGCCTTCAAGATACCTAAAAAGTGAAAAGGAACGATATTAAGTAATAACGGATACAAAAGTGATCAAATAAGGGCTTAAACGACCCCTCAAAAAGGTACATTTTAAAACCTTATCAAATATCCCTACACTTGGTATTTGCTTGTCCTCAAGCAAATGTGCTTTTAGCCAATTAATTTATAAGTTAGAGGTCATGAAGAATTAGTTTAGAACGATCCACAACAGATATAAGCCTCGCAAAAGTCATAACAAGCACGGAAATTACATACTAGCACCTCACATGGGGTGTTTGGGTACTCACATCTTTCGGGTGTATATGAAATATAACAAGTTGGAAATGGAAGATAAACACTCATTAACCGGTCCTAGTACATAGATTACCATAGGCTTGAGACTAGATCAAACCTCCATCGCTTTGGCGTAAGCACCTAGGAAAGACTATCCAAGAGGTCTTTTAAAGGTTTGTAACGTAAGGCTTACGGTAGGGAAACAAAGGGTTTGGTGGGATAGGCAATTTAGTGGTGGCAAGTCGAAAATCTTTATGTTACAAGCATGCGAAGAATGGCGTTGCTAAGCCAAGAATCGACACTCTAAACTCTAGATAACTGAAACAAACAAACATAAATTTAAAGATAGATGTAGGATGGTATCCCGTATTTTTTTTCTCTTTTTTCTATTTTTTTTTGATTTTTTTTTCATACACTTTTACTCTACCATCCTCTACAATAACATCAAAATGATAGGGATTTATAGGCACAACCCTACACTTGAGTTTTTATTACTCTAACACTAATTTGACCCGAATTGAAAAGATCAAAACACTTGGAGTACATTATTACGCAAATAAAGGGAATTTGAATTTAACGTTCCCTTCCCGTCATTCAATAAAATTTAACTTTTCCCATGAGTCCTAATCGTCCCAAAACTGTTTACAAAGGATATGACTCGACTTAGCAACTTATGCAAGCAACAAGATAATTGAACTAAGGGTTTAGTGTGATAACAATAATGCACTAAAAGTGAGTGCATAGAAGGTAGGCTAAGGCGATTTTGGTGTACATTTGGGGGTGGATTGTAAACAATGCTCTTCATTGATATTCCGGAAAACCAAAACATCACGAGAACCGCAAAAGGGATAGGCTCTGAGGGGTTAACTAGGGGTATCGTGTACTAAAGATGAGTACAACGCAAGGGTGGGTGTGGGGGAATTACTCAACCGATGTGGAAGAAGTAATTATATTACATGTATCAAACAAGGGTTATCCTAATTCCTCTTATCATTTAGTTATTCCTAACTACACAAGTATAGTCTTACTAGCGATCTCGGAATGCATCACAAAACAAGTTATAGAATCTATTATACTACCGGTTCACACTCTAAGCATTAAAGATGAATGCTTTAATTCCTACAAATCTAAGGGCGATCCTCACATTTTGGGTGGAATTTAAGTGGTAAAGGGTTTTTTTGTGCTAGTCATATAATTTCCTATCCATGAGACGCTTTATTAAGACTAATGGCCCACTTCTCCTATATGTCATGAAAAATTTTAAATTTGGTGCCAAAATTACCCTAACCGATATTTCTCATGGTTTATTACACAAATGCAATTGGACAAAGCAAATAATCAAGGATAAGCATAGTTTCAAAGTTCCCATTTTATTTTCCCTCCCTACATAAAACTGAACATTGTCCCCAATGTTCTCGAAATATCAAAGTTATGATAATGGAAGGTAATTAAAAATGAAACTAATACTCCCCGATTAGCTCGGTAGGATCCGTGTAAAGTGGTGGTTACATCTTTCTTCAAGAAGAACGGTTGGGTTAAAATTCTCATCTTATGTATCTTCTTCTTGGTAAATTAAACCCGCACTTGAAGAAAACCAAGAAACCTTCGTAAATTGGGTAACAATATATATAAGACTCTACTAAACTAGGATATAATGCTTGTGGAATGGATGTTTCTGATTTTCGGAAAATTAAGACCTGAAAATTCCAAAAATTTATAAGTAGCTCAGAAAAATGAGAAAAATGTCGGTTGTTTATGCTCCTTCCAGCCTTAGTCAGGTTATCCTGACAGCGGTCTGCGATTTTTAGAAAAAATTCTGGAAAATTTACATCTTTAGAATCTGGAAAAATTTCTTGCAAAACATCCATTATGACTCGATACAAGCATTTGACTCGAACAAACACACATGTATATCTTTTAATTAATTGTAATTCTCTTGTTCACGTTTCTTTTGGCGTGTGTAATCCTCCTACACTTATCCCTTATGTAAAATACCTTTATATGTAATTAAAGGCAGGTTAAAGACAAAATAAAGTTGTTGGAAATTCTGCTAAGTTAGAATTCTGCTGATGTTACTACCGAAGGATTCTGTAATACCTGGAATTTCTAAAATTCATAAAAAGACCAAAATACCCCTATAATCAAAAAGTATGAATAATTAATTCAAAAGAGTACCAAATAAGCTATGTAAATTCAGAAAATTATTAAGAAATATCAAACATGATCCAAATAAATATTAAACACTTTGTAAAAGGTAATTTTTATAGTTTATGATTTTATAAAATTCGGTTTGTATTTTATATAATTTAGCATATATTAAATTTGTTTTATAAAAGAATTTAATTAATAAAAGCCCAATATAATTTATATTATTTAGAGTCCATTTATTTTAAGTCCAATACATTATAAAGCCCACAAGAAAAATAGTAAAGCCTATATAAATACATTATTCGGTTCACATAAATCCCTAATTGTCGATGCCCAAACCGACTCCCAAAACCCTCAAAAATTCGAATTTCAGTTTCCAGAGCTTAAAGCCATTTTTCTTGGACGAGTTTGAAGGTAAAGGAGGTGAGAAAAATCGTGTTCAAGGTCCTAAGCTACTGTTTTGATCGTAGTTAGTTTTTGGGTACATTAGGGTTTCGACAAGTGAGGTTTTATGCTTCTTTTGTTCTAACGATCCAAGCTCATTAAGGGTAAGTTCCTAATGTTGATTTCAGTCCTATAAGTCATATATAACACGTAAAAATTAGCCATGCATGATTTATAAGTCGTATGAAATTATTTGGAATCTAAAACCTAGAAATCATTATAAAATAACGAATGGGTGTATAATATTTTTAGAGATCATGAATTGATTTTTCTAGAAGCTATTACATGTTATAAGACCTGAATAAAATACATAATTATGAATTCGAAGCTTGTATGAATTGTTTTGAGTTTTATGATTCGGTTAAACATGGAAAAGAAAAGAATTAAAAGGGACGATTAGGGTTTTGCATAAACTAGGGTTTCTTGTAATCATTAAAGGTAATTAATGAAGTAGTAATGATGAGCTAATGATTGGTTAAACCTAGGTTTAGGGCTTGAACTTGAATTATGTCTTTTCGGTCCTAAATAAAAGTTTTGGGTTGGTTTTGTGAATTATGAAACTTAAGGGTTATTTTTGGGAAGAGTAAAATAATGGTAATAAACGTATAAAAATAAGTTGTGGGGTTAAACATGTAATTTTGGATATTTAAAGGGCCATTAATTTTTATTTAATTTATTAGGTGCGTTTTGTAAATTCTAAAACCTTTGGGTTAAAAGTGTAAAATATGATAAAGTAAGGTGAGATTGTGAACTAAAAGATGTCAAGGTGTAATTTGTAATTACGGTAATTATGGGTTCAACAAGTGTAAATTGATTTTGTAGAGACACGCATGAGTTACGTTAATTTTGGTTTGTTATCATTTACGTTCTAGGTTAAATTGGGAAATCATTAAAAGAAGTAATATGTGAATTTAATGCGTATTTAGTAATATTTAAAGAGTATGGGAAACCCTAGAACCTAAATTGGAAGTTGGTGAATTAATGAGGAATACCCTAAAATGTTGAGATTTAGATACGTCACTAAAATGAGAATATTCTGACAACTCTAAAAGTATTAATGCGATAAATCCGTTATAATATTAATGATGCTAATAAGTATTAAATAAATCATAATCCGTGTAGATTCGTTGGAGGAGCAGCGCGTTACATCTTAAGTATTAGTTCATTCGTTACTTTTCTCTCAATTGCTTTAAGGTACGGATATTCTGTCTTACTTTAAGATACTTATGTTATCGTATGAGATATTACGACCTTTTCAGTAAAGGTTCCTTATGATGTTCTTTTCGTTCGCTTTCCTATTATGCTTATTAGGATTCCCAATGCCATTGCTATGAACCCTTTTCTGAATGTTTGATATGTTGTTTATATGAATTTATGTTCTAGTGAACTATGCAATATCTGATGTGAACTTAGGTTAGGAAGACTTTGATACATTTTGTTGAACCACTGCTATATTGGATTATGAACTTATGATTATGAACCTCTGGTTATGAACTTATGCGTATGAATGTATGATATGCCAGCGTGATATGAACTTCGACTTACGAATATCTGAATATGAACCTTATGATATGAAGTTATCTGATATGTTATCTGTGACCTTTATGATGAATTATGATCTGTGTCATGTATGAAAATATGTTTGACTCGGATTAGTTTGACACGAGGCAAATATTTAACTAGTCATGGGGGTTCCATGTCCGTATCAGTGATGCACCTATGATATGACTCTAGGCAGTGATGATGTTACGCGTCTCTGGATGGTGAAGCATATTTTGAGAATATGTAGGAAGGGCGATATGGATGCATCCTAGATCCGATCGTTATCGATATGTTATGGAATGATATGGAGTGTGCAATACTGCGTCTTCACAAAATGGGAGCTAGCTACTCCAATTATTTCGAGGTTACCTTTTGAAGAAGAAAGATATTTCTTATATGATATGTTCTGGGCTCGTGGTAGTTAACTAAATCTTTATTTATTTCTATTAAGTATTGATTATGATTCGGTATGTTCAAGTGTTTATAGCTAGGCTTATATGTTACCGGATGTTATTATGCTTTTGTATGTTTATGTGATTGTCGTCTACTATGCTAGGATATGATTAATATGTTTAAATATGATTTGCATCTGTCATCGATGTTATGTTAGTTATTGTTATGTGAATTAGTTTATACGTGAGATGAATGTGCTAATGTGAAAGTAAGTATCCTGAAAGTTGATAAGTACAATTTATTCAGATTAATAGTGAACTTGCTTATATGTTAGTTATCACATGCTTATGATTGATATGCTATGAAAACTCGCAAGGTTAGAATTTGATATGAGAACTGGTTTGTATTATATTACTTCATGATTGAGTCTGCTATTTCATGCTATATTATTGAATTAAGTGCTATGGATGTTGATTACTTGATTTGTAGAATGCCATGTTTTATTTTCACAAATGTTTCAGTTAGCTTTTAGACTTTCCGTTTGGCTTATACGTAATCTGTTATTTGATATGTTATGTGGTTGTTTGGATTTCTGTATATTTGTGCTTCCGCAGAATCCTAAAAGATCCTTCGATCATATTTCATTTTATTTTAGTTATTCGTATTATATACATTTTGTTTAGCTTTTGTTTCGTTATATCGTTCATTGGGCTTTGTGCTCAGCCGCTTTCTTTTCTGCTGGCAGGTATTTAGCATTCAAGATGAGCTTATGGGATAGCCGATCGGGCGAGAGTAAGTGAGAGCAAGATTTTGACCATAGAGATCTTAGATTTATTTTGAATATTAAGTTATTTATCATCTTTTGTAAGTTTTTGTAAAGGCTTCCGCTTTTGTACATTATTAAAGTTGATATGAAACCGTATTGTGATATCTTTACCTTTGCGAGTTGGGTGTTACAATTTATGGTATCAAAGCAGGTTTTAGGACCCTTAGAGCTTGAGGCTATGACAAGTGGGTAGACATTAGGTTTCGATCATTCGAATATCTTTGATCCCTTTTGATGGTCGTTCGGATTTGACTTGATATCCTTTTGCCTTCACTGAATTGGCCTCCTTGCGCATCGAACTTTGTTATTTTGTTTTCGCTCGTTCGTTTGTCGATCGTTAGATGGAGACTAACCGTGGAGCCGAAGAAGATAGTGCCGACCCTGCGTTGTGCGTGGTTCTTGTCTTTGGAGAGGTTCGTGAAGCGAAGCCTACGCGCTACCCGTCTTTGTTGGAGACATCGGATCTTTGCTAGAGGAAGTGGGGCGGATCAACTAAAGGCATACAGACGAACATGATTCAACCGGTGGCTGAGAAGATTCATCTACTTCCTATGATTTAGGCGACTTGTGATATTCGATTAAGTTTGTCATGTGTTTTGTGACGGTTTGATATTATGCTAAGTGATTACGATCCGTATTGCTTTTCTCTGATTTGTTCGGACTTCGGTTTGAATCGTGAAGTTTATCGTCGGCATTTTGTTAATATCCGTTTCTTTTGGATCGTCGATAATGAGTCACGAGGAACGTTTTATGCTAGTTGGTGGCCTCCTTTCATTGTGATATGGTAAGTTGTCTAATGTGTTATATGCTGCATGAATGTGTATGCGGTACGTTTGATGTATGTTACTTGTTACCTATATGTTTATCGTTTTGTTGATATTAGTTATGTGGTTTGTCATGACCGAGACTGAATATAGTGACAATAAGCTGGTTATGTGATGCAAGTATTATGGCCTTTGATCAGCAATAATATCTTGAGATCACATAATCTGAACTTATTGAAGGTATCTGAAGTCAGGAAATGCCTGTAGTTGATGTGTGAATGGACTTTGACTTGTATACATTATTTGGTGCTTCTCATGTTCGTTTGAATTCATTACCTAATTGTGAGATTTTCGATCGATATCGTTTAGTAAAAAGTTTTGTGTGTTTGGAATCCGAGGTTGTTATGATGCATGTAGAACCTATAGATTGCTATGACCACCTTAAGCTTATATGTCTCCACATATTTCTACGACTATTGAGGCCCATAGGATTTATTCCGTCTATGCATATGATGTCCTCATCATTAGATATCTGAATAAGTTAGAATTTGTCGTTTGATTTTCTGCGTCTCATTTGTTCTCCGCCATTATTTTGATAAGTATATAATTATCTATTATAAGTATTTGACTATTGATTTGATTTCTGAATAAGTTTGAGATTTAAATTCGATAAGAAATTCATTTGTTCAGGATAAGATTAACGTTAGTTATATTCCTAGAAATCTTGAAATCGATTCGTTTTCGTTCTATTCCGTCTTGTTCAATTTGAGGACGAAATTTTCTTTTAGAGGGAAAAATTGTAATACACGGAATTTCTAAAATTCACAAAAAGACCAAAATACCCCTATGATCAAAAGTATGAATAATTAATTTAAAGAGTACCAAATAAGCTATGTAAATTCAGAAAATTATTAAGAAATATCACACATGATCCAAATAAATATTAAACACTTTGTAAAAGGTAATTTTATAGTTTATGATTTTATAAAATTCGTTTTGTATTTTATATAATTAACCGCATATATTAAATTTGTTTTATAAAAGAATTTAATTAATAAAAGCCCAATATAATTTATATTATTTAGAGTCCATTTATTTTAAGTCCAATACATTATAAAGCCCACAAGAAAAATAGTAAAGCCTATATAAATACATTATTCGGTTCACATAAATCCCTAATTGTCGATTTAACCCAAACCGACTCCCAAAACCCTCAAAAATTCGACTTTCAGTTTCCAGAGCTTAAAGCCATTTTTCTTGGACGAGTTTGAAGGTAAAGGAGGTGAGAAAAATCGTGTTCAAGGTCCTAAGCTACTGTTTTGATCGTAGTTAGTTTTTGGGTACATTAGGGTTTCGACAAGTGAGGTTTTGTGCTTCTTTTGTTCTAACGATCCAAGCTCATTAAGGGTAAGTTCCTAATGTTTATTTCAGTCCTATAAGTCATATATAACACGTAAAAATTAGCCATGCATGATTTATAAGTCGTATGAAATTATTGGAATCTAAAACCCTAGAAATCGTATAAAAATAACGAATGGGTGTATAATATTTTTAGAGATCATGAATTGATTTTTTCAGAAGCTATTACATGTTATAAGACCTGAATAAAATACATAATTATGAATTCGAAGCTTTTATGAATTGTTTTGAGTTTTATGGTTCGGTTAAACATGGAAAAAGGAAAAGAATTAAAAAGGCGATTAGGGTTTTGCATAAACTAGGGTTTTCTTGTAATCATTAAAGGTAATTAATGAAGTAGTAATGATGAGCTAATGATTGGTTAAACCTAGGTTTAGGGCTTGTACTTGAATTATGTCTTTTCGGTCCTAAATAAAAGTTTTGGGTTGGTTTTGTAAATTATGAAACTTAAGGGTTATTTTTGGGAAGAGTAAAATAATGGTACTAAACGTATAAAAATATGTGTGGGGGTTAAACATGTAATTTTGGATATTTAAAGGGCCATTCGTATTTTATTTAATTTATTAAAATGCGTTTGTAAATTCTAAAACCTTTGGGTTAAAAGTGTAAAATCTGATAAAGTAAGGTGAGATTGTGAACTTAAAGATGTCAAGGGTGTAATTTGTAATTACGGTAATTATGGGTTCAACAAGTGTAAATTGATTTTTGTAGAGAACACGCATGAGTTACGTTAATTTGGTTTGTTATCATTTACGTTCTAGGTTAAATTGGAAATCATTAAAAGAAGTAATATGTGAATTTAATGCGTATTTAGTAATATTTAAAGAGTATGGGAAACCCTAGAACCTAAATTGGAAGTTGGTGAATTAATGAGGAATACTAAAATTTGAGATTTAGTCGTACTAAAAATGAGAATATTAAAACAACTCTAAAAGTATTAATGCGATAAATCCGTTATAATATTAATGATGCTAAAATATTAAATAAATCATAATCGTGTAGATTCGATTTGGAGAGCCCAGCGTTACATCTTCGTGATTAGTTCATTCGTTTACTTTTTCTCAATTCTTTAAGTACGGATATTCGTCTTACTTTAAGACACTTATGTTATCGTCTGAATATTACGACCTTTTCAGTAAAGGTTCCTTATGATGTTCTTTTCGTTCGCTTTCCTATTATGCTTATTAGGATTCCCAATGCCATTGCTATGAACCCTTTTCTGAATGTTTGATATGTTGTTTATATGAATTTATGTTCTAGTGAACTATGCAATATCTGATGTGAACTTATGTTAGGAAGACTTTGTTATATACATTTGTTGAACCATATTGGATTATGAACTTATGATTATGAACCTCTGGTTATGAACTTATGCGTATGAATGTATGATATGCCCTTTGTGATATGAACTTAGACTTCGGAATATCGAATATGAACCTTATGATATGAAGTTATCTGATATGTTATCTGTGACCTTTATGATGAATTATGATCGGTGTCATGTATGAAAATCTGTTTGACCTGAGTTAGTTTGACACCCGAGCCAAATATTTAACTAGTCATGGGGTTCCATGTCCGTATCAGTGATGCACCTACGATATGACTCTAGAAGCGGTGATGTTACGCCCGCGTCTCGGATGGTGAAGCATATTTTGAATATGTAGGAAGGGCGTATGGATGCATCCTAGATCTGATCTGTTATCGATATGTTATCCGGTGAATGATGTCGGTATGCAATACGCGTCTTCACAAAATTCAGAGACTAGCTACTCCAATTATTTTACGAGGTTACCTTTTTGAAGAAGAAAGATATTTCTTATATGATATGTTCGGGCTCGTGGTAGTTAACTAAATCTTTATCTGTTATTTCTATGTTAAGTATTATGATTATGATTCGGTATGTTCAAGTGTTTATAAGTTAGGCTTATTATATGTTACCAGATGTTATTATGCTTTTGTATGTTTATGTGATTGCCGTCTACTATGCTAGGATATGATTAATATGTTTAAATATGATTTGCATCTTTGTCATCGATGTTATGTTAGTTATTGTTATGTGAATCGTTTATCTGTGAGATGAATGTGCTAATGTAATAAGTATCCCGAAAGTTGATAAGTACAATTGTTCCGTTAATCTGGTAAACCTTGCTTATATGTTAGTTATCTATGCGCTTATGATTGATATGCTATGTTAAAACTCGCTAGGTTAGAATTTGATATGAGCTGGTTTAGCTATTATGTACGCCATGACCACCGCTTTATTTCATTTGCTATATTATTGAATTAAGTGCTATAGATGTTGATTACTTGATTTGTATGAATGCCATGTTTATTTTCTAAATTTGTTTCGTTAGCTTTTAGACTTTCCGTTTGGCTTATACGTGTCTTTATTTGATATGTTATGTGGTTGTTTGGATTTCATATATTGTGCTTCCTTGAGAATCCTAAAAGATCCTTCGTCATTATTTCATTTTATTTTCGTTATTCGTATATTTGTTTTGTTTAGCTTTTGTTTCGTTATATCACTTCCTGGGCTTTGTAAGCAGCTAGCACTTTCTTTCTCCTGGCGGTATTTAGCATTCAAGATGAGCTTATGGATAGCTGATCTGGGCGGAGAGAGTAGAGGAGAGCAAGATTTTGACCATAGAGATCTTAGATTTATTTTGAATATTAAGTTATTTATACTGTCTTTTGTAAGTTTTTGTAAAGGCTTCTGCTTTTGTACATTAGTTAAAGTTCGATATGAAACGTATTGTGATATCTTTACCCTTATCGGGGTCGGGGGTGTTACTACCGAAGGATTCTGCATTGGTTCAATGTTTCTGAAGAAGAGAATCTCTGAAAGTAGTATAATGAGTAGATAGTTTCTGCGGAAATAGTTATTCCGTGTTTTCTATAGTTAGTTAGGATATGCATGAGCTTTATTAGGAAGCGATTATGTATATCTTATTTAGTTTTATGATTATACGTTTCTTAGGAAACAAGTTAGGGTTCCTTGCCTATAAAAGAAACACAATAGTATGATTGATGTAACGAGTTGAAAAACAAAGTTTTAGTAATATAAAGATCCATAGAGGATCAACGTGTTCGTAGTTATTGTGTTTGTGCTTATATTTGATTTCCGCTAAAGAATATAAGTCGTAGAGATTGTCTATTAGTTTGCTTGTGATTACATAAGTAATACTAACGATCTGCGAGTGCTCAAGATCTATCAAGGTCTACAGCTTCAACAAGTGGTATCAGAGAAGATATTAAGTCAGTTGAATCAGCTTAAGGCAAAGCCAGATAATGATGATTGCAATTCCAAGTTTTTGCGATCTTTACCTCAATCCTGGTTACAAGTAAGCATTGCCTTTAAAATTAAAGGTGGGCTTGATATGATTACATTTGATGAGCTGTACAACAAGCTTAAATCTCTTGAGCCGATGTAGGGAAGTCCCTTCCGTTCATCATCTACTGCTAGTCACACAGCATTTGTTGGGGCCTCTACTCCAAAGATGATCCATGCTCCAAGTCCAACTTACTCATCATCATCTTACACTACCACTCCATCAAGTTCTCAATCTACATCTAGTGGTATAATGGAAGATGTGCTTGGATCCTTCTTTGCTGATTATGATCCTCAGCAGGAACTTGCATATGAGGATTTTGATCAGGTAGACCCACTGGAGATGGAAGAGATGATGTTGAAGTGGCAAGTGGCTATGCTCTCTATGGACATCAAGAAATTTGAGCGTAAGGCTGGGAGGAAGTTTGGATTCCAGGGAAGAGATCCAGCAAGGTTTGACAAGAAGAAGGTCAAGTGCTTTACATGTCATTAGATGGGTCACTTCTCCAGAGAATGCAAGGATAGGAAGGCTGGAGATGAGGTGAGATACTCTTCCTATCAGCAGAATCAAAGAGATGCTGGAACTTCAAAGCCTAGATCCTCAGTTGCTATGGTCACTTTGGATGCCAATGTCGACTGGAAGACACATGAGTCTGAGAATGATGATGGTCCTGGTGGTGATAATATCAGGTTGATAGCAAGCTATACTTCAGAGGATAGGCATGATCAGATTGCCTTGATGGGCATCTCTCAGGTACAAAACTGTTTGTTTGGTTGTAGTGAACGTTATAATGAACTTAAGGAAGCATATGATATTTTGAAACCTAAATATAATGAATGCTATGTTGAAGTTGAAGCTTATAAACAGGCATTAAAAACATTAGAAAGACAAATGGTTTGGTTTCAGAAGAATCAAATAGCTTATGATGAAAAGATTAGGGTGTTAGAAAGTGATCTAGAATGTACTAAAAATGACTTAAAAAGGTCTGAGAAATTGAAAGCTGATGTGGTGTCTGAAAACAGTGTGTTGAAAGAAAAATTAGAAGAAATAGCTAGACATAACAATTGGCAAAAAGTTGGTCTAAATCTAGCTAAAGAGCTCTACTCTAGTCAAACTCCTAATACTTCAATAGGTTTAGGCTTTAAGAAATATGTAGGATTAAAAGCTAGAGATGACACACGTAAATCAACACCAGCAGGCTTAGCTAATTATGTCAAAGAAGGTGACCTACATGCTGTACGTGGATCTATTAGAGGAATACCTATGCCTGTTGACCTTTCCATTACTGTTGACTTTGATGGATCACATCATCTTTATGGCAAAAAGTTCAAAGACTTGCCAGAACCGATTCTTCATCTCTGATTTTTCTCTTCCTTTGACAGTGACAAATCTTCTGATCAAGGGTCTACTTCTTATGCCAGTTGTGATTCAAGTGATAAGTCAGACCTACCCAAGACCTCACCCAAGTTTGCACCCAAGCCTACCTACAAGCCTATTAGAGTTACTGCTAAGGAATCCTCTTCCAAGATAGTTTCCTCTGAAGACTTGTCTTTTCATTCTTTGAATAATAATTCGTTAAAACAATTCTTTTCATGATTTTGGTTTGAATACTTCTGCTTGTAATAGAACATCTTTTGGTTTGAATAAATCTTCTAAACAGAAGACATGTTTTGTGTGTGGAAGTAAATTTCATTTAATTAAGGATTGTGATTTTCATGAACAAAGAATGGGTGTATGTGCTGGGGAATCTAGACCAATGTGGACTAATGTTAATACTATACCACCTTATGTTCCACAAGCAACCTATGCATCTCCTCCTTCTCCTTGGAGAAGCTCAGTTGCTAGACCATATGTGCAACCTACCAGTTCATATTTTAAAAATGGTTATTGGCCTGGATATGTTGACTCAATGAATGATGGGAAAGGTTATAGGGATACTGCTGTGAAGCCCTCAGCAGGTTGTTCTTGGACATAAAGGGGACCTAAATTTCAATGGAAACCCAAGAACAGTGGTGGATCTTATAAATCTGCATGGCCTCAATCTAAAGATCCACAAGGCAGGTTCAAGTCAGTAATGACTTGAGCCTCAATAGTGTACTAATATTTCGTATATTTTTGTTGTTGTTGTAGGATCATCCTCTTAAGCATAAGGAAGTTGGCATTGTTGATAGTGGTTGCTCTAGAAGCATGTCAGGAAACAGAGATATGATGCATAATTTTGTACCCCTTGAAGGAGGAGGCAATGTGACCTTTGGTGGAAGTGATGGTAGAATAACTGGGAAATGGACCATCAAAACACCTCAACTGGACTTTGAAAATGTGTACTATGTCAAGGAACTACAACACTTCAACTTGTTCTCAGTCTCACAAATCTGTGATACAAAGAACAAAGTACTCTTCTCTGAGGATGAATTTCTTGTGCTGTCTAAAGACTTCAAACTACCAGAAGATACATCAATTCTGCTGAGAGTTCCTCGTACTCACAATCTTTACACATTCAACTTAAATGATGTTCAACCAGAAGGTGACTTAACTTGTTTGGTGGCTAAAGCATCCCTGGATGAGTCTATAAAATGGCATAGAAGGATGGCACATGTGAATTTCAAGACCATAAACAAGCTATCTAAATTGGGTCTTGTTGAAGGACTTCCTTCTAAAGTTTTCACCAATGAACATAAATGTGTTGCCTGCAACAAAGGAAAGCAACACAGAGCCTCATACAAACCAATTAATGCAGTGAGCCTTATTTCAGAACCTCTTCAGTTGCTTCACATGGATCTCTTTGGTCCAACTCAAGTCAGAAGCATAGATCACAAGTATTTGTCGGTTATTACTCTATGATTATAGGGTTTGTTGGGTATTCTTCTTGAGGACTAAAGATGAAACCTCTCCGTTTTAAAAGTATATTACCCTTGTTGAAAATTAGCTAAACAAAAAGGTTAAAGGTATCCGGTGTGATAATGGGACAGAGTTCAAGAATGCAGTATTGATAGAACTCTGTAAGTCTAAAGGAATCAAAAGGGACCATAGCACTCCAAGAACACCTCAACAAAACGGGGTAGCTGAAAGAAAGAATAGGACCACTGATAGAGGCGCAAGATCTATGCTTGCAGACTCTAAGTTACCCACTATGTTTTGGACTGAAGCAGTTGGCACAGCTTGTTATGTTCTAAACAGGGTATCTATCACTAGACCTTACTTTAAGACACTGTAGAAAACTAGAAGGGGGGTTGAATAGTTTACCGATTAAAATCTTTGTTTTGAAACTTATTGAAAGATCAATTGATATTGATCTTAAGTATGTTAATGAAATATGCAAGCAATATGTAATAAGTAAATAAGGAAAGAAATGATCAAACCACAACAAGTTGTTTATAGTGGTTCGGCCTACAAGGACTCTTTTTCCTTGCCCTACTCCACTCCCCGAGTCTCACACTCGAGAGTTTAACTTCACTAGTCAACAAGCTCCTTTCACCGGCGGAGAAAACCTTTACACTTCGCTTACACACTATTTCCGACACTAAGCTAGATGTCGAGTTCTTTCCAAGGGTACAACTACTCCCACACACAATGTATTTTGAGGACTAAAATACTAACCACTCACACTCACAAGATTATGATGGTTTGATACAACAATGAAGTATGGATCAACACTAGATCATACAACACTAAACAAACAAGACTTCCAACTTCTCGTTGAAGCTTGAATATGACTTGATCTTCTTTGCTACAAAAGAGATCACTAATATGATATGAAACCGAGTTAGAAAGGTTAGAGAGAAGATATGTATGAGAGTATGTTAGAAAGGGATGAGAAACTACTTGGCTTGGCATTGCTATTTATAGCCAAATTGGACAAGAGCGTCCACGGACGGCGGACCCCTTAAAAGGGTTCCGCCCGTGTACCAATTTGGTACCGCCTTGATCGACAGTCAAGATATCAAATCTTGCCTAAAGTCAACTCTATCTAAGTGAGATTGTGCAAGATATGAAGAGTACAAATCTTCACAAAATATCTAATGGAATCTTTCAATGATTTCCATGATGTAATACATGATGTCAAATGTTGTATTACTATTTATAGAAATATGCAAATGCTTAAGTAGTGTTTGGTTTTAAGAACCTAACACATTCTACAAACTACTATCATACATAATGATTAGAGTCATATCAAGATGTTACTAATCATAAATGTAAATGCTTGAATGATGAATATATTGTTTGAGAAAGCTTGTTTTAATATCTAATAAACTTGACAAGCTTTAAGCTTTTATAAATTAAATTTACTTTTGTCGTTAACAAAACTTAGGCAAAGATCAAAAATATAAATAACGTTTAATGACGATATTTGTATTAACAATCTCCCCCTTTTTGTTGAGGACAAAATATAAATTTTATTTTTATAAAAGAAACAAAGTTTGTACAAGAGTTATAAAAATATTAGTTTTAGAACTTGAAAAGGAAATGATAATGCAAGTGTATGAAATTTGACTTTTTATGAAAGTCAAAGAATTCACTAGTTGATGCATGATGTTGACTTTTTCAGAAAAGTCAAAGTATGTTGCATTTGACTTTTTTAAGAAAAGTCAAGTTTTATCAATGAGGGTTCCTGTTTGACTTTTAGAAAGTCAAATGTATGCAGTTTGACTTTTTCAGAAAAGTAATTTTAAAGTTCTATATTTTCTCCCCCTTTTTGTCTCAACAAAAAGAAGAGGCTATGCGGAATATAATGAGCCCGAGCTATTATCTCCCCCTTGTTCAAAGCTCCCCCTAAATTGGGTGCTTTAATGGGAAGATACATGGATTGTGAAAATAAAGCTACAAAAAAAATTGTTAGTAATAATGATCATTCACAAGCATTTCCAAACACTATGTAATGACACCAACAATATAATAAACAACATTCATTAGTTAAAATTTTTCATGAGTAAAGATCATGAAAAGAGAACACAATGATGTGTTTCTAGTACAAGAAAAATTATCCTAAGAGAGCAAATAAAAGAAAGATTATTCTAAAATCATCCTAAAGTGATGGTGGATGGGAAAGAGCGTTGAGACGCTCAAGAATGTGGTTGAGGATGAACCTCATTTCTTCGTGGAAGTCAAGGACCATAACCCGGGTCCGTTCCATGGTTTGACCCGTTTGCTCACAAGTTGAGCAACCATGCCTTGGAGGGTAGAAAGTTTGGGGAGGTTGTGGCGGTGGAATGGTGGATGTATTGGTGGTGTTGGGGATGTTTGGAGCGGTCATGATGGATGCAAGCAAAGCACTTTGCATTTGCATTGTCTCACTTTCTCACTTAAGTGAGAATCCACCATGCCTTTGAATTGGTGGAGGTTGTGGAGTGGTGATCACAATGTGTGATGAAGTGGGTGTAGCTAAGGTAAGATGTGTATCATCTCTAATGGGAGATGAGATGGTGAGTGGTGAAGATTCGGATGATGAGCTAAGATGAACAAAACAACAAGGCCTTACGCTCATTCTAGCGGTTTTCTTGCAAGGTTTTGGTGATGATTTAGTCATTTTTAACTTGGGTTTTGATTTGCTAGATAGTAGTGAGAATGAAGAAGGTGTGAGGATGATCATGGTAAAGCCTTTCAATTTATAGAGATAAGAAATTGTTGAGAAATGGTTTGATTTGATGTTGAACCATTGAAGAGATGAGGTTCCTAATGATTTGGAAGTGGGTTGAATGCTAGTCATATCACCCAAGTCAATCCATACAAAGAAGATGGAGTGAAGAAGAAAAGATATGCAATAAATGTGTTCTAGTGAGTGGAATTTCCTAATATTCAGATTACCCACGGATTTGAAGGTACCAAAAATTTGGTTCCTTCCTTTATGCAAAAGGGCTCCTTGGGTGGATTTTTCAAATTTTTGAATTTTGGTAGGAAATGGATTTCTTATATACCTTAGTGAATAATACTAGTTCTAATAACAGTATAAACTAGTTAAGATTGATTTATAAGTGATGGAAGATAATTTGGAATCACGAAAGAGTCGAAATTCAGAAAATTACCTGTAGGATCCACGGCACCAAAATCATACACGGACGATACCCTAAAAAGGGTGCCGTCGGTCCGCTGCATGTATGGCGGTACCAAATTACATAAAGGACGGTACCAAAATTATGGTGCCGTGATCCGTGGAGTCTTGAAATATGGACAGAGTTCGTTTTTAGGTGTCGGGAAATTCTCGAAACCTGAAATTTTTCTCAAAAACTGTTATACTAAACATTTCTAGTTAGGAAAAGTAAATAACACATATGTAAACATAGTGGAGCATAGATTTTGAGCAAGGCTTATTGATTTTCACAATATAGTGAAAATGGGTAAAATTTGATAGCATACTTGTGCTATCCCCTGCATGAGATTGTTAGCATACACCATTGTTTTAAGTTATATTATCATCCTACATAATAAAAGCAACTAAATAGTATCAAACATTAACGATAATGCATTGTTCCAAACACTCCTTAAAGTACCCTTATTTGTCCAACTTCTTGTAAATCTTGTTCATCATCCTACCAAGGCACTTGAACATTCCCTTAGTTTGTTTGAATTCTTCTGATTCATTCTCAATCTCGGGAAGAGATGCGTAATACTCATGAGGTGGAAGATGAGAGCTTGGAAGACCATCCTCTGAGCTATTTGATGATGATGATGAAGGAGTTGGAGGTTTAGCTCTCTTGCCTTTAGTCTTAGCAACTCGAGCATCACTCAAAGGTACAAAGATGTGAGGGATGAGTTCATAGTGAAGGTGCATCCCTTTTGGGGTTGGTGGAATTGGGGCGAAGTTTCTATAGAGACGGGTGAGAAGCATCCCGTATGGAAGAGCAACGGATCCTTGAGTTGGAATATCAATCATTCTCCTAGCTATGTAGTAGGCTAAGTTGAATGGTTGTCCGGTGGACAAGTTGTAGAGCATGTGGCAAAGACAAGCGTTTATGTGATCCCTATTCCCTATGGTGCTAATGACGTTGGCTCTAAGTAGTTCCTCCCATTTCTTAAATTCGGGCTTAAGTTCATTTAGCTCCATTCCATATGGATCTCGGTTTACCTCTTTTCCCTTTCGGGTAACTCGGGTTGTATCAGTTTTTGGGTTAAAAAGGTGTTCACGGATGACATCCTTATCGGCCAAACGGGTTATGTAGGGAAGAGAGCGGTCATTGATTGCATCAAGAGCGGTGAGTGACCACTTATCCGTGTAGACACAAGTTCCTCGGTTGGGAATTCCTAACACTTGAGCAAAGTTGCTTAAGGTGATGGTGTAGTCATTTTGGTTGATTCTAAACCTAAGACAAAATTCATCATCGTCTTCATCACTAAAACCGGTCACACTAGCATAGAATTCTAACACAAACCTAGGACAAATTGGTTCATCGATGTCAAGAAGACAATCGAATTGAATGGCGGCTAGTTCTTCACGAAGATTGGTATTTTCAAGGAAGGATGAGTGAATGGTTCTACCCTCATGGAAATACCTTGATTCTAGACCCTTAAATATTTCTACTTGTTCCTTGGTAAGTCCTTTGGTTTTGTGGTGTTTGGGAATGTAGTTAAGGGTGTCTTTGTGATCATAGAATCTTGCGGCTACCATGGTTATTCCTAAGGACAAGAATTAATATGTTAAAAATATTGAAAATAAATTTTAACGTTTTTGATTCTAGTGTGTGCCTATATGAAAACAATTTGGAGTTGCGGTTATCTCGACTCATTTTATGCACAAAATGGTTTTAGTGGGGTGTTTGGCAAATACCATGAGATAACCCAAATGCTCCTAATTCAATGTGGCTACATTTGAATATACCCGGGAGTGCATATTAGTTATGCAATACCTTTAGTATTCAAGAGCATGCAAGTGATGAAAATTTAACGTTTCTATTTGTATTAGCAATGAAAAATGTTTTCCTACAAGTGAGAAGCTTTTCAAAACTTTTGACATGGGGTGTTTGGTTGTTTGAATAAGGCCTTATATTTATTATCTATCAATTAGTGGGAAACATGATTTGTTTATGCAATATGATAATGTAGTACCTAATTTGAATGACTAGTTATGCAATTTGCCAATTGAATTCATATTTGGTATAAAAGCATACATAAAACCCCATGTAATGATTTGTGATAGTTTTGTGCATAAATAAGAATCCTAGACTCAGAATTAAGAAATGAAATGTAGTTAGGATACTTACAATGATGTTATCTTCAGTGATTAATGAGTGGAAGATGACAATAATGAGCTTGGTTTAAGTTTTACACGTTTTGGTAAAGTGGGTTGTGAGGAACAGGATGTTATGTATATAGCGTTTTGCTTCAGAGACATCACGGACCGAGACGGCACCTAATATTTGGTTCCGTCCTGTTGTCGTTTGGTGTCGTGGCTACGAGTAGCGATATAAGGCAAAATTGTTTTGGTTTGACTATTCTAATGTTTTAGGCTATGTTTATCCTACATGTTTGGTTCCATTAACCCTAAACCAAGTCTAAGAAGATTAAAAGGTTCTCGTTTAAGAGGTTTAGTAAAGATGTCGGCAATGTTGTCTTCGGAGGATACTTTCTCGATTGAAATGTTTCCTTTTTGAACATTGTCGCGAAGAAAGTGATGACGGATTTCAATGTGCTTTGTACGAGCATGTTGAACGGGATTCTTGCTGAGATCGATGGCTCCTTTGTTGTCGCAAAGTATCACAATGTCGTTGAGATGAATTCCGTAGTCTACGAGATCTTGCTTCATCCAAAGAGCTTGTTGACATGCTTTTCCCTTGAGGACGTATTCGCTTCAAGAGTAGAGATGGCTAAAGCCGTTTGCTTCTTTGCAAACCATGAGGTGAGACAATGTCCAACAAAAGTGCAAATACCACTTGTACTTTTTCTATCGACATAATCACCGGCATGATCCGAGTCGGCATACACTATGGTTTCTATACCCGTTCCTTTGGGATACCATAATCCTAAACACGTTGTTCCCTTAATATATCTAAAAATCCTTTTTAATGCTTCTAAGTGTGATGCCTTTGGGTTTTCTTGAAAGCGAGCACATAGACAAACACTAAACATAATGTCGGGTCTACTAGCCGTAAGATAGAGTAGGCTACCAATCATTCCTCTATATTTAGTGTTATCTACGGATTCACCTTCTTCGTCCTTGGTGAGTTTAGTGTCCGAGGACATGGGTGTTTTAGTTGGTTTGGAATCTTCAAGACCAAATTTCTTAAGCATGTCTTTTATATATTTAGATTGGTTAAAGAAAATACCATCTTCTAGTTGTTTAATTTGAAGTCCTAGAAAGAAGTTTAACTCACCCATCATACTCATTTCAAACTCGTCATGCATGATTTTAGAAAAATCATTACATAGTTCTTGACAAGTTGATCCGAATATAATGTCATCAACGTATATTTGAACAATAATAATTTGTGATTCCTTTTTCTTAGTAAAAAGAGTATTATCTACTAATCCCATAGTATATTTGTTATCAACAAGAAAAGTCTTAAGACGGTCGTACCAAGCTTTAGGTGCTTGTTTAAGGCCATATAATGCTTTCTTGAGTTTGAAGACATGATGTGGTTTCTCAAAGTCGGTAAAACCGGGAGGTTGAGCAACATACACTTCTTCGTTAATAAACCCATTAAGGAAAGCACTTTTAACATCCATTTGAAATAATTTATAGTCATAAGCACATGCATAAGCAAGTAATATTCTAATAGATTCAAGTCTAGCTACCGGTGCATAAGTTTCATCATAGTCAATTCCTTCTTGTTGATTATAACCTTGTGCAACAAGCCTAGCTTTGTTTCTAGATACTACACCATTTTCGTCCATTTTGTTTCGAAAGACCCATTTTGTTCCAATTATAGTTTGATCTTTGGGTTTTGGAACTAGTTTCCAAACATCATTTCTAACGAATTGATTTAATTCTTCTTGCATGGCAATTACCCATGATTCATCTTTTATTGCTTCATTTATGGGTTTTGGTTCAATGGTGGATACAAAACAAAAATGATTACTTTGATTTTGAGCTTGTGACCTTAAGGTTCTTTGATTAAGTTGTCCTATGACCTTTTCTAATGGATGACTTTTAGACTCTTTGATGTTGACAATTCCTTTATTTAATGGTTCATCTTCCTTGTTATTATTAATTTGACTTTCTATTATTTGACTTTCAACTAAGTCATCATCTACCAAAGGTGATGTCTTAGAGGGAGGTGGACTTTCGTCAAATGTTATGTTCAACGATTCCTCGACTATCATTGTTTCTTTATTAAGGACAATGTAAGCTTTACTAGTTTGAGAGTAACCAAGAAATACACCTTCATAAGACTTTGGGTCAAACTTGGTGAGATAATCCTTAGTATTAAGAATAAAACATTTACAACCAAAGACTTTAAAATATCCTAATGTTGGCTTTTTACCTTTATAAAGTTCATATGGTGTTTTGTTTAGGAAAGGACGTATTAGGACTCTATTTAAAATATATGTAGAAGTGTCAACGGCGTTACACCAAAACTTTTGAGGAATGTTTTGTTCATTAAGCATTGTTCTACTCATTTCTTGAATTGTTCTATTTTTACGTTCTACTACTCCATTTGATTGAGGTGTTCGTGGAACGGAAAAAGTTATGTGTTATACCATTTGTATCACAAAAGTTTCCAAATTGAGTTTCGTTGTCAAATTCACGACCATGATCCGTTCGGATCGACACAATTTTGACACCTAGAAGATTTTGAATTTTCTTGCTAAGTATTTCAAATTTATCAAAAGCTTCATTTTTGGTTTTCAAAAATAACGTCCAAGTAAACCTTGAGTAATCATCTACTATGACCAAAGTGTATAAGTTGCCTCCATAGCTTCTTATAGCGGATGGTCCAAATAAGTCCATATGTAATAATTCTAGACATTTAGATGTGGACACCATATTTTTAGATTTGTGACTACTATGTGTTTGTTTACCAATTTTGCAAGCGTCACAAAAGTGTTGGTCATATTTTAGTTTTGGTAAATTTCTAACCAACTCTTTTGAAGATAGGTTTTGTATAAGTCTCATATTAGCGTGACCTAAGCGTCTATGCCAAAGAGATGAGCTATCGTCTAATGTTGTTAGGCAAAGTTTGTCATTATATGTTTTATCTATTTTCATGACGTATATGTTATTTTTCCTAACTCCTTTAGCTATGGTGATACCATCTTTTAGTATTTTACTACCATTTTCATCAAATAGTACTTTATACTTTTTATCACATAGTTGGCTAATACTAAGTAGATTAAATCCTAACCTATCCACATGAGCAACATTTTCAATAGTTAGAGAGTTATGAGCAATCGTACCTTTGCCAATGATTTTGCTTTTGAGATTGCTACCCAAAGTGACATTACCTCCGTCATACTCTTGGTATGATGAGAAGAGACTTTTGTTGCCCGTCATGTGTCGTGAGCATCCACTATCTTTATCCATTCATCAGGTTCCAATCCAACTTTCAAGCATACCTAAGAAGCAAATAACTCAAACATTTGGTCCCCAATATCTCATGGGTCCGTTTGGGTTAAACATACCATTTATTTGATTCATGTATGGAAATGATGGGTAAGGGTTCCATGGCATGTAATCTGGAGTTTGATATGGTCTAGGAAAGTTTTGATTCCAACCGTTGTGTTGGTAGTTAGGTTGAACGTTGTGGTTGCTCTTAGGAAATGGGCGTTTGGCAAAAGAAGTTTTATATCGTTGTTGAGTAGTTTTTGATCTAAATTCATTTTTAACAAGTCCTACTCCCGATATAATGGCTGGTTTTAGTTTAACATTATCATTGGTTTTCTTTGTTACTTTAACAAATTCAAGATGCGGTCCGTATTGCGAACATTCTGTTACTATTTGAAGTACCCAGCGGTACCATTTTGCACAACGGACGGAACCCTTATTTTGGTTCCGTCTGGTCCGTCTTTGCTCAGCAGCAATTTTGACAGAATGTTCGTCCTTTTCGGCCGTTTTGTTTTGACTCTTTGGAATTAATACTTCATTAAAACCTAGCCCATTCATGTCTCCTGGTGTTTTATGGATTTTAACTATTTCATCGGCAATAGCGATGTTTTTGTTAAACCTTTTAAACTTAGAATTATTTTCTATTAAAACTTCTTGTGTGAGCTTTAGTTTTTCTATTTCAAGATTAAGCTCTTGACATGATTTACAATCATCGTCATTTGCTTTTCCTTTTTCAAGTCGTTTTGCTTTTTCTTTTAACTCATATACCTCATTTTCCAAAAACTCCTTTTTAGTTTTTAGAAATTTATTTTTAGTTATGATTTTTAGACTTAGCTCACACAATTGATTATATTGTTTTTGCAAGGTGTCATCATCTATAGAAGAATAAGAAGAGTCGGAAAGTACCTCATTTGACTCATGTGCCATTAGAGCGATCTCTTCCTTGCTTGATTCTTCATCGTCTTCACTATCACTCCAAGCACCACTTACAAAAGCTCGTTGAGTTTTGCTTTTAGGTGGCTTGGGACATTCTCCTATGAGATGACTTGCATCACCACATCTAAAACACTTTCTTTCACCTTTAATCTTCTTATCATCCCGATCTTTTCGGAATGGCTTCTTTTCTTCTCGAGGTTGTCTTACAAACTTTCCTCTTCTTCTAAAGAACTTCTTGAAATCTCTAACGGCCATGGCATACTCCTCATCTTCACTATCGGAACAAGATTCACCATCATCGCTTGATTCCGCCTTTGCTTTAAGAGCAACGGATTTGATCTTCTCCTTTCTTCCTTTGATGATCTCCGAATCTTTCTCCATTACCATTTCGTGAACTTTGAGGTTGCCAATTAGCTCGTCTAGTGACATTATTGAGAGATCTTTTGATTCTTCAATAGCGGTCACTTTAGCTCTCCATTTTGGATGGAGTGCTCTAAGAAATTTCCCGACAAAGTTCTTACTACGAAAAGATTCATCAAGTGCTTTAAGTGATGTAATGATAGTGTTAAAGCGAGCAAAGCCACAATCAATGGTTTCATCTTCCGGGATAACAAATTGTTCATATTGTTGAACAAGAAGATCAATTTTGTTATCCTTGACTTGTGAATTACCTTGATGTGTAACAATTAAAGATTCCCAAATATCTTTGGCGGTTTCACACATAAAAATTCTTTCATATTCTTTTCTAGGTAAAGCATTATAAAGCATCATTTTAGCTTCATTATTTTTAGCAACTAATTTCTTTTGTTCATCAACGGAAATATCCTTTGTTGTAGAACTAAAATCTCCTTTAACAATAATAAACCAAAGATCTATATCTTTTGATTTTACATATGTTTCAAAACGGTTTTTCCAATAGATAAATCCATTGGTTTCAAAGAGTGGTGGTCTTTGCATAGATTGCCCTTCTTTAAAGTTTTCAGAATCCATGGATCATTTCAAGTTTATAAAATACAAGTTATTTTAGAAATTCTTGAGCAACGAGTCTCTGATACCAATTGTAGAAAACTAGAAGGGGGGTTGAATAGTTTACCGATTAAAATCTTTGTTTTGAAACTTATTGAAAGATCAATTGATATTGATCTTAAGTATGTTAATGAAATATGCAAGCAATATGTAATAAGTAAATAAGGAAAGAAATGATCAAACCACAACAAGTTGTTTATAGTGGTTCCGCCTACAAGGACTCTTTTTCCTTGCCCTACTCCACTCCCCGAGTCTCACACTTCGAGTTTAACTTCACTAGTCAACAAGCTCCTTTCACCGGCGGAGAAAACCTTTACACTTAAACACACTATTTCCGACACTAAGCTAGATGTCGAGTTCTTTCCAAGGGTACAACTACTCCCACACACAATGTATTTTGAGGACTAAAATACTAACCACTCACACTCACAAGATTATGATGGTTTGATACAACAATGAAGTATGAATCAACACTAGATCATACAACACTAAACAAACAAGACTTCCAACTTCTCGTTGAAGCTTGAATATGACTTGATCTTCTTTGCTACAAAAGAGATCACTAATATGATATGAAACTGAGTTAGAAAGGTTATAGAGAAGATATGTATGAGAGTATGTTAGAAAGGGATGAGAAACTACTTGGCTTGGCATTGCTATTTATAGCCAAATTGGACAAGAGCGTCCACGGACGGCGGACCCCTTAAAAGGGTTCCGCCCGTGTACCAATTTGGTACCGCCAGTCTGACAGTCAAGATATCAAATCTTGCCTAAAGTCAACTCTATCTAAGTGAGATTGTGCAAGATATGAAGAGTACAAATCTTCACAAAATATCTAATGAAATCTTTCAATGATTTCCATGATGTAATACATGATGTCAAATGTTGTATTACTATTTATAGAAATATGCAAATGCTTAAGTAGTGTTTGGTTTTAAGAACCTAACAAATTCTACAAACTACTATCATACATAATGATTAGAGTCATATCAAGATGTTACTAATCATAAATGTAAATGCTTGAATGATGAATATATTGTTTGAGAAAGCTTGTTTTAATATCTAATAAACTTGACAAGCTTTAAGCTTTTATAAATTAAATTTACTTTTGTCGTTAACAAAACTTAGGCAAAGATCAAAAATATGAATAACGTTTAATGACGATATTTGTATTAACAGACACCTTATGAACTTCTCTATGGCAAAGTTCATGTTATTCATTACCTTAAACCTTTTGTTTTGTCAAGTGACTATTTTGAATACTAGTGATCCACGGGTAAATCCAGAGTTGATGAAGGTCTATGAGGGATATATATATATTATGGGTTATTCTACTCATAGTAAAGGCGATATCAGGGGGTATACAATTTGAATGCTAAGAAGATTGAGGAGACTTTTGAACTGAGATATCTAGAAGACAAGCCTAATGTTCAAGGACAAGGTCATGTTTGGTCATTTGACCTTGATTACTTAACTGACTATTTGGGTTATTATAGACATGTGGCTAACAAAATGCTTTTGGTACACAAGTGTCTCCCGGACAGTCTATTTGCTACATGAATGCTTGATTCGATAGTGAAGAGTTTGAGGATGATGAGCATCTATTATTGTACCTTCTTTCTCCCCCAACAATTTTGTAGGTGACACTTCCAAAGTTACTTCGATGAGAGTGAAGATGAGTCCAACTATGCGAGAGAGGAATGGAGG
Source organism: Chrysanthemum makinoi (assembly GCA_910596185.1). Classification (NCBI taxonomy): domain Eukaryota; kingdom Viridiplantae; phylum Streptophyta; class Magnoliopsida; order Asterales; family Asteraceae; genus Chrysanthemum; species Chrysanthemum makinoi. The sequence continues at coordinate 199,092,470 of OU343222.1, read as the reverse complement.
AGATTGCAGAGAAGCAATCAGTGGAAATCACCATTCTGCTGAAAGTGATCCTGTTTCTCCTATCATCACACCAAATTTCTTTGATAGCCATGTTGTTTCTACTACTGTTCTACTAGAGTGTCAACAGACTTGGGAGAACCTTATACACGTTTTCCAAGTCCTTCAGATCTTGGTCATCATCAACCTAAAGTTGGCATCTTCACCTCACCTTCCTATGACACTGATTTTGAACCAACTGTGACTAATCTTGAAACCTCAATTGATGTAAACACCACTGCTACTAAAAGGATCAACATTGCTCATCCACGATACAATATTATTGGTGATCCTCATGCACCTGTTAGAACTAGAGGCACTGTAACAAGTTCTAAATATGGTCAAGTAGCTTTTATCTCTTATGTCTCAAACCAGCAAAGAGACAATCACACAGACTTTGATCATTGTTTGTTTGCCTGTTTTCTCTCTCAAGTGGAACCAACCAGTGTTACTCAAGCCTTGGAAGATTCAAGTTGGCTTGAAGCAATGCAAGAAGAGATGCAACAGTTCCAAAATCAGCAGGTCTGGATATTGGTGCCACTACCTGATGGGAAGTATGCTATTGGGACAAAATGGATATTGAAGAATAAGAGAGATGCAAGGGGTGTTGTCATTAAAAACTGTTGGAATCACTCCTAAACAGTATTTCAAGTATTTATATTTCATATGTAATAGGTAGCTTTATTATGGCCTTTATGTTTGTTTAAGGTCAAGCTTATGTAGAAGGCCCATAAGCTTAGGCCCAAGCCCACATAAGAAAGGATGGGAACTAGGAGTGTTGCCCTAGCTTCCCTCCTATAAATAATCTTGTAAACCCTCATTTGAGGGTTGGTTGTTCAAGTTTTTCTCTCATTCATACTCTTTGCCTAAAGCGTATTATTATTTACGTGTGTGTGTGTGATTTACTTGTTCATCCGCCTTCATCTCTTTCTATATAACTTGTGTTTGTAAAACTAGTGACCTAACAAGTGGTATCAATCAGCCAAATAGTTGGGTGTACTCGTTTGTTTTTTTGAAGTTTTTGATTTTGGGTCTTACGCGTAAGGTTAACGCATCTTTGGCTCTTTTAAAAACTTGTTTTTACACTTTTAATCCAAGATTCTTGTACTTTCAACGTTTTAAGGTGTTTAAATACTTGTTTTCGGCAAAAAGTTTCAAACTTTATGCGTGGATCATTGTTTTTGAACTTAGTTTCTATTAGGTGTGTGTATTTCTACGCGTAACTGTTTTGAGTGCTTTGGATCATCAAGTTTCACACTTTTGTGTATTTTGGTTATTGAAGCTATTTCATCACACAAAAACTGGTTTAGAAACAACTTTGGGCAAAATCAACATTACGAGTAATCCTACGGCGTCAAAACCCTAAAATTACACGTAAGATTTTTCCTTGGTTTGATCTTCATTTTCCTGGTTTTATTCCGTGTTTTCTTACTTGGATAAGTCTGAAAATACGTCGACTTTGGATATCTTTTGCCTTTGTGAAGTGTAAAAGATCATTTGAGCAAAAACCTAAAATTACGCATAAGCATAAACTTACGGCGTAGAAATTCTACGCATAAGATTCACTTTCGCGTAAACTTAGGTCTACGCATAAGGTAATCCTACGCCTAACTTTCTACGCCTAACTTTTGTCTACGCATAACTTTAGTGCTTTTATCCTACTTACGCGTAAGCTAAAACCTACGCGTAACTCCTCATTGTTACGCGTAACTTTTGGTGTTTTACGCATAAGTGCTACTTGGTTCTTGTCTTTTCTACGCCTAAGGACACTTCATCAACAAAGGTTCATTCGACTACAAAGATCCATTTTTACCAACACAAGTTTATCAACATGTCACAACCACCATACTCTAACTATTTCCCTTACACTTATCCTCAACAACAACAACAACTAAGTCCACAACATCAGCAATGGAATCAACAACAAGCAATTTATCAACAACAATTTAATCAACAACATACTCCACAACTTGCTGCAAATCCACAACCTCAAATGGTTCAACCACCACCAAGTCTTCAAGTTCAACCGTACACAAATGAATTCAATCAACATCCATCAAGGAACACTATGAAGGAACCCACTTGGTTTGCAAAGATGTGTGAAGCTTTAAGCAACCAACAATCAATTCATGAGGCTGGATCACTTGATAGACCTCCAATGCTCACTTCCGGAAACTACGATCAATGGGTGATAAGGTTCTTTAGGTTTTGTGATCTAAAGAAGCCACATGGAAAGTTCTTAAAGAAGGTTATCTTGGAAGGTCCATTTGAGATGCCTACTATCATTGTACCAGGAGATCCAAATGCCATTCCACCAAGAGATGAACAAACCAACATTGCTACTGTTACAGATTTAAATCCCAAGAACTTCTACACTATGAAGCTGATGAACTTGCAATGGAATACATCCTCTTAGGATTACCAAACCAAATTCTTAAGTAGTGTTGATGCTCAAAAGACTGCACAAAAATGTGGGATCATATTAGATCTTCTTATGGAAGGATCGTACTCAATCGGAGGATTTGGAATCCAAAATTTACTTGGCTTATGAACACTTCATGATTGAACACGAGAGACACTAGAGTCCTATCATCATCGATTTTCGGACATCATCAATGATTTGGATAAACACAACATCATCATGCCAAGAATTGCAATGAATACTAAGTTCCTAAGTAGTCTTGGTCCGAATGGGAGAAGTATGTCATTTTTCTCCGTCAAGCGAAGAACATGCATCATTCTACCTATGGATTGTTGTACGATTACTTGAAGCCTCATGAAAAGGAAGTTGATCGGGAAAGGATTCTCCGTGCTCAAATTGCTCCACCAACACATCCGGATAATCAACAACTTGCCTTATATGCTCAACAGAACTATCCCTCTCAACCAGCAACTCAACCAACTGCTTCAAACACACCTTCACAACAACAACCTCAACAAAATCAATTGGTTCCATACAGCAACAATGCTCAAGCATATGTCGGTGAAGCGGCGAGGAATCGATCCATTGAAGCATTACAACAAGGATTTGTGATGATTGCTAATGCTTTTAGCCGTTACACCAACAAATCCAACAATCGTATTCGTTCCTCATCTAACACACGGACTCAATTTGTGAACAATGGGCGTGTTGAAGTTGAGAATCGTGATTATGGTGGGTCGGATGGGCGGTGGTCAAGGGTTTAATGTTGTGGGTAGGAATAACAACAGAGCTCAAGTGGTGGAGCAGGGAAATGCTCAAAATGGGTTGAATGGTCTTCGATGCTACAACCGCAATGAGAAGGGACATCTGGCTAATGCATGCCCAAAGCCAAGGACTCGGGGCAGTGCTTATTTCAAAGAGGCTTTACTTTTGGCTCTTAAGGATGAAGCTGGTGGATCACTCACGGACAAAGAACGAGCTTTATGGCAAATCTTACTCGGATGATGATATGGAGGACTTGCGGGCCAATGCACGGTTTGTTATGTTGATGGCTAATATGCAAGAGTTACACATGAGTGAACAGCCCGGTGTGTATGACATGATGGCTTGTCTCGGTACCGAACAAACCATATCATATCTCGACTAATATCTCCATCAATATCTGAATCCGGCAAGGCTCGGAATGTTCAAAATGAGTCATCTACATCTCATTCGCGATTTTCAACTAACCCGTAGTTATATTTGACGATCAAGATGACCAATGGTTTCCATTGATAATCAAATTGACTTCGTGGTTATACTTGAGGATCTAAATAATGATCATGTTGTGACTCACGTTGAACAAGATGAACCTTTGCCCCATCCGGATCTTGTTCTGTTACTTCAAGACCAACAATCTCAAATTTCTGCATGTGTTGCATTAAATCAGGACTTGAAAAGTAAAATGCACTGTTAACAAAGGATTTTGAATGTTTACAAAAGCAACTCAACTTTTTAAAAACTCAAGAAAAAGCGTGAAAAGCGGTTTTGAAGCGACCTTTGCCAAATCTTATCAAAGCGAAAATATTTAGAGCAGCGAGTCGTGATCTAGCGCTTCGAAGAATGCTTTGTTATGCGAAATAGAACAAGCTGAAACATGAACATAAAAAGCAAATTGCGCTCTCACCTTGGAAAATCAAAAAGCTAAAATTGAGTTGTTAAATTGTCAAAAACAGTTCTCTGCATACAAAAAGCATTCAACGAACGAATAGATGATCATCTTGAAGAAATCATCGGCTTGCAAAACAAACTTAAAGAGTTTAAACTGTTGTTTACAAACATGGCGAGTCGGTCACAGCCATTGAAAAGTTTACTTTAAAACCCAATACAAATGGATATGGACGAATCTTGCGATTACAAACCTAAGCTTTCAACAAAAGCATTCAAACCAAATCCACGAAGTTTCCGTGCACAATATAAAATTGATAATACTGTTATGAATGTTGTTGAATATCATCGTCAAGAGGAATTAGATGCAGAAGGCGAGAGTCGATCAAAATTAAAAGCTGTTGTTTACAACAAACCTTTTAATTATTCAAAACCGGTCACTTTCGTCACACCAATGGATTCTTCTAACACACCAAGGGTTATCATCAAAACACCTGAGTCTTCTATTGTTAATCCCAAAGCAGACTTTGCACAAACTTATGGTCCTTTACCTTCCATTAGTGAAGTAAACTCACAACTTGAAAATCGAAAAATTCTTCGATATTTTGACATTTTCATGGTCGACCTCAAAATTTTACAACATGAGATAGAATATCGAACTGAAATCAAAGTTGAACATTTTCAATCGCCTCTGGCGCGAGAACAAAGAGACATTTTTTAGAAAAATCTTTTACCTAATGTTAAAAACTTGAAAAGTTGTGCAATTGCATGGGAAAAGGATTTTCATAAAGAACTTGGGGTCATGAAAAGCGTTTTGAGAAAAGCGAAACATCTATTTCTAATACTAAGCGTAAAAGAAACTCTTGAGAAAAGATGTTGATCGACTCTTGGAAGATGTTATCGTGTCTTTGATGTTCAAAATGTTGTGTTATTGAATTTCGTTGTCATATGCATTTGATAATATCTCTGAATCTTTGTTTACGTGGTAAATGTTGAGAACAACGATAATGTGCTTGGTCGAGTCCTTAAAGTTGAAAACAAGCGATTGTCAAACGAACTTTCAAATGCAATACGTCGTCTTAATTGGTGTCAAAAAAATATTCATGATCAACAACTTGCTTTTTCAAACAAAATCAACCAGATTCGTGCAAAACCTTACGATTCTAAAATTGAGCAACTGGATGATCAAAGCGTGTCTTTCAAGTGTCAAATCTCAAAATATGAACAAGAACTTGTAAAAGTCAAAAGGAATATGGTGTCATATTTGATTTACTCAAAAGACTCGTGATGAAGCATCAAATGAACTTGATCATTATCTTGCACACACTAAGGAAGTTATGCATTTTCTTTGGAAATGTTGGTCACGAAAATCAAGATCGATTCACACTATCATCAAGTTAAGAGAAATGTTAGGAAAGTATGAACAACTTCCGCTAACAATCATTAAGAGATTAGCCCCAGTAACACTTAGTACTCATGCACCTAGAATCTCTCTTGCCAAATCACAAGTAGCTAGCGTGCTTCCTTCTCTTGAAAGCGGAATAGTTGAGCCTTTTCCAAACGTCCGCACTTCACGGCCTAAGAGCACTCAATCGAAGAATAGGAAGTTGCGACCTAAGAAAAGATCAATCAAGAATGCTAAAGTAGAAGAACACCCTAGGACTATGAATAAGACTCACGTTGCCTCCACTATAGATATTGCGTTCGGCAAATGTAATAGAAATAGTGATGTAACGAATGCTAAACCATTAAGTACTTTTGATATTAGGTCGATGCACCTTGTGTTATTTGTGGTAAAAGTATGAATTCCGATTGCCATGATAAATGTGTTGCTAAAGCTATCATCTCTCGTTTAAGGAATCCTAAGAACGAGAATACCTCTAGGCCCACTAATCTTTCTAAGTCTGTGCTTGGTAGACCGCCATCTTTAGATTCTAAAAAGCGCATTCTTGTCCCTGTAGCTCGGTTTCACCTCCTAGGAATGTAGTACCACCTAGTGAATTCACTAAGACTAAAGCAAAGAGTAGTTATAGATGGGAGAAATGGATATATAACACACTAGGATTTAAGTGGATACCTAAAGCTATTGATGTGTGTATATCTACTATAGCTGCTATGGAACCCTCTAACATTTCGGGTTCCACATCTACTTCTATTCCATGCGATGTTGTAATCACGGTGTCTGAGATCATTCTCTGGATTGTTGATAGCGGATGTTCCCGACACATGACGGGCAATCTTAAACTGTTATCAAACTTTATTGCAAAGTTCATTGGCCTTTGTCGGGTTAGGGAATGATCACTTCAGCGGCTATCATGGGCTCTGAAGATTATGTCAATGGGAACATCGAAATTAGCGGGGGTTTACTATGTGGAAGGCCTCGGTCACAATGTCTGTTTTTCGATGGGTCAATTTTGTGATGGAGATTTGGAGGTTGCTTTCGGGAGAAAACTTGTTTCATTAAGTGATCTACAAGGAAATGACCTTATGTCCGGCTCGTAATTCTAGTCTCTACACTATCTCTATGCAAGACATGGTTGCTTCCTCTCCCATTTGCTTACTTTCTAAGGCAACATCAACAAAATCACGGCTATGGCACCGTCGTCTCTCACATCTAAACTTTCAAACCATCACCAACCTTGCTCACAAACTAGTTGAAGGACTCCCACGATTCGGTATTCAAAGATCACCTTTGCTCGGCTTGTGAACAAGGGAAAAGAACTCGTGCTCATTTTCCTTCAAAGGTGGAACCACGACTCTCGGCATGTGCTTCATCTTCTTCACATGGATTTGTGTGGCCCGATCGTCGTGCAAGCGATCAATGGCAAACGCTACATCTTAGTAATTGTTGATGACTACTCTCGATGGACTTGGGTCTACTTTCTTCGTAGCAAAGACCAAGCTCCACAAATGATCATCACTTTTCTCACAAAAATACTGAGTTCAGCTCCGCACACCGTCGGAATCATCGAACAGACAAAGGCTGAATTTGTTAACAAAACCCTTTGAATTCTATGAGAAAGTGGAATTGACATCAAACATCTATTGCACGTACACGGAACAAAGCGGAGTTGTTGAAGAGCGAAACCGAGCGTTAGTGGAAGCTGCAAGAACAATGTTAATCAATGCTAAACTTCAGTTACTTATGGGCGTATCGCATGCTATACTCAAAACCGTTCTATGATTACAAAACGCCACAACAAAACACATTTTGATCTTGTCCACAACAAACCGAATCTCAAACACTTTCATGTATTTGGATCTCTTTGCTATCCGAATAATGATGGTGATGACTTTGGAAAGCTCAAAGCCAAAGGCGACATTGGAGTCTTTATTGGATCTTGTGATAATTCAAAGGTTTCGAATCTGGAATCGTCATTACAAAGCGGTGATGGAAGCGATTCATGCTCATTTTCGATGAACTCACGGAAATGGCTTACGAGTATAACGACTTAGAACCGGTCACAACCGTTTAAACTTCCCTCAACCCCATCATCGGTGAAGAAAGCCCTCGGCTTACTCGTCAACAAATGGAAAGGTTATTTGCTCCTACGTTACGTGGCGATATTGATGAGCGTGCTCGGTGTATCCATTTGTTTGTACCTGACGATAATATTCCTATACGATACACTGCTACAACAACTCTTGTTGAAGATGCACCTACACCGGTTGACTCCAACAGCAGTTGAACACACCGCTTCCAACAATGATGAACCGGTGATGATATTCAGATGAAATACCCCCCACTGCGATTTTGATCCAAATCGTTCTTCAACCCGTTTGCTAATGAGGCGCTACGCACGGATGTCGCGGAATCTTCAACAAACCATTTGAATCCTCAGAATCTGCACAATGTATACCAACATCAACCCTCTACACATAGATGGACGAAAGACCATCCTCTGGAAAACATTATTGTCAACCCGAATCAACCCGATCGTTCGAGACAGCGTCTTCACCGCAGAGCGGTGAACATTGCATTTATGCACTCGCATACGCCAATCGAACCTAAAAACATCAAAGGCGCAATGACAAAAGACAACTGGATTGAATCCATGCAAGAAGAACTCAACCAATTTAATCGTCTTGAAGTATGGGGCGGTTGAAAGACCAACAGGGTCTCGTCATTGGTCTAAAATGGATTTGGAAAAACAAATTGGATCTTTGAAGGAAATGTTATCGAAATAAGTCACGTCGGTGGCTAAGGGTTATCGTCGGGAAGGAATAGACTTTGAAGAATCTTTTGCTCGGTTGCTCGTCTTGAGGCTGATTCGGATATTTCTAGCGTTACTGCTCATATGAATATGGCGGTCTATCGGATGGATGTCAAAGCTGCGTTTCTCAATGGACAACTTAAAGAAGCGGTTTATGTCGACCAACCGGATGGATTCGTTGATCACGAGTTCGAACCATGTTACAAAGCGAACAAAGCTCTTTATGGTCTCAAACAAGCCCTCGGGCATGATGCGATAAGCTATCATCTTTCCTCATTGCCAATAATTTCACCAAAGGTTCGGTTGACCCAACTCTTTTTATACAATATCACGGGGAACATATCTTAATTGTTCAAATTTACGTGGATGACATCATTTTGGGTCTACACATAAAAAGTTTTCAATCGCTTTTGCAAAACTAATGAAGAAAAATTTTGAAATGTCCATGATGGGTGAACTTACATTCTTTCTAGGACTACAAGTTCATCAATCACCCCGTGGTATTTTCTTGAGTCAGTCCAAATATGCCCTTGAATTGTTAAACAAATTTGGAATGAAAACCCATGACACCTATGCCACACCAATGGCTCATACCAAGATTAGCTAGGCGTGATTTACATGGGAAATTGGTGGACCCTACAAAATACCGTAGTATTATTGGGTCTCTCATGTATCTAACAACTAGCAGAACTGATATTGTCTTTGCCGTTTATCTATGCTCCGTTATCGATCGCGACCAATGAAACCCACCTCTCGAGGCTAAAAGAATCCTCCAGATACATCAAGGGAACCATTAACTTGGGGATCCGGTATCCAGAAGGATTACGGTTTTGAACTAATCGCTTTTGAGATCGACCACGCGGGATGCTTAGACTCGCGGAAAAGTACTGGGAGCTTTACAACAATTTCTTGGTGATAAGCGGGTGTCATGGCAATCGAAGAAGCGGGATTGTACATCATTTGTCATCAACGAAGCGAGAATATGTAGCCATGTCGCATATGTTGTGCTCAAGTCATGGATGAGAACACAACTCAAAGACTATGGTTACGTATTTGACGAATCGATGTATTGCGACAATGGAGTGCCATTGCAATCTCGTGCAACTCGGTTCACACTTTCGAAATCAAAGCACATCGATCTTGATATCATTTCATCAAGGATCACGTGGAGCAGTGCTTGTTGAATTATATTTTGTGGAGTCTGAATACCAATTGGCGGATCTTCTCACCAAAGCCTTGCCTCCCGCTAGGTTTAATGAGTTGGTCCAACGGATTGGTATGAGGTGTTTGACTCAAGAGGAATTGGATGATCTCCTAAAGCAGTCTTAAAAACACATGTCAAACACCAAAATCTCTTTTGTAAATAAATTTTCAAAAACAAAATACAAAAATATAAAATCCGATAAAACAACAAAAATATTCTTCTAATCTAATTTTCTTTCAACATTGCAAGTACATTTCTTCCGTCAACACTTTAATCTTTCAAAATTCAGTATTTTTCGATCAAGTGTTGAGGGGGAAAATAATCTTTCTTGCTTCAAAACATCATTGTACTTGCATGTTATCATATCTCGGTTGATTCTTTTTACAAATGGTGGTACATTTTATGGTTCAAAGACACTCCTCGGACTTAAATTAATAACCTTTCATTATTTTCTCAAGTTAGGGGAGTGTCGTCAGTTTCTTTCTAAAATCTTTGTTTGGTAACCAAAATGGAAGTTAAATGGCTTTGTTTGAAAAAGGAATAGGTGGAGGGACCAAAAGCTGTCCAAAAGTTAAACTTACTTTTAATAAAACACCTCCCACCTACTTTATTCTTCACATTTATTACACTAAACCAAACACATCCTACGCCTAAATTCGTTCAAGATATCTGTTGATTTGATCATCATTGTGTAAGTGTTTTTGTGATCTAAACATGTTTTTAAGATAAGGTATTGAATTTCATTCAAATCCAGCGGTTAAATTTTTGATCTATGCTTGATTTGTGTTCTACGCAAGCGTATGAACACACAATCATTATTAAAATGTGTTTGTGGTTAAATGGATTATGTCAAAACGTTTTAAATACATCAATGATACACATCGGTTATCCATCACCAAAATCACCCGAAACGCATTATCAATGACTTTTTGAAAATTAGGGTTCTTATGTCGAATTGGGTGTTTTCGAATGTGAAGTGTTTTGGTCAAAAGGATTGTTGGGTTATGTTCTTATGATGATGAATTGATGATTTCCATGCTTATAACCACCAAAACTCTAATTGATCATCAACAATTTGGAATTAGGGTTTAATGTTCATAAGTTTGGGTATTTTTGATTCACTTGCATGAATGGGTGTTATAACTTGGTCTATATAGACTCTCAACACTCTATGAACTACGAGAAAAAGTTTGGTGCATATTCCATGGCTAGATCTCATGCAGCGTAGATTTAGGGTTTAGACTACTGGCATTATGTAGTTCTCTCGCTTATGCTTAATGTAAATGTGTTTTGCCATGATACATTGTTAAAATGAATGTGTATGTGTTATAATGATGATATGATGCTTTATTTCGGGCTTGTTACTTGTAATATTCAGAATCAAGGTCATTTTGCACTCTACGCATAAGGATCACCCTACGTAGGCGTTTGTCGTCTTGTAGTCTTGCGTAAGATTAATCCTCATATGGCTTCACGCGTAAGGTTCTACAATGGACTCACCGTATCTGTGAAGGATATCGTAGCGATGACTGACTCTACGCGCAAAGGTCAACTCTTACGAGTAGCCTTACGCGTAAGGTTAATATATGCCTACGCATAAGCTCTACGAATAAGGTCCTCTTTTTGGCGTAACACTTCTACTACAGCGTAAGTTAGGATTCTACGGCGTAAGTCACGCCTAAGCATATATCATTCTGTCGCAGCATAACTTTGCCAAATCCTACGCAACCTGGATTGACCTTCATGTTATGAATTGTTCGTGTACAAACTTGTAAATAAACTAATCATATCATCACGAATCCTAAAATGTCACTAATAAACTGAAATCGTTTGATATGTTGTGAACAATAAGTGATAAAATAAACTTTAAAACTTAAAGTTAACTAACTCACGAAACATTTCGCGACGTCATTGGACTATTGAATATACAAGTGACTTAGGACTCGTAACAATCATTGACACATTCAATAACTAGACAATAAGACCATCGTTGACTAACATTATGTCTTTCGATATGTTGGTTCTTTTGGCTAATGTTATTTTAGATCACGACATGGCTGAACAAATGAATATGGATGCACCTGAAGTTCTCTCCATTCTTGATATCTATCCTCATGGCTATCCAATGAAGATAGGAAAGAATAATCTCCGTGTTGACTTTGACAACCTCACTTGCTTTGAATCTTCATGTTTAATTGCTATTGATATTCTGAGGACTCATCCGTATCGAGAACATGCTTTCACACTCTGCAAGCTGTTCACGAGATCTACATCCAACAGTTTGGAACACTATGGAAAGGGTCAAAGGACAAAGCTCTTTGTGGCGGTGACTCGAATCACAAACAAGTCACCATTACACTGCTGGACTTAAGGGCGTTCTCCTAATTCACGATGTCGATCCAACCAAACTATATGCACACCTGCTGAAGAGCTCACTCTCCAATTCTTAATCAATATCGGTTATGGCGAGGCTACAGGAATAATCACCAAGCATTCTCACGTAGAGCTTAAGAGTATTCCTCAACCACGGAGAACTCTCTACATGATCATCACAAAGTCTCATTTACGGTGGTGGCGGTGACTATGAGCACCTAAGCTCATGGAGCTGCAAATATTGCAGGCATTGGTCAACAAGAAACACATATTCTCGAAGCTCGATTTGGGATGACATGATGTCATTTCTCAACAAACTTGGCTCAAAGATTCCCTACATGAGATATACTAAATTGTTGATCCAGAGAGCACTTGGACTTCATCGACATTCCCAGAGGCTCAATGACCCGACAATCACGACATGTTGAGCGGAACCCATTCTATCTGTCGAGAATCAAGGAAGCGTCTACAAAGAAACAAGGTCTTTGTCTTTGCCGGATTTCCTTCTAGCGAAGATGTCGAAAGCTCGAAGCGTACAAAAGGTATCTGGACGGCGGTTAGACAAGGCAAAGTTGGTCATCTCGACGAAAAATCTTACGGAACACACGTAAAGAGAACCAAAAGAGGAAGTGCGAGGAATACGGCAAGTCTTGTGAGTCAAGGAAGTTCCCGAGGAACCCTCCCTCAAAGAGGATTGTTCCATCTAGGAAGCTCCCATCCCAATTCCCAAACCCGAACCGCCAAAGAAAGCTTGTGGGCGAGCTCACGAGAAGTCGACACGGATGAAGAGATTACCTTCTCAGAATCCTGCAACCGGATAACCACCTCCGATAGCTAAACCTCCAAGTCCAATAGTGAACATGGAAAGGAAAGACGTGCTTGAGTCTTATGATGAAAGCTCGAAGAAGAAGAGAGCAAGCTGGATCAATCCTACGGAAGAAGTTTAAATTAGTTAGACAAATTCAAAAAGCTGAAGAATTTGCTAAAGATCAAATGGGTGGCCGGAGGATCAGTGGTCTTGTCCACTCTTCACGAGTCGATGCGGTTAATCAACCCGATAAGGGATGCGGTGCCACCACTCTTGTGCAACAACAACGCTTGTGAAGGAGTCTCTTGATCTTAACATTGAGGAACGAGAAAGAATAAGGTAGAGAAAAGCGATGAAGAAGCTAAGAATGGGAGCGGAAGAAAAGGCTAAATCTGGACATGATGGCGAAGAAGATTATGATGACTTTCTTCTCAGCAGTCCAACTCGTTCCAAGGAGGATACTACGCACCTCAAAGGACCCGAATCTCCTCATGTCCCCTCCTCATCAGATTCTTCATCTCACTCATCACCACCACCATCAAAAAGATCAACAAAATCATCATCCAAATCTGTGAAGAAACCACCTCGATCTTGGATGTCTCAAGCTCATAAAAGCAATTCACAAAGCGTCAAACAAGTCGAAGAAATTGAAGCGTGCTCTACAAAAGCTACTTCTGGCGAATTTCTTCCGGTCTCGATCACATACTTACATATGTATGGCGAAATGACAAGATGGAGAAAGAAAGGAATTTGTTGAAGTTCATGAAGAGTCATCGTAAAGAGGCTGAAGCGAAATGATCGAAGGTTACACTAACAAGTACCTTGGGATATCGTTCCTAAAGTCCTAAAGAGGCTGGAAAAGACGACAGAGATCATACTCACAAGTTTCTTCACAATCTTGTCCCGGTGTGACTAGAAGAAATATTTTCGGACAACTCACCCCTAACATCGTAGCATTGGTTAAAATACAATGGCCAAAGAAGGCGATCTCTGAATCTAAGTTAATCGCTAAACTTGTGATACAAATGTCAAAGCGATGCAGGCGTTTGCCGGATGAAGCTAAATTTTTTGAAAATCTACTTGATTTTCAACTTCGGATCATCATGCAAGGAGTGACCGATCAACCCAAGCGACCAAGAGATGGCGATGATAAGGATAAGGATTATGCACCTAAGCGTCGAAGCAAGCGGTAAATCTACCTCTATGCCACCTCCTCCACCCCGAACTTCTTCTCAACAAAAGTCTCCTCCACCTCTGGTCTTCTCTTGATAAACCTCGGGGCGATTCCGAGTTACCACCCACGACTCATAAAAGCGGTGATTACTTTGAGTATACGGGTGGATGAAGAAAGGTCCTTGAGCCCGACAACAACCCACCTCACCCAAACAAGTGCGAGAAACCAGCGATATCATCATCAAGGCCTTCCAAAGAAGAAGAAGGCGACTCGGCTGGAGTCGTCTCATGGCTAGATGACGATAAAACCGAAGAGTTTGAATGGTTCTCCACACTTGTCAATCAAACTCCCTACCCTGATGAAGGTCAAGAATTGGTAGTCGGTTCTACATTGGAGCATTAAAACTTTTGCAAGAAAAGTTCCATGTGAAGAAAATGGCGAAATCTGAGTTGAAGCGAATCAAGAATGAAGCATTCCAACTTCTTAAAGACGACTCTGGCGCCGTCGAGGTCGAATATCATCTTGAGAACATTCGAGCTATGTCTAACAACATGGATTGGCTCAATCCGGAAGCAAACATTGACTTCACACAGAGGGACAACCCTCCACTACAGATTGGACCAAACCCTACCGACCATTGGCCAAGCAGGGCGAACCACGGATTCCCCGATACTTCTTTAACGAGACACGGATTTTCTCTTACGGTAGCGATGGTTGCTCGCTACATCATTGACTCTTCCATTCCAGTGACTATTTACTCAAGCTGCATAGCTATCGAGGAGCGTGCAAATCACTTGTTTTCGACAGCGTGCAAGCATCGACCAAGATGCATTGTATGGGATTCATCATTGGCACGCGCGAAGAATCTACTACGTAGTTGCACGGTTGAAGTCTCAACATGCGGTGTATAGTTCTAAGGACATCGTGGCCATCAAACACATTGATCTCAAGTCTAAGTGGGACTACACATTCTTAAAGAATATCATAGTCAAGCGACAAGATGAGCGAGGACTATGGATTCTCCGAGGCTGACTTTGAGAACTTGTCCCTCAGCGACATCGAAGACATGTACCTTGCCAAAGTCTGCGGTCGTATGAGACAATTCTCGTGAAGTTCAGCGTGAATTTATCAAGTCGGTTCTCATCTTCATTAGACGCATCGTGATCAAGAGCGTGTTGAAGATATCCGGATGGGTTGTTGAATCTTATCGAGGCGTGTCAACCTCACTCCTCCAACGCTTACTCTTCCCGATCTCAATCAGCTACCTCAATATACGCTCATCGGCAAACCTTTGGAGTTGTTTACCATGATGAACTTCAAAGCTGCTTAATGGCGTGTAGTGATCTTAAATGGGGATCATACTTTGAAGCTGGTTAGGGGCGGATGGAGGGTTGGTTGAAGGATATCCGCTGAGTTGGGTCTCTAAGCGGCGGAATTCTCGGAAGGAGGGATGTGAGAAGGATCATCACCATGATTGATGAGCGGTTGTTCGAAGGGATCGATTGGAGCGATTGGAGAGCTATGTTGGTGAATGCGCCGGAGAAACATCACCGGCTTTCCAGCCACATGCACACTCAGGAACATCACTGCACTTCCTGGTACCCCTTGAATTGTTTCCTTCATAATTTTGGATGTATGATTAAATATGTCTACGGCTTGTGCACACATAGCGATGTACAACCCGTAATTGTCAAGAAAGGACCACGTAGTGCGCCTGTGCCACAATTGTCCTTATAAAGGAAGCGGCTTCTTACTTTTGAGTAAAACCTATCAAACCTTTCACTTTTCAAGGTTTTGCTCAAAAGAACAAGTACTTTCCTTATGATTTTCAAAACCTCAACCGTTTATATCACTTGTTGAGGGGAGTATGATTCAAAACTTTGTTCAAATTGTTCACGATGGTCATTCTTCCCATAACACTCGAAATGGTCATATTTATTCTCAAACGTTTCAAAAATAACACTTTAATATGCCATTTTTGAGGGGAGAAAATGTGTGATAAGAAATATGTTATGTAAAATGCAAATGAATCTGTGTACCTCAGACTTAACCAGCGAATTTGCGGTACTAAGCATTAGTAACTTCGAAAAGACTTGTCTGGGCGGGTAATAATTTCAAGCTAGTTAAGCTAGTGATGTAAGCGTGTCTCATGAAAGGACTTGTGCGAGTAGAATGTACCATTCGAGAAACTTTTGATAGACATGAACTCTGGCGGGTTTGACAACCTTCCAAGGTTTGTCTACACCTTCAAGGTAGTTATTAGAGCTAGTTGTCACCTAAAAGTTGACAATGCATCTCTTTAACTATGCAAGCGTAACCGTGTCCGTGAGAGGGATTGTCTATCTTGATGGATCAATTCAAAAGTGCGCTCTTTCCTCACTGTGCATTTAACCATTAAAACTATTAAGCACATGTGGAGGGGGAGTATTTATGCAAAACATCATCTCTCACAATGGTTCAAACATGGTTTTCATTAACAAACCCTTTGAGAGATATTTTATCATACAGTGGTTTTAATGGCAAACATAGGTTAGTCATGGTGTTATAAGGTGACTAAGGTTAGGAATAACCGTCCTATGATCCTTGAGCGGGAGGGATCTACCAGGACACTACAAATAGTTAGTATTTAGAAGTCCTTAGGTATGATTGTAAAAAGGAGAAAATGAGAATCGGAGAAAGAAGGAGTTGAAGAATTAAAAGAAATGTAAAGAAAAGGGTGAAAAGAATACCCTCAGATATTCAACTTAGAGGCTGACAGGGTTCAATTCATATGCTCTTGGTTGTCACTTAGTGGCACCGGTATTGAAGATTAAAAGTCGTCATGGACCCGGTGGCGCATGCACTAAACCTTCTTAGCCACTCAAGTTTCTCTCAACAGAAGCTTGTTTCATTCTCAACCCTACGTAAACTATCGGCTTTCTCTAGAGATTCGGTATTGAAGAAGAGACCCTCTCCTAGTCTCTTCGGGGAAAACCAAAAGCGCACTATTGAGTCTAGAGCCACGAGATTCATCAAAAGATCTCTTAGGAACACTTGACATTTAATCACTTGATGATCAACTAATAAGATCATCGGTGGTTCATATCGAGTCCTTCAGGATCTTAGCAATGCAGCCGAGAACATTTATGAGAGGTTCACATCTGTGATCTCGGTGATTGAATGGAAACTCTGCCGGGGTCAACATCAAACGGCCTGTCGGCAGTCTTCGGTAACTCCCGTGGATTCGCAGTGTGTCTCAAGCGGTCTGATTGTGGTGATGCTTCGTTGTACCTCAGCGACTCATCTGACGTAGATGTACCCGGTACATCGCGTTATCTCACTTGTGGGACTCGGTTGAGGCGACCTTTGTAAGAATTAGAGTTGTGTCCTCACACTATCTTTGTTAACACTCTCGAAGTTCAAACTTGTAAGTCGGGAAGCGCTTATTACTAACCGTTTGAAATGTTTTCTTCTTATGGAAGCTCCGGAGCGGGATGATCGTTCTGATTCTTCTCATGCTCGCCAACATCATCACTAATGGAAGTTCTATCTCAATGCAACACAACAGTCAGAATGATTCTTCATCAAACCAAAGAATCTACAAAGTCAAAGACTTAAAGAACTTCATCAGTATTGATTTCCAGCGTCAAAGAGCGTGTGAGCATGTTGAAGAATGACGGGGAACAACTGGGCAGCGAAGAACTGAGAAATGACTGAACTAACAACATACTATCACTTTCACCACAAAGAACAATCAAAGAACAAAGTTAAAGATGACGTCAAAGCATAACTGTTCAAAGATTACTATCTCTCTACACGGGAGATTGTTGAATCAAGGCAATTCTTCTCACAAGAAGAAGAATGTCGAGCGTCAACGCTACTATTACATCAACGCCTTCACCGTTTACATTCATATATACTTGAGGGGTAGATTGTTGGAATCACTCCTAAGATATTTCAAGTATTTATATTTCATATGTAATAGGTAGCTTTATTATGGCCTTTATGTTTGTTTTAGGTCAAGCTTATGTAGAAGGCCCATAAGCTTAGACCCAAGCCCAATAAGGAATAGGAAGGAGAGGAGTGTTGCCTAGCTCCTTGCCTATATAAACCATGTAATAACCTTCATTTGAAGGTTGGTTGTTCAAGTTATTTCCTTTCACATACTCCTCTTTACGTAAACCCATATTATACTATAGTGTGTGTGTGTGGTTTTACTTGTTCAATCGCCTCATCTCCTTTCTATATAACTTGTGTTTGTAAAACTAGTGACCTAACATTGGATTCGGATATTTGTTCTAAATGGGTATAAAAAGCATCCCGAGGATGGTCATGAATATAGACCTATTGAACCCGCCATTATCGGATATCTTTGAAACCAAGAAAAATTGTTTGCACAAGTGATTTGATCTTAGCTTCGAAGACCTTCTTTGTTTTCCTAAATATAAAAAGCGAAATGCTTTAATAAATCAACCAAATGCGATATTGAACTTTGATTATAAGAATATATTGTGTCAGAAAGAAGGCGAACACGAATGTTAGGAGCAAAACCACCTTCATCGCTGACATTGGTGGTGTCTCTGACTGCATTGAAAGGAGGAATATCAACAATCAAGAACCATGTCGGTTCTATAAGAATCTCACAGTGCGAATGATTGGGTATGTACCTGCTTGAGCCTTTTAAGCCTTTCTTCTTGCGACTTCGAATAAATGGTCCGAATTCATCATATTTCCCAATATTGATGTCAGCATTTTGGTGAAGCATATCATGTACTAATGTCGAGACCAACTTTGTGAGGAGCGAAATCGATGGTACGCAAGCCATGTAAGAGTTGCTATTAGAGTGACTCATAAACGTGACAAAAAGATAAATGGTCTAAATATATAAGATAAGCTATAACGGGTTCTCTTTTCCATAACTTAGCGACATGTTTAAAAGCATACCTTAATATGACCATCGTAATGCGATAAAACATTCTCGAGGTTTCAAGTCGCAGTGAACCACACATAGTGAATGAAGATATTACAAAGCAAGCACACATACAATAGTAAATGTTTAAATCGACCAAATACGGGAAGCAAGTTCTAATAAATGAATTGGAGTTTGGGTTATCTACATTTGACCCGATCAAATGACTAAAAACTTGGTAGGTGAAACAGGAATGTATCATGGATACTATTTTGACAAAGGACCTTACTTGATCATTCCTAGATGTTTCCTTCAAGTTTGTTGAAAGCATTTGAGTGAATTGTTTTTAATACGCCCAGCTTAAAGGCCTATTGGTCATTCAATATACATAAATTGTTGTATGTATTACAATAAAGAAACGGGATAATAAGTATAGACATGGATAGAAAAGAAAACCTCTAATTTTTTATCTTATAGTTGTTTCCCTCTTTCCTTAAATGAGAAACAACTGCTTCTTTTCATGAAGTGAGCTATGAAGCTGACTCATACATGATAATTCATCACAATACATCAATGCAATTAGTACTTTGTTAACATACCTCAATTTTAGTTAGGACCCATCCTACCCATCCACCTTTCGTACCAACGTAAACATGTCCAAAATCACCCTTGCACATTTCCTTTGGTTTTGTTGTGTATAAAGGAAAACCCTTGTATGTTGTACCTTCAACCAGTTAACATTTAGTTGAAACTAAGAATACTCATAAATTACACAACTATGCAAGGTATATACACCTATCAACACTTGACTAAAATTTATAATATATAGTTCAGAATTATATATTAAAATGATATCTAAAAGTACATTAGAAATGATGGTATTGTGTTAAAGCCCATCATCATTTTTCTTGTTGTCATGAAATTAGATATGAAATATCAACCAATTCTTAGAATATAGAATGCTACTCTTTTATAAGATAATGCTAGACATGTGATTCTACACAATTATAGTCAAAATGAGTAGGGCCACTTGTGATGCTCTGATTGAATAAGGTTAAAATGAGTTTCAATTATAGCGACATATCTCGAAAAGGGATGATAAGCGTTTTCCTTCACATGAATAATTCCAAAGCAAATTGTGCTTGCAATGATCTTGAGAGCTTACGTGTTTTCATATGAAACAAAATAATATGTATATATAATAATAATAATAAAAAATTGACCCCCGAATAATCACATGGCGACCATCAACATATGTAAAGAATTTGAAGTATAGAACACGAGAATCACGATGAAGGGGAAAACAACTTACATAACCTTGTCTGATGTGGCCAGTTTTGATATCGTGCGAATCGTTTTCTAGTTTTGGCGTTGGCCAAACTTTGAGAGAAGATGAGATAGATGTAAGAAACGTTGTCAGCGGTGAGACAATGAGGATATATCATTGTCCATTTGATCATTCCATTCCATCAGTTCATATGACCATTACGATCAGGCCCCATTTCCATTCCATTTATTGAATTGATCTTTCAACTAAATCTAAAAATGTAGGTGTCATCGCACAAAGACAACATCGGTGATATTGTGCTCACAATTCTTGGAAAGTCAAGCGATCCTTTTGAGCCAAAACATCATGATAGTGGAGCTATGTGAGGGGCCAGGGAGGATCGGCCCCCGCGGTCCTAAACCGTTAGTGTATTTATTTAGATTTCATGTGTATTTCAGGAAAAAATTTTACTTGACCCTCGTTTAATGTATTTCACAGAAAAAAGTTTGTTTTAGAAGCCTCCCATGAGAAAATTTTCTAGCTCATCTTGATGATAGTGAGAGCGAATAAAGTCACCATTACCAAAAACTTATTATCGATGGAGGGCACGTGAAAAGCGGTAAGTATAAGGCATAAATCAAAAGCCGAGAAAAAATTAGTAGGTAAACATGATACATGGTGATTAAATATGTGAATATTACTAACCTCGGCGTGGCCGGTGATTACGATTGCCATGTTGGCGATGCGCTTGGACCTCTTAGGCATGCGTGAAACCTGGAATGTTGCGATTGATTAATCTATGACCATTAGCGATGTAGCCGGATGAACATTGTTTTAATATCTCTTACTTCGGCGTTGCATAGCGTGTCTGCAAAGAGCGTGTCGTCCTCTGGCGGTAGGCGAAAAATCGCCATTCTTCATGCTTGTTGATAACCACCTCGTACTCTTGGTAATGCCAGCAGAAACCCTATCGATTACGCATATCTAAGCGAAACCTTCTAACCGCTCTACGGAATCACCCTGTCTTCAATGTGTTTGGGAAGCTTTGATGTATGTAGACTTTGAATACATCTATTACCAACTATTTTGCTCATTTGTTGGGCTAGGATTTGGGCTAAAGCGGGGCGTCTGTGATCGAAAACGATAACCAAAAATTTTGTCAAACAACACCTTCGGTGTGTGTCCAAACTCAAAGAGAAAAAAGTTGCCGCAATATCGATAAATAAGATTACCTGAAACATGAACACTACTAAGTGTCTTGTCGAGTGGCAATGCGGAAAAATTGTCCTGATCCACCGTATTTGGATGTTTGATTTGCACATAGCAATAATCATAAGTATTTCGTGATCATTTGACATAAATAACAAAAGCGAGTTTAAATCCACGCCTATAGTACCATTTGGACAAACCTTCACACCTTTGGAGCTATTTGTAGCTACACAATGAGCTAACGTGGATCTTAGTTTATGCAGCTCGATGGTTTGAAAGCGGTAGCCAAATTCCTTTAGGATGCATCCTACAATACGGGAATGAGGGATAATTCGGTTTGAATTTCCAAAACTTCAAGTCAATCGAAATTTAATCCAAAGCCATATCAATAGCAGTTTATGCATGTATAAGGCACCTACGAAGAATCACAGAACATAAATGGACAATAGTACTAAATCACCTTTGGTGATCGATCTCACTTAAACAACGAAATCAGTCCAAAGAGCATCGCGTGGTGGAGCGATCCTTAGAAATCTAAATGAGTTGAAAGGCTTGGCGCCTCGATAACCTCAATTTCTGGATTAAATTTTTAAAAATAATGAGCACATTAAGCTCTTCTTTTGCGCCCTAATTAACAATTACTAAACACAATAACAATTCCTAAGCACTTCAAGATAAACAATCCCAAACAACTTATAAAATTTGGTACTTTCTTTTATCAACATCATATACTATAATTTTTATTTGGCGCTAAAAATGAAAAACAAGATATTGTTACCTCTGTTCTTTTCATCTCCAACTGTCTTTCCTTTTTATGATTACTACTAACTTAGCTTGGAACTATATCATCTGTGTAGCGACATATTATTATATGTCCACTATCATACGGAGAACAGTTGCGTGCGGTAGCGGTGCCAAATACTCACTGCGGTCACTTTTCGGTCATGTTGCCAAATAGATACTATCCTTGTGTATGACTTCTTATAATTGTATATATATAAAAAGGATATCTTGCCCGAGGAAATTATCTGAAGTCTGAGAGAGAATGTTGGTGCCCCGATCCTTGTCGAGTTCTCCTTTAATTTTACCGGTTTCAATGAAGTATAGAATTAAAAGTCGGTGCATAAAAGTCATTAACTTGAGTCAAAGTTTGGTGAAACTCATATATAACAATGATACTTATGGCGGTATCATAATTCTATACTATAGTAAGCATACTTATTGACAATTAGCTTCAAAACCAAAACCCTTAGGTTAAGCATTTCAACCAGTTCATTAGCGATCATACAAAAATCAATAAATGTATACAAACTAATCCTTAAGCGATCATACAAGAAAAGCTGATCGGCTAACAAAATATGATTGGTTTGACCAAAAACAAATTAAAATTACCTTAGCGTAGAGTTAATTAAAAGATACCTCGATAGTGGATGATAGTGCAGGACCGTGATTTTTTTAATTCCACATCAATTAGGGTTCTGGTTTTAGTTTGATATCTGTGTTTTGAAATTAGGTTGTAGGAATGTCAAAATCGTTTCTTAAAAATTGACGATTTGTATCCATTCATCTAGGGCCTTTTATTAATTTTGTTTTCCTATGTGTATCACAAAAACAAATCTGCTTTAGGTGTGTTGGTATTAATTAAAAATCTGCTTAGATGGCATTAAATTGATGACATGGAAATATGACGTGGCATTATGGGATGTCACGTGACATTTTATGTGGCATCTTCATAACATATATATATATATATATATATATATATATATATATATATATATATGATAAAGATCAAATAAAAAACAAATATCCATAAAAAAGATAAAAAGATTTTTTTCAAAAAAGTTCTCGAAAAATTCAAAAATTCTAGATCATAGATTATGATGGTGCATGAAAAAGTTGTGAAAAACTTTTTCGAGAGTGGATATTTTTCCAGAAAAATTATGAAAAATACATTTCGCAGCATTAAATCGTTTTTTGTGCATCAAAAATTGGTTTTCTGTCGACTCTTTTGACTTTTCATCAATAACATTCGCAGCATCGAAATAAAACAAAGTTGAAAATTTTGTGCATCAAAATTTTTGGCATCAAATTAGTTTTTGTGCATTAAAAGCGTGTCAAAACTCAAAATTATAAAAATGTTTTCACAAAAGTTTATGCACCAACATACCGATTTTGGGAATTTTTTGGAATTTTGGAGAATTAAAAATAAAATCTTTTTATTCTTTTCTGGGATATTTGTCTTTTTATTTTCTTCCCTATATACTATTGGTTATTTAAATATAAATGGGTGTTCTTGAGAAATTTTTCATCAATAATTAGTCTTTTCAAGCGATTAAGCGATAACATAAGTCGTTTGACTGTCTTGGTTGAAGTCTACATGCTCACTCGGGCGAGTGCGTTTTGGACTTCGTAACCCGACTTCAGCTCGACTCATCGTTTTGCCACCACCGATTGTATTGCCACTTGCATCAAACATTTTAGCAAAACTTAAAACCACAAACCTACTAAATATATGAGAATAATGACACACCATGCCGAAAACAATAATATATTTTTTATTCTGTAAATCCCCCGAAGATAATATTTAATTTGAAGTACATGGACAATCCGCACATGTTAGTATAGAACAAGTGAATGTAGCCGCCCAGCGTTCTTGTGAGGGTGTTGAAAAGAGGAAAATGGTTTGACAAGCGTTCTATGAAGTTGTTGTTGTTCATGGTACCAAGCTTAAATGAAAAATTCTAGTTTCAATCCTTACAATGAAAAAAAGCATTATCTTATTTGTGGGCCTCATAAAGAAAGGCTATTCAACAATATGATCATAAACTATACAAATGGTTCCATGTATACTATTGTAAAAAGTAAACAACATTCGTACATGAGTAAGCATTACCATGTCACTTCATCTTATTTAAGGCGTCTAGTAGCGATGGTGGAAGTGCATCAGTACGGCTTTCGAGGATGGACCTTGGGTACCCTAGCGGCTCCCTACGACATAATCACGGCTTGAATACATTTCTCGAGCCAAACTCCGTGTACCCAAACTTATCGAGCTTCCCAGCTGCTTCACGAAAAATATTTGATATGTATTAGTTGATTGGAACCAATCACACGAAAAATGTTTCATTTCAACAATACATCATAGCTTTTCAAATGCAATTTGATATGATATTTTAAAGGGAATCATGGAACTTTTAACAAAATAGATACTACATGATATTGTGTTGCATTGGTGATCTTGATATTTAGTAAAAACATGGGTAAAGCTCTTTTGATTGATATCCAATTATCCATTATAAACTTGATATTCGAGCCTTATATGCCCGACTTGTAGTTAGAGGTAACTTTCGAAATACAAATAGCATACCATGATGTTGCTAACCTTGTTATGGCGAAACTATTAGTCAAACCATCACCAAATCGAGAAACACAATATTTGTAAAACAATCTTGCGTCTAAATTACACTACGATTTAGGGAGTGTTTGGGATTTTGCATATAAAACTTATTATCTCGAGTTATGATATAAGCTTTCGACCATCAGAAAACTTTTTCTAATAAGGCATTTATGAAAAAAAGAGTAAATTATCTATAAGCGTATTTAATCATATTCATACCTATCGAGGGAAATGATAGCCAACCCCAATCCATAAATATACCAAAAGAACATACCTCTGCAATTATTGTAATACCTTGTGAGCGTGAACAATGTAAAGAAGCTCCCGCGATGAATGTAGAACGTGATCATGATCGACTTTGTTGATGTTGCACACTTTGCTTACGGTTGGCGTTGCTCTGATTGATGGTTGAAACCATGGTCATGGCGATCAATTCTAGGCACAGTAGCATGGCAATGTCCATGATTTGCTATTTAGGAATCTATTTAAGAGTATGCAACAACACACTGCAATTATCAAAAACAATAATGTTTCACCATTATCTCGAAAACAATAATGTTTCACCAATTGCCAGCTTGTTGCTCGAGAACGTATGAAGTAGAAATAATTGGTCGACAAATTCAAAATAGATATATAAGATATACAACTAATTAAAGTGAAACAATCATGCGTGAAGAAGTAGTTATCATGACAAATTCAAAATAGAAATCTCTGAAATAAGTTTTATGTTTCCTTCATTTTTAAGTAGTGTTTTTAGTTTTATCATAAATACATATTTAAAAGAATAGTAAAGCGAAAGCGTACCAGCATAAAAGCTGGATGTAGGGGTTAGTGAGAATACTATAATTCCAAGCGATAGTCTTTTGGAAGTTCATTGTAATATTGTAGAGTTACGTCACTAAGTATTGAAACATCTTTGCAAAATGGAAACAATCATTAATTTGCAATGTTAATCAAATGGACCACATGATAATGTCTGAGACTTATTAGCTATCAAAGCTAAATTTGATATATATATATTTTTTAATCACAACATAGCATTTGAACAACAATTTACTTTCCATATGAGCGGTTGATGTACGAGATTAATCGATACTAATATTTAGTATGGATCAGACCATATAAATAGGGATTCAAGAGAGTAACTATTGGGTAGCGTTAAATAATTTTTTAGACTTTGTTGGAATCACTCCTAAACCTAAATCAAGTGTTAGTGATTCATATGTAATAGTTAGCTTAATATGGTCTTTATGTTAGTTATTAGCCTTAGGCTTATGTAGAAGGCCCATAAGCCTAGGCCTAGCTCAATAAGGAAAAGGATGGAACTAGGTGTTGCCCACAGCTTACCTCCATAAATACTCTTGTAAACCTTCTTGAAGGTTGGTTGTTCAATTTACACTTTCATTCATACTCTATGCATAACCATTCTTACTCATACGTGTGTGTTTGTTTGTTTATTGTTCAACCAATCATTATCTCCTCTCTATTTATTCTATTATTACTTGTGTTGCATATTTGGTAACCTAACAGTGGTATCAATCGCCAAATAGTTGGGTGAATCGTTATTGTTTTTGAAGTAGGTTTTGGTCCCAGTAAAACAACGATTCCGGACTTTGGCTCGTAAAACTGATTTTTACACTTTTAATCCAATAGTTTTAAAGGTGTTAAAATAAGCTGTTTTTGGCAAAAAGTTTCAAACTTTATCGTGGATCATCGTTTTAAAGCGGTTTTTTGTCGATATGGTTCGTTCTCTGGCGTAATCTGATTTTAGGCATTTGGATCATCAAGTTTCACACACTTGTGTTATTTTGGTGATATTGATACTATTTCATCACAAAAATCTGGTTTAGAAACATCTTTGGGAAAAAGTCACTTCACAGTAGAACTACGCGTATCAAAACCCTAGTTACGGCGTAGCGTGTTCCTTGGTTTGATCTTCGGTTTAGGTGGTTTTACTCATTGGTTTCTTGCTTGGATAAGGCTGAAAACATGGGCTTTTCGGATATCTTTTGTTGTGATAGTGTAAAGATCATTTAACAAAACCCTAAACTTACGCATAAGCAAGCTTCGCGCGTAGAATATCTAGCTTAAGATTCATCTTACGCCTAACTAGTCTTACGCATAAGGTAATCCTCGCCCAAGTTTTCTAGCCTAACTTCTTGTTTCTGCAGCATAACTTTAGTGTTTTTCTCCTACTAGCGTAAGCTAAACCTATCGCGTAACTCTTCATTCTGCGTAACTTTGGTGTTTTTGCATAAGTGCTACTTGGTTTATTGTGATTTCTAGCCTAAGGACTCTTCATCAACAAGGTTCATTCGACTACAAAGATCCATTTAACAACACAAGTTTTCAACATGTCACAACCACCATACTCTAACTATTTTCCTTACACTTATAATCAACAACAACAACAACTAAGTCCACAACATCAACAATGGAATCAACAATGGCGGTTTATCAACAACAATTTAATCAACAACATACTCCACTACTTGCAGCAATTCCACAACCTCAAATGGTACAACCACCGCCTAGCCTTCAAGTACAACCTTACACAAACTTCTACAATCAACATCCATCCAGGAATACTATGAAGGAATCGGCATGGTTTGGCAAGATGTGTGAAGCCTTGAGTAGCCAACAATCAATTCATGAAGGCGGCTTGATGAACCTCCATGCTCGCTCAGGTAATTATGATCAATGGGTGATTCGGTTCTTTAGGTTTTGTGATCTAAAGAAGCCACATGGAAAGATTTTAAAGAAGGTCATTATGGAAGGTCCATTTGGATGCCTAGATCGTTACGGAGATCTAATCTTGCTCCCACCGAGAGATGATGTCACCAACATTGCAAGCGTTGCAGAACTCCGCGGGTGATCAACTTCTACACTTTGAAGCCGGCGAACTTGCAATGCAATACATCCTTTTAGGATTACCCAATCCAATACTTCGAAGTGTTGATGCTCAAAAGTGCAGCAATGTGGGAATAGATTCATCTTCTATACAAGGCACAACACTCAATCAGGGGAAGACATGGAATCGAATCTACTTGGCTTATGAACACATCATGATTGAACCAGGAGAGTCATTAGAATCTTATCATGTAACGCTGGACATCATTAATGATTTGGACAAACACAATATCATCATGCGAATTCTTGTCAACACAAAGTTCCTAAGTAGTCTTGGTCCGGAATGGGAGAAGTATGTCATTTTTCTCCGCTAAAGATATGCATCATGCTACCTACTTTGGTTGTATGACTATCACGAAGCCTCACCAAAAAGTTGATAAGGAAAGAGATTCTTCATGGTCAAACCTGTTTCACCATCACTCGGACAATCAACAACTTGCTTTATGGGCAAACAAACATTCCTCCTCAACAAGCTCTTCAACACTCCTGTTTTGACCATCAAAACCGATGCATCCGCGGCAACAACCTCAACAAAATCAATTAGTTCCATACAACAACAACAGCACAACACAAACAATTTTACAGGAAAGGCGATGAGGACTCGATTCCTTGATGAAAGCACTACAAGGATTTATTATGATTGCTAAAGCATTTGGCGTTATACAAACAAATCCAACAATGGCATTAGTTCATCATCTAACACAAAGGAATCGAGGATGTTGTGAACAATGGGCGATTAAGTTGAGAATAGATGCTTATAATTCGTCCAGATAGGAGAGGTGGTCAAGGGTTCAATGCTATAGGAAGGAATAACATAAGATGCTCCGCAGGCAGCGACGCGGGCTCAAGTGGTTGAAGCAGAATGCTTAGAATGGGGTTAATGGTCTTCGTTGCTATAAGCTGTAATGAGAAAGGGTCATCGGCTAATGCGTAATCCTAAACGAAAGGACAAAGATGATGCTTATTTCAAAGAGGCTTTGCTCTTTGGCTCTACAGGATGAAGTTGGTGGAACTCTTCCAAAAGGAACGGAAACTTTATGGCGGTCATTCGATGATGATATAAGAGGACTTTAGACTAATGCAGCCGGTGATGTTGATGGCACAAATCAAAAGCTACATGGGTGATCACAGCTTTGGTGTATGACAGCTGACATCTCGGTGCACGAACAAACAATTATCATCAATGATCGATATCTCATGCACTTTCTCTATCCCCAGGAGGATCGAGTGTTCAGCATGAGTCCTCCACGACATTAGATGATTATCAAATAGATCTCGTAGTTATATTTGATGATCAAGATGACCTTATGGTTAATATTGACAATCAAAGTTGACCTCCGTGGTTATATTTGAGGATCTAAATAATGATTATGTTGAGACTCACGTTGAACAAAATGAGCTTGCACGACAGAATATAAACGACCTTAATTAAAGACCAACATTCTCGTTTGGAAATTTTACACGAAATTAAAAGAGAAATGCAACATTAACCGGGGATATGATTGCTTAATTCGACAACTCAAATTTTTCAAAACTCAAGAAAGTGAAAAAGGTTTTCAAGCCGCTTTACCAAAAATCAAAATGAAAAATATTTGGGGCGAAACTGATTTGTGATCTAGCCTCCAAAAGAATGCTTTGTTGTCTCAAATAGAACAAATGAAACATGAACATAAACAACAACTTAGCAGCTCTTACTTTTGAAACTCCGAAGCCAAAGGGTGTTAACTTGTCAAAAGCAGTTACAGTACAAAAGCATTCAGCGAAACGAATAGATAACTATCTTGAGAAATTAATCGACTTACAAAACAAAATCAAAGAGAGTTTAAAATATGTTGTTTATAAACATGGTGAATCAATCACAACGATTCAAAAGTTTTTCTTTGAGCAAATCCAAATGGATATGGACGAATCTTCTTGATTCAAACCTAAGTTTTCACTTGCAGAGCATTCAAACCAAATCACGAAGTTTCTGATGCTGAGAACATAGAATTGATGATTCAATTATAGTTGTTGTGGAATATAATCGCATGGAAATTAGATCACGGATTGCGAAATTCGGCTCAAATGGAAAATAATCGTTTATAATAAACCA
>OU343222.1:198993650-199062726 GCA_910596185.1 Chrysanthemum makinoi | reverse complement strand
TTCTCTTTAGGTATAGATCAATCATTATCTTTTCCCGTTCAAATCCTCTCGATCACTTTACGTTTGACTATTCTCGCACAGCTCGTTGGGACTTAACGACCTGAGGAAACACTATACTCTCCTGATCTTCATTGCATTCGTGCTTAAACTGTTTTAAGTTTGTTACGGTCGGCCATTCACAAGTGGCATGCTTGAGTGATAAAACTTGACGGTTCAGCACGGATCAGTTAGCTTATTCATGTTCAATTTTGCTTAAAAAACAAGTAAAAGGGTGTTTGGTAGTGCGCTGCCCATCTGCTGCTGAATAAGCTGTTCTTACAGCTTTTTAGTAGCTTTTTCAAGATTAAGTTTTTATAAAGATTGCTTATTTTAGTCCTAAATTAGTTTCCAAAAGAAAAAAAAAATAAAGTGAACAAAAAGGAAAGGGGTGGGATTCGACCCCCTGACCTCCTACCCCACGTTCAGCACCAACACAACACTCCTACACCAATTGCCCTTGGGACTTTTATTGGTCATTGTTTGCATAATTAATCCTTTAAGGACATATGGCAGTTTAGGAATTCAGCTTTCTTTAGCTTATTTCACAAAACAACCACCAAGCTTCTTAATTTTCCTAGATTCAGCACTGTTCAAAGTAGTTTCTGTAATTTTTGTAGATTTTTCTCAAAATGTTTAGTATTTTTATTTAATTAATTAGATTAAATTAGTTTTTAATTCGTAATAAATAATTTATAAGTCGAAAAAATTCCCTGCTTTTTCCTAAAATTATTTTCAGTCATTTAGAATGTAGGAAAATTAATTTTGTACTCGTAGGACTTTTATTTTACAAATTTTACGTTTTTTCTTGCGCACTCGCGTAATTTTTTATATATAACGCACGTTTTCATTCTAGGTCACGTTTTTAGATAATTTAGGTTTACGCTTTAATTAAAATAGTTTATTTAAGTTATTTTGTTTTATAAAATCAAGAAAATCAACTTTAAAAATAGTGATAGCGTTTATTTAATATAATTTACCTTTTTAATTTTCTTTCATTTTTCCTTTGTCATCTAGTATCAATCATAACCTTTTCCCGTTCATTATCACCCGATCACTATACATTTGGTTATTCAGTCGCACAGCTCGTTGGGACTTAACGACCTGGGGAAACACTAAACTCCTCTAGATCTTCATTGCATTGTTTCTGAGCTGTTTGAAGTTTATTAAGGTTGACCATTCACAAGTGGTTAGCTTGTGTGATAAACTTGACGGTTCGGAATCGATCAACAAGAAGACTTCAGTAGCCTTGATGATGAGGAAGCATGGCAACTCATGGACTTGAGCTTGCTCGACTTCAAAGGTGGTGATCTTGCCTTTAAGAAGAACCTAAAAGATCACACAAAAACAAAACTACAAACATAGATCTCTTGGATCTAAGGTTAGTGAGATTTAACTCAGGGAGGAAAGTGTGTTAGAAAGGGATGAAAAGGTGTGTCAAATAATGAAGAAATGGCTCACTATTTATAGAGGAAAAATCCTACTGTTCCCCGGATCCCACGGATCCCTACCACAAGGGATCCGGCTAGCACAAAGCTAGGGATCCGTGGTACGCTCCTCTTTGCCCATGGGTATTTTTGGTTATGGGTCATGGGTTATGGGTTGATCCATGGTTTTATTTCTAGATACAATGTATCTTAAGGATACAATGAACTTGGTTAAGTGGTATAAATAAAACCATGGGTTATGGGTCAATATATACTTGTTTTTACCCATTTTAGTATATACTTATTTTTACCCATTTTAGTATACTTAGTTTAAGTATATGTTAACCCAATATGTAAACACTAGTTGTTGTACATATGTATCTAAATCATAAAATCACTTAGGCTTGTTTTAGTGTTTGATGTGAAAGCGTAAGTGTGTTAGAAAATTATTAACTCAAACTATTTACATATTTTATTTGTTTCTTTAAAATGATTTTACTTTTGTTATCGACAAAACATTAGAAGATCGTAAAATATAAATAAACGTTTTTACGGCTTATTTGTATTAACAATCTCCCCCTTTTTGTTGATGACAAAACATAAAATTATTTTAAGGAAAAAGCTAAAATTCGTAAAAGTTTGAATTTGTAGTTTTACTTTCTTCTCCCCCTTTTTGTCGAAACAAAAAGTGTTTGAAGGAAGGCAACACATTGTTTTTAAGAAAAACATGTGAAAGAAAAAGTAAAGTGAAATAGAGAGCAAATAACGGGAAAGGATCTCGCCTTTTACTCCCCCTTGATGAGTCCATCCCTATGTAAGGGCGTCAAGTAAATGATACTAATCTAGTTTGTTTGCAAATAAGTTTGGAAAAGATATCGTCTACGAGACGAATGTGCTCCCCCTTGATGATTGCAATTTTTGCTAAGGGATGTTACGAAATGTGAACCTAGTATTACAAGTAATTTGCAATGTATTGCTTTGACATAAAGCTCCCCCTAGCTTTAGGATGTCAAAGTCTTCATATGTAAATTGAATAACTACAAAACAAAGGTTAGAAATCAAGTATAATTCACAATTTCGTGCAAATGTGATTCAAGTTAGTAGAAAGAAAGCTTTCTGTCTCACGGATCCCGCGGTTCCCTCCTAGTAGGGATCCGTCTAGGCAATTTTGAGGGATCCGTTTTAGCTGTTCAATTTCAGCAAAGGTGATATAACAAGTAATGTTATCACATAAATGAGATATGAATACAGGGTAATCATATGCTCAGAAAAATAGCAAGTAGCATGTAATTCCATTTAATAAAACAAGAGTTATGATATACATGACTCTAAAAATAAGAAAATAGACAATACGTGACTAGGAATTTCTAGACCAACTAACGCTTGATGCTAGGACACCACTATAATCTTCTAGCTCAAGTTTTGTTTAGGTTTAATCTCGTCGAAATGTTCGAGGAGATGATAGAACATGAAACGTTGGTCTTCTCGTACTTCATGTATCAAACTTTCAACATGTTGACAATGATAGCAATCTTTGTCATGGCTAGGTAGTGGTGGTGGAAGAAATGACATGGCTTGATGCGAAGGATCAAGTGAAGCGGCTTGAGGAGCTTCAAACGATGGAGGAATTGGTGGAGGTGTCAAGAATGATGGTGGTGGTAGAGAAGTGTCAACATCCATATGGTCGGTTGGTTGACTTTGATGATTTCTCATAATCCAAATGGGATTATATGATGGAAATGGCGAAAAGGAAGCCGGAGCAAGTGTTGACTCAACACCTTGATTTTGAACCATTATTCCTCCTAATGAGGAGAATGTTGTCGGCGGAAGCGGATGAGACGGCCTAGGAGGCAAGTCCTCTAAATCGTAGAGACGTGGTGATGATAGTGGGGATGTGAATGAAATAGCTCTAGGAACCAATGGTGATGGTTTGGTGGAGATGATATTATTTGGCGTAGGAGGTATGGTGGTGTTTGGCATAGGTAGTTTTGTGGGTACTATCCTTTTAGGAATTGGTTTGATTGGATGATGAAGGATTCTATCATTTGTTGGCTTGACCGGAGATGATTCGGTTGAAGAGATTTCGTGTATAACACGAGCCTTTTTCATAGGTGGTTCTTTGGTGGATAGGTTTCTACTTGGGGTTTTCCTCATGATGAGATGATTTCAAGAGGTTGCAAGAGCTGAAAGTTAGGATGAGAGTGATGACTATGGAGGTCCTAACAAAGTGGTTTATAAACCAAGAGATTTGGAAAGTGAATTTAAGTCTTAAGCCACTAGGATTCATTGGAATGTGATGATTAACATGCACAAGAGTCAAATTCAGAGTTTGCACTAATCTAGGAACTCATTTAAGATGAGATGGAGTGTTTGAGTTAGGAAGATGAGTTGAAATGATTGTTTATGAAAGATTTGACCTAAACTGTCATCCAGATCCCATGGTTCCCTCCTCAGAGGGATCCGTCCAGGCTAATCCTAGGGATCCAGCTCTCAGCAGCTATGAAAGAGTGGAAATGATGTTTCTAAGATCTAAGACCTATATCATCTTGAGTGTTTCAGTCCTCTCTAAGTGTTTTAAATGAAGGGATGCTTGAGTACTTGAAGGTAATGAATGATGTAGCTAATGATTGTCATTTATGGAAGGATTTGGAACTTTCAAGAGTACCAATGGATGAGCAAGGATGACACTAAAGGTTTAGAGTGTCAATTGAAGCTAAATGATCCTAGAGATCAGGTTGTGTCTTAGGATAGTGTTTTGGAAAATATCCTAGAAGCTTTGAGATGATAAAACTAGATTTTGATCAACTTTGATCAATTTTGAGGTGAGGATGATTTATGATCAATTTTGCCATAATCGAAAGATTTCTAAGACTATATGTGAGGGATCAAGTAGAAAATGAAGTGTGAGTTTAAGAGCGGAAGAGTAATGGATCAAAACGAAACGGTAGATCTACAAGCGTTTTAGAGTGTGACCTAGGTGAGTTATGTATGAATAGGAAAGATTAACCTATCTTGATAAGGACTTAATTTTCCTTAAGACACTATGTTTAGCTTAGTGTGAGGTGTTCTAAGAATGTGTTTGAAATACAATGCTTGTAATTGCATTTTCTGTTCGCCGGATCCCACGGTTCCCTAACAGTAGGGATCCGTCTAGTACAATCTTTGGGATCCACCCATCTGCTCAGCAGGACCTTTACTAAAGGTATGCAATGATCTTGACAATGCATTATATCTCAAGGATAGTCTAAAAAGAGTTTTAATACTAAGATATCAAATGTAAGATGTTTTATTTCATGAGAGAAGTTGGATTACATTGATAAAGCACGAGTACAAGAGATTTGATCCTATTTTGGAATACTACTAGTTTCCTTGAGTGTTTTTGCTAGGAGGATCATTATGTGATTGATGAGTGTTGGTGGAATCAAGAATGAAGAAAGTCTTCATGAGGGATATGTTTAGCGGTTCCATCATCTTGTTCACAAGTACGTACAACGGACTTTGAAATTGAGGATGGAAGTGCATAACATTATGATAGAGGCGTGTCAAGAACATTCCATAAGGGATGACTTTATTCTTGGAGCCTAGAAGATTTGCGATTCGCCTTGCGAACAAGTAGGCGAGATTGTAAGGTTGTTGTGTTAGCAAACAGTACAACATGTGAGCACAACAAGCGGTAAGAGTTTATCGATTTCCCCTAAGACTCCAAACACTTTCACGTAGGATGAGTGCAAGAGGCTTGTACTCTTCTCGAATATCTCTTGTAAAGATAATGTTTGGATCGGAGTAATATGGTCGAGGTTTGCATATTATGCGATTTAAATCTTCCGGAGAGGGTATGTGTGAACAATATGGACTATTTTCTTCACGAAAGTTGAAGAGAGAATCAAGAAACCAATCTTCGGTGAAGGCACATTGTCCATGATTTGGAATCCGGAGGATGTGAGCAAAATGCCCAAGGGTTAGAGCGAACTTTTGGTTTTTGATATAAAACCAAAGAGATAAAGAGCGATCCTAGTTACGAACGAGTTAGACTTGATGGAAGAATTCCATTATGAACCTTGGACATATCTTCTCGTTGATTTCAAGAAGACATTCTGGTCCTATGGCTCGGAAGGAGGTATTAATACATTCTTCGAATTGTAGAGAGGTGTCTACAATACGTCCTTCATGGAAGTGACGGTTTTCGAGATTATTGAACCCACGGACATGATTGCCAGGTGTGTTGGGTTCGAGAGAGATGTTCGGAGTGTAAACGCTAGTGAGTGAAAAGTCAAACTCATATTCATGCGTCATAGTTCAACCTATAGAGATGATGAGTTAAGAGAAGGTGATGATCGTAGTCACTTAATGATTATCTAACGTTTTTTACAAGATATTTATTAACAATGGTTTTTAACAACAATGACACTTAACTCAAGGTTTTGACTTTCTAGTGGATTATTATTTTTAGAAAGATAGTGGTTTTTAATCTTGCATGAAAACTGTTTTCCAGTAATACGGATCCCACGGTTCCTTTAAAAAAGGGATCCGGCTAGTATATCTCCCGGGATCTGTGGATCTGTAGTAACAGAAACAGTTTTGATAAAGAAATAGGTTTTACAGTTTTATACCACGAAATATGTTTTATCCTACATTTTCTTTTAGCATGCACACATGACTTCTAATGTATCACGAAAGAAAATAAAACATATAAATCAAAAGAAATGACAAACACATTGTGATAATAATAACCTAGATAAACTAGATCATTAGTAATATTGCATTTCAATACTAAGGATGATACAAAGGATTGGGTATATGATCCCAATGTAGATTAACAACACAAAGTAAATGTCTCCATATGTGAACTTCATCATAGGGAACACAAGTGCGATGAGTGTTAGGGCGATGAGCACGAGTGCGATGAAAACCATGTTGATGACGAATCTTCTTGGTTTCGGTTGAGATGAAATGAGGAGGAAGATGAAGTTTTTGAATAAGAGGAAAATTTTGAATTTGGAGGATTTGAGAAAGTGAGGGTTTGGTAGAGTGGTCGACGGTGGGGTTATTTATAGGGAAGGATGAATTTTTGAAATTCGCGTTTTGTTTGATTATTGGATTAAAAAGAAACAAAACAAAGATTTATATACCACGACTTTAGACGAGAGATAAAAACACGTATGTGAGAAAAAGACTTCCTAGTGAAGCTTTATGTAAAACACGTATAAGCACAAAAGATAATCATATAAATACCTAAATAGGCATACTTAATTATCAAGAAAAATAAAAAAGAAAATCATACCTCTAGCGCACTTAGGAATGTCTTTACAAATGACACAACAAATGTCACTTAGACGATTCCCGCTCCATTGCGATTAGGATACCTTCTTAAGGATGGTATTCTTGTTACCAAGCGACTTCTAAAGCTAGGTGGGTATGAGCTTTGACTAATCAACATGACAAAGAAGATTAGTGCAATTAAATGAAAAAGTAAAAAGAAAAATGTTGTTATCAATCTCAACATCCAAACATATAGTTTTGAAAAACAGGATGTTTGCTTTTATGAAAAATCTTCTTTGTAGTTTTCAATTAACCATGGATCGTATCAAGTTTTTAAAGTACAATATACTTCAAGAAACTTGGTAACGAAGCTCTGATGCCAATTGTGAAAAACTAGAAAGGGGGGTTGAATAGTTTTACCAATTAAAATTTCCTTTTAATCTATTTAGATAGACTTATGTCAATCTATTTGGATGTGTGTGTTGGATGTTGATAAACAAGCATATAAATGTAAGTAATGAAAAGATAAGAGTAAGAAGCACAAAACCACAACACGAGTATTTATAGTGGTTCGGCTACAAGGACACCTTCCTTGCCCTACTCCACTCCCCGAGTCACCTACTCGAGAGTTCGTAATCACTACACCAATTTCCTTATGGCGGAGAAGCCTTCACAATGTCGCTTAACCTTTTTCCGGTACAAAGCTAAATACCGAGTTCTTTCACACCAAGGCGAACCACACCTAACACAACGTCGCCTACCCTTTATACGGTGCTAGGCTAACCACCGAGTTCTTTCACACCTTAGGAGAACTAATCCTATCACAACGTCGCCTAACCTTTATATGTACTAGGCTAAGCACCTAGTTCCATTACTATGGAGGAACTACTACCCTTCACAACACAACACCAACGACTAATCCCAAAGGAGATCTACTCCTTTACAAAATCATCAAGGATATTAATATCCTTGGATCTAATACTAGTCTATCTTGTACATCGAAGCACACCATATCGAATGTACATCTAAGGCACCTTTCACTAATGCCTTTGACTACATCTACAAGACACCTTTCACTAATGTCTTGTGTCTTCACTTCTAAGTTGTTAGCTTGTGTGATAAACTTGACGGTTCGGAATCGATCAACAAGAAGACTTCAGTAGCCTTGATGATGAGGAAGCATGGCCACTCATGGACTTGAGCTTGCTTGACTTCAAAGGTGGTGATCTTGCCTTTAAGAAGAACCTAAAAGATCACACAAAAAGAAGTCAAACTCATATTCATGCGTCATAGTTCAACCTATAGAGATGATGAGTTAAGAGAAGGTGATGATCGTAGTCACTTAATGATTATCTAACGTTTTTTACAAGATATTTATTAACAATGGTTTTTAACAACAATGACACTTAACTCAAGGTTTTGACTTTCTAGTGGATTATTATTTTTAGAAAGATAGTGGTTTTTAATCTTGCATGAAAACTGTTTTCCAGTAATACGGATCCCACGGTTCCTTTAAAAAAGGGATCCGGCTAGTATATCTCCCGGGATCTGTGGATCAGAAAAGTAAACTGCTTTTGATAAAGAAATAGGTTTTACAGTTTTATACCACAAAATATGTTTTATCCTACATTTTCTTTTAGCATGCACACATGACTTCTAATGTATCACGAAAGAAAATAAAACATATAAATCAAAAGAAATGACAAACACATTGTGATAATAATAACCTAGATAAACTAGATCATTAGTAATATTGCATTTCAATACTAAGGATGATACAAAGGATTGGGTATATGATCCCAATGTAGATTAACAACACAAAGTAAATGTCTCCATATGTGAACTTCATCATAGGGAACACAAGTGCGATGAGTGTTAGGGCGATGAGCACGAGTTCGATGAAAACCATGTTGATGACGAATCTTCTTGGTTTTAGTTGAGATGAAATGAGGAGGAAGATGAAGTTTTTGAATAAGAGGAAAATTTTGAATTTGGAGGATTTGAGAAAGTGAGGGTTTGGTAGAGTGGTCGACGGTGGGGTTATTTATAGGGAAGGAGGAATTTTTGAAATTCGTGTTTTGTTTGATTATTGGATTAAAAAGAAACAAAACAAAGATTTATATACCACGACTTTAGACGAGAGATAAAAACACGTATGTGAGAAAAAGACTTTCTAGTGAAGCTTTATGTAAAACACGTATAAGCACAAAAGATAATCATATAAATACCTAAATAGGCATACTTAATTATCAAGAAAAATAAAAAAGAAAATCATACATCTAGCGCACTTAGGAATGTCTTTACAAATGACACAACAAATGTCACTTAGACGATTCCCGCTCCATTGCGATTAGGATACCTTCTTAAGGATGGTATTCTTGTTACCAAGCGACTTCTAAAGCTAGGTGGGTATGAGCTTTGACTAATCAACATGACAAAGAAGATTAGTGCAATTAAATGAAAAAGTAAAAAGAAAAATGTTGTTATCAATCTCAACATCCAAACATATAGTTTTGAAAAACATGGTGTTTGCTTTTATGAAAAATCTTCTTTGTAGTATTCAATTAACCATGGATCATATCAAGTTTTTAAAGTACAATATACTTCAAGAAACTTGGTAACGAAGCTCTGATGCCAATTGTGGAAAACTAGAAAGGGGGGTTGAATAGTTTTACCAATTAAAACTTCCTTTTAATCTATTTAGATAGACTTATGTCAATCTATTTGGATGTGTGTGTTGGATGTTGATAAACAAGCATATAAATGTAAGTAATGAAAAGATAAGAGTAAGAAGCACAAAACCAAAACACGAGTATTTATAGTGGTTCGGCTACAAGGACACCTTCCTTGCCCTACTCCACTCCCCAAGTCACCTACTCGAGAGTTCGTAATCACTACACCAATTTTCTTATGGCGGAGAAGCCTTCATAATGTCGCTTAACCTTTTTCCGGTACAAAGCTAAATACCGAGTTCTTTCACACCAAGGCGAACCACACCTAACACAACGTCGCCTACCCTTTATACGGGTGCTAGGCTAACCACCGAGTTCTTTCACACCTTAGGAGAACTAATCCTATCACAACGTCGCCTAACCTTTATATGTACTAGGCTAAGCACCTAGTTCCATTACTATGGAGGAACTACTACCCTTCACAACACAACACCAACGACTAATCCCAAAGGAGATCTACTCCTTTACAACATCATCAAGGATATTAATATCCTTGGATCTAATACTAGTCTATCTTGTACATCGAAGCACACCATATCGAATGTACATCTAAGGCACCTTTCACTAATGCATTTGACTACATCGACAAGACACCTTTCACTAATGTCTTGTGTCTTCACTTCTAAGCACCTTTCACTAATGCTTCTTTGTCTTGACTTCTAAGCACCTTTCACTAATGCTTCTTTGTCTTTACTTCAAAGCACCTACCACAAGTGCTTTATCCTATAGACGATAGATACCCTTCACTAATATCTTCGTCTTGACTCTTGAGACATCTTTCACTAATGTCTTCAACACTACACTTCTTTGAAGAAAGAAAGGAATCATCAACAAGAAGACTTCAGTAGCCTTGATGATGAGGAAGCATGGCAACTCATGGACTTGAGCTTGCTTGATTTCAAAGGTGGTGATCTTGCCTTTAAGAGGAACCTAAAAGATCACACAAAAACAAAACTACAAACATAGATCTCTTGGATCTAAGGTTAGTGAGATTTAACTCAGGGGGGAAAGTGTGTTAGAAAGGGATGAAAAGGTGTGTCAAATAATGAAGAAATGGCTCTCTATTTATAGAGGAAAAATCCTACTGTTCCCCGGATCCCACGGATCCCTACCACAAGGGATCCGGCTAACACAAAGCTAGGGATCCATGGTACGCTCCTCTTTGCCCATGGGTATTTTTGGTTATGGGTCATGGGTCATGGGTTATGGGTTGATCCATGGTTTTCTTTCTAGATACAATGTATCTTAAGGATACAATGAACTTGGTTAAGTGGTATAAATAAAACCATGGGTTATGGGTCAAAACCATTAGCTAGTTTTTACCTATTTAGTATATACTTGTTTTTACCCATTTTAGTATATACTTGTTTTTACCCATTTTAGTATACTTAGTTTAAGTATATGTTAACCAAATATGTAAACACTAGTTGTTGTACATATGTATCTAAATCATAAAATCACTTAGGCTTGTTTTAGTGTTTGATGTGAAAGCGTAAGTGTGTTAGAAAACTATTAACTCAAACTATTTATGTATTTTATTTGTTTCTTTAAAATGAATTTACTTTTGTTATCGACAAAACATTAGAAGATCGTAAAATATAAATAAACGTTTTTACGGCTTATTTGTATTAACACAAATCATTAGTTCAATTCAAGACTTATGTTCATTAACCAAGTAATTTCTCACATGATTAGTAAAATACTTATAGTCTAGTTGATTATCAATTCTCCTAAGCAAATTCCTCAAACTAAAGGCTAAAAATGCATAGACAAGCTTTTTAGAATTTCATAAAACAAATTGGCTCTTTCGGCCTTTACCAACAAGCATACACAATTAGGAATGATAAGCAAACATAGTAAGACTTAAAGTACAGTATTTCCTACCATAAACATGAAATTGATAGAGATCAAAGCATAACAAAACATTAATTCATTATATTTACAAATCAAAGCATGGCTAATGAGTTCATGATCATAAAAATAAATAAAGAATATACAAAAGACATATAGATTCGGATGGTTCAATGGATTACACAAGTGTCACAAGAAACCCAAATTTCATAAACCAAATTCTATATTAAACCCTTGTTTGATCTGGATTATCCCTGCTTCCTTGATGTTATTCGTCTAGAAATATTTGAGAATACTTAGGAACAAATTGGTGATGATTGGTAGTGAGTGGGGGGTGCGCTGAATGACTGAGCCAAGGCTCTTTATATAGCCTTTTAACACGTGAAGTATGACGTACTTCAATATCAAGTGCGACAGACTTTGTGATTTTCTTGGCGCTAAAGTTTCATAAAGTACGGTACACAAATCTTCTAAAACCGGCGCATTTTGTGGAATAAATACATTTTGACTTCCTTGACCGTAGAGCTAAGTACGGCGCACATGAGAGTAAAACTAGCACACTTCTCTTATTTCATTTGCAGACTTAGATCGTTTTGTAGACTTTATTTGATAGAAATACTTGTATCCTTTTGTGTCTCCTGATCAAACTATCTTCAAGTGAACCTGCACATATTTTATACTATTAAGTATCAATAGTTCACGAGAAATGATAATAAAATATATAATAATAGTGCACCCAAAAATATGTATAAATAAATTCTTATCAAGAAGCTAAATATACTAGTATCAAGGATGCGTATATGATAACATCTGATGAAGACGAATGGACTCATGGGATTAATATCAAAGTTGAAGTAAACGGTGAATCGGTAAAATATAAACGTTTAAATTTTAATCAATGGATGGATATTATGTATGCTGGACATAAGATAACTGATTGGAGAATGAAAAATAAGCTCTATTAATAGTGTCGGAAATTGTGATAAGCGACATTGTACGGTTTTCTCCGCCTCAAGGGAGTTTGTTGACATAGTGCTTAGAACTCTCTAGTTGAGTACTCGGAGAGTGGAGTAGGGCGAAGAAGAGCTTTGTGACTGAACCACTATAAATCTCGTTGTCTCGGTCTGATCTTTCCATCTCTTACTCATTACTTTCATTACTTACTTTCAATTGTTGCAGTGTATTTATTTTAGTCTTATTAAGTAAGATTCATATTGTTGTGGTTTGATTTCACAGAGGATTCAATCAAAGTTTTTCACAAGTAAACTTTGATAACTAAATTAAAAAAGCGTTAAACTATTCAACCCCCCCCCCCCTTCTAGTTTCCTACATAGTTAATTACTTTGATGCTTAATTCTTGAACCAATGTTTGAGATGTTTTTCTAATTATTTAATCTAGAGTCTACTTAAGGACAAGTAGAAATCAAGTGGATGGATATTTGATAACATCAAATGTATGCTATATTTATATATCATTTATCCCGCATTATTGATCATTTGTTATATGGAGCAATGTTGGAAAAGATATAGAAAACAACGTGATTTGGAGCTTAATTGACAATTTTGTATGCAACATGCAAAGAGCATACGGTGTATGAAACTCTGGCCATATGTTGTATTGGTTTCTGGAAGAATTCACTAAGTATTATGAATATGAAGACATACGGCGTATTAAAGTATGGGAATGCGCCGTATTGGAAGCTCTGCAGTCAAAGCCCAAGTCAACTTATGAGTATACAACGTATGAAACTCTGGCCATACGCCGTATTGAAGATCTTATCCCCATTCCAAGTATATCACATATTTAAATGTATACGACGTATAACTCTTCATCAATATGTTGTATTTAGAATATATGCAGAATGTGCTTGGAATATGCTTTCTTCGCCAGCAATTAGGAAATCTCGGATACGCCGTATCAAACCTCAAACAAAACACTATAAATACAAGCCCTAATCTGGGTTTCGTAGAACACACACCACCATAGCCGAATTCCAAGCTTTCAACACCAAGTTTCAGTCCCAAAAGTGAAAATATCAAGAGGAGAAGGTTCCAAATCAACACACTTAGCTAAATCATTTGGTTTGCATATCAATTTCATTATGATTTTCATTTGTTTATCGTTTGTATTTTCTTTGTGTAACTTTACATACATTATGGGCTAACACCCTTAGGTATTAGCACTGTTATAACTATTAAGTTTATGTTATTTCGTTTATTAAGATTTGATGCATTGTTTTAGATAGTTTATGTATTTATCATTCAAATAGTATACTCGTTTATGTGTTTCTGACATTAAGTGTTTATTTTCTAGGTCATCATAGTGTAGCTTTTGAGTTATGTGGTGATCCGAATCACTATGGTCGGTACTCTTGACCTGGCTTCATTAGTAACCTTCCTTAGTACTCGAGGAGTAGGAACTCGAGGTTAGACAAATAATTCCCTAAACACTTAAGTTAGTATAGTGCTTTTCAATAGAGTTAATGCATGAGAAGACTAGGTACGCCATGACGAATGGGGTACCACATATAAATCACATCGATTAGTTTATACCACTTTATACATGCTTGTAATTGAGTAGACCGATAAATTTATTAAGGGATATAGGTTGCATGCATTGAACTAAGTACGAGAGAGATTTGGCTTAGTTTTCCTTAGATAGAACTGTGTTGTCTACACATGTTTGACATCACAAATGCATGCACTAAATTATTGCACAAGTAAATGAATAACTAAATGAATATACTAATGCATGCACTAAATCATTGCACAAGTAAACTAATAACTAAATGAATATAGTAGAAGTAACATGGCTAGCACTTCATTCTCTCTGTTGATCACAACCTTAGCATAGTTTCATTAGTTTATTTTACATTTCTTGTTTAGTAGTATAATTAATTCTCAAATCAAAACCCCCTTAATAATCTGTAAAATACACTAGGTTGGTCTAAACAACACTACTCCTGAAAACGACCTCTTACTTACCCAGTTCCTACATTTGATCGGTTACACTGACCATTAGTGTTTGTCTATAGGTATAATCCGGCAAAATATAAATTTAAAACTTGAAAATAAAATATAGACAACGACAGACACATCAAAACCTCCTGAAACAGTCTTTTAAATGTCAAGGCACGTTGTCTCGTTCTTGTGCTGAGGCTGAGTATCGTAGGGTTGCCAATATCGGGCTGAGACATCTTGGATTCACAACTTTCTTTGTGGCTTCATACCACACTTTTCCCAGCGACCTTCGTTTATTGCGATAATGTCACTGTTGTATACATGTCTATAAACCCAGTACAACATCAGCGCACCAAGAACATAAAGATTGGCATTCATTTTGTTCGTGACAAAGTAGCAGCAGGTCATGTTCGAGTACTTCATGTTCTATCACGGTTTCAGTATGAAGATGTCTTTGCGAAGGGACTTCCATACCCGCTTTTGCTGACTTTCGATACATTTTGAGCATCCACAAATCTCCCGCTTCAATTACGAGGGCGCATTAAATGAAATATACCATTATTGTATATTTCTAGTGTAATCGGCCCATTGGCTCGAGCCCGGTCTGTATAGATTATAAGAAAACCTTAATTTTAATCGCTATCTATATACGTGTTATGAAATGCAATACGAATCAATGTGACAATCCGTCAATTTCCCGGCTATTATTTATATCAGAATATGCGAGTTATTTATTTTCTGATCAGTATAACTCAAAAACGAGAAGTCGTCTCGTGTTTTCTGAAGTCCTGGCACCACACGCGTACCGACACCATAATAAAATTGGCACGAAAATTATTTTCTAATGTCAAGATAATAGTAATACCATAATAATTCGCTCGTCAAAACG
This sequence comes from Chrysanthemum makinoi, assembly GCA_910596185.1. Classification (NCBI taxonomy): domain Eukaryota; kingdom Viridiplantae; phylum Streptophyta; class Magnoliopsida; order Asterales; family Asteraceae; genus Chrysanthemum; species Chrysanthemum makinoi. Next base: position 199,047,571 of record OU343222.1, on the reverse strand, counting down.
TCTCCAGAAATATAAAAATTATAAGATACGGATACCCGAATAATATTCTACATAAATAAACGTTATTCTGTACGGAACAAATTATACAGTACGAGATACATATAATACAATAATAAAAATAAACCTACCCTCTTATCCACGCCCCTCCCCTACTTCTCCTTTTGAGAACCTGTTTTCTCTCCTTCCCTCCTTGTCGACATACACCTAAATGGGTGCTTTCCCCCCTCCTCTCTTGATAATCACCAGCAATTGAAGCCATCATCACAACCACCACCATCACAGCCGCTCCTCCATCACTCCACCTCTCTATCTCTTTTACGTTTCGTGGTATGTGACATGTCAAATCAATCCTTGTTACTTCTTTTTATCTAAATCAATTATAAAAGATTTATTAATGTTTTCGTGGAATTAAAACAAGTTTAAAAACGTTTTGTAAAGTTAAATATATAGAAGAATTCTGGTTCAAAGGGGTATTCATTTAATTTGGTTATGAAACTTATTGGGTGTGTTTGTTCTCAGCTGGAAAGAAACCACCACAAGTGGTGTTCTCCTCGCTTGTCTCGGACCACTATCGCGAGCCCCATCTAGGGGTGCGTCTGGTTTGTTTGTTGCCCGCTATCACAGCCCACCAAATAGGGTGTTTGTTGCTGAAACGCAGCCCCAACAGTGGTGTTTATTGCTGCTTAGTTCCAGCTCATTAGGGAGCATTCGGACCTGTTTATTCAGCCCCTAAAAAGGGTGTATTTGAATCTGTTACTTCAGCCCAAATAAGGTGCGTTGTCCGCTGATTTTCAGCTTCAAAAAGGGTACGTTTGTTTACTAATTTTCTGCACCAAATGGTGGTGTTTGTTTCGCTGCAGTGCAGCCCCAACCGGGGGTGTTTGGTGTCGCGTTTCACAACCAAGCAGGGGCGTTTGAATTCTTTTATTTTCTGATTATTTGAGTGTGTTTGGACAGCTAAATTTCTGCACTTAAGGGGTTGTTTGGGTTGCTTAATTTTCTGCACTTAGGGGGGTGTTTGTAAGTGCATATTTTATATATATAATCTGTCCAGATTTCGTCTCGTATGAACAGTAGCCACAAAATATTTTTGACAATGTATAATCTTAAAAACATGTTAGTACCCTTAATTACCTTTCCGGGGATATAAAGAACGTCGAAAACGGACTTATAACGAAGAAGATACGGCCGATTTAAGATTTATAAAGTACAAGACATTTTGACAGCAATTGCATAATAATTTACTTGCTGATATGATTTTGAAACAAGGTTTTGGACCCTTTCTAGTCCGAACCGGCTTAAGTGTAAAATACGAAAGTTGTCCGAAACGATGTTTTACCTTAGGTCGCGAGATTTTTAAGCTTGAAAGTGTAAAATAAAGGATTTAAGCTTGGTCAAAGTCGGACCTTTTTTTCTGAGAAAGTCAAAGTTGCTTATTTTCCGGAAAATAGTATATATTGTTTAAGCGTCATTTTTCCGGAAAATTCTATTGTTACTATGCGTTGTTTTATAAACCATATTATTCATTATCTTTATATTTCAGATTGGCCATATTTGATTATAGTGCACTTTTGAATGTAATGATCCAAAAGGGGCGTCTCGGGTTCGTTATTGTTGTATTTGGTCATATCGGATTATAGTAGTTTTGTCGAATCATATTATATTGTTTAAAACAGGTTTTGTAAAATATGGGAATGTCCAATCAACGAACGGGTCATGCTGAAATTGTCTAAATTTCTATACTTGGTGAAAATTTCTACAAAAACTCTATTTTCTCAAATTTCGACAAAAAGACGAAAAATCCTAAAATTTATAAAAAAATCTTATAATTTCTTATAATTCATTTGGAATATTTTTAAAAGTATGCTTTCTTTTATAATAATAAACTTTTTAAGATATGTTATTATACTTTTAAACAAACATTGATACGAGTATTCCACGAAAACTAAAACACTTATCTTTTGAAAACTTATTTACTTTACGAGATGCATTCTGAGATGAACCATATACTATTAGGCCAATGACGTACCGTTGTGTCGGTACTCTTGTATCGTTGTGCGTGCTACGTTGTGAAGCTATTGTGTTACATTCTCGATACCAGTTGTGTTAGTTGTGATTCTTGTATTTCTTCGGACTAAGGTGAGTATTCACAATCCCCTTTTTACCGTTTTTACTATATTTTGGGGCGAAATGCATGAACCATACTTGAACTAAATTGATTTCTAGATTATGAACTCTTTTGACTTGAACCTTTGAACTTGAATCAAAACCCTTGAACTTAATTCCGAAATTATGACTTATTCGAACTTATTGAACCGTACGTACTATGACCTAAAATTCTCGCCTTATTGGTGGAGTGTGCAAAGTCTCCCTATGTGAACGGAGTAATACCAATTCTCGCCTTATTGGTGGAGTGTGCAAATTCTCCCATGTTCGGAGTGTTCTTAATTGTATATAATAGTTGTATGATGTACCATTTGTACATTCGCATTGTTAGTCTCCTATTAGTAGGTAGTATGGATAGCGCTATTAGAGGTCGGCCAACCTCTCGTTCACTATGTTACGGGACGCATATTATTTATTCTAGGGGCTTTGCCTGGCATACATTATTATATACGTGGTGCTATAATGTGAACTATTATGACAACGTATACTTGACTACTAGACATATTACTTTTTGGCAGTGGGTTGTGAACACACAGGTTGCAAGTTTTGTATGGGCAGAACTTGGAACTGAATGGATTTACGATGCCTTTGCTTTGTGGATTATTCTCAATGACCAAAAACTTTGGCTCTCTCTTAAGAGTTTTCATATTATATAAAACATGTACACTCACCTACTTTTTTCATAGTTGACCCGTTTTCTCATGCATTTCAGGTGATCAAGTGAAAGTGGATCCTAAGTTATAATATCCCATGGATTTTATAAATGTCATTTGTCGGACTAATAACAATGTAATCTTGTTAAAACAATGTAAATGTTGGGATGTCTTATATACTATTATGTTCGGTATTGTTCTATCATCTTTTGCGATGTATATTGATTTCGTTACACCTCGCGTTTCCGCCTTCGTCGGGGTGTGGCAGATTGGTATCAGAGCCAAAGGTTATTGAGAATGCCGGTTTTACAAAAATAAAAACCCCAACTATAACCAAAATAACTTTTTCATAAAGTACCGAACATGATGCGAGTCCAACTAACCCGAGCGTTACATCATTTATCCTCAATTATACATAGCCTGATCAACTATGTCTAATTTGGGAAGGATCATGTAGGGATGAGGTTGGTTACTTTTCAAATTTATAGACTTTCCACTTGGATCACTGAAATGCACACTAGGACTTCCGTGCATTGTACACCATAGTTCAAACCTCCACTATTAGTTTTAGGCATGCCTTATTTTACCATGCCTTGTCTTAATTGCTTTTACATGTCTTTGTATATGTTGACTGCCTGTGCATTTTGCCTTATTATGACATGTTCCGCCTTAATTGACTATGTTATGTCCTTTGAGCATGTTTGTTAGTTATTGTGCTTAGTCTTTGTTATGTTATGCCTTGTCACATTTCATTATATCTTGTTCCGAGTGTGCCTTTTATTTTGATTACGCTTGTGTTCATTTGTGCGCAACTATTTATGCTCTTCTGATTGAGCGGTCATTTAGCTCCTCTGATTGAGCGGTCATTAGTGCTTATTGGTCACTATGCCTTGTCCATGCTACATTATTTATTTCCCCATCGCTAATTTAAGCCACCACTATTTGTTGAATTGATTAGTGTAAGCAATTTCAAAATCGAACCAAACTTTCAAAAGACCTTCTTCAAAGATGTTGAATTCTTCTTTTAACAACTTGTTTCCTAGCTTGATCTAGTGACAGTTCTTGTTTGATGAGTTGCAAAAATCAAGCTAAGAGTCAAGTTGTTTCTCAAATCGATTTAGTTTAATCTCATGACAGTTCTTGTCTGATGAGTTGTGAGATTAAATTAGAATCGACTATCTAAAGGTCTTTTGGGGACTACGTTCGAAATTGCGAAAGTTTACCTCATCAAATCAGGAGGAACCCATATACATGAGCATTGACATAATCACTTAGACTATACACACGAGCATAAACTTTTAGAACCCTTGTCCAGGATCGGACTATAGTTATCAATAATTCAATCACGGGACGTGATTCCTCTAACAGGGGAAGAATGTGATAATCCGTCAATTTCCCAGCTATTATTTATATCAGAATATGCGAGTTATTTATTTTCTCATCAGTATAACTCAAAAACGAGAAGTCGTCTCGTATTTTCTGAAGTCCTGGCACCACACGCGTACCGACACCATAATAAAATTGGCATGAAATTTATTTTCTAATGTCAAGATAATAATAATACCATAATAATTCGCTCGTCAAAACGTCTCCAGAAATATAAAAATTATAAGATACGGATACCCGAATAATATTCAACATAAATAAACGTTATTCTCAGACGGAACAATTTATACAGTACGGGATACATATAATACAATAAAAAAAAAATAAACCTACCCTCTTATCCACGCCCCTCCCCTACTTCTCCTTTTGAGAACCTGTTTTCTCTCCTTCCCTCCTTGTCGACATACACCTAAATGGGTGCTTCCCCCTCCTCTCTTGATAATCACCAGCAATTGAAGCCATCATCACAACCACCACCATCACAGCCGCTCCTCCATCACTCCACCTCTCTATCTCTTTTACGTTTCGTGGTATGTGACATGTCAAATCAATCCTTGTTACTTCTTTTTATCTAAATCGATTATAAAAGATTTATAAATGTTTTCGTGGAATTAAAACATGTTTAAAAACGTTTTGTAAAGTTAATCATGTGGAAGAGTTCTGGTTCAAAGGGGTATTCATTTAATTTGGTTATGAAACTTATTGGGTGTGTTTGTTCTCGGCTGGAAAGAAACCACCACAAGTGGTGTTCTCCTCGCTTGTCTCGGACCACTATCGAGAGCCCCATCTAGGGGTGCGTCTGGTTTGTTTGTTGCCCGTTATCACAGCCCACCAAATAGGGTGTTTGTTGCTGAAACGCAGCCCCAACAGTGGTGTTTATTGCTGCTTAGTTCCAGCTCATTAGGGTGCATTCGGACCTGTTTATTCAGCCCCTAAAAAGGGTGTGTTTGAATCTGTTACTTCAGCCCAAATAGGGTGCGTTGTCCGCTGATTTTCAGCTTCAAAAAGGGTACGTTTGTTTACTAATTTTCTGCACCAAATCGTGGTGTTTGTTTCGCTGCAGTGCAGCCCCAACCGGGGGTGTTTGGTGTCGCGTTTCATAACCAAGCAGGGGCGTTTGAATTCTTTTATTTTCTGATTATTTGAGTGTGTTTGGACAGCTAAATTTCTGCACTTAAGGGGTTGTTTGGGTTGCTTAATTTTCGGCACTTAAGGGGGTGTTTGTAAGTGCATATTTTATATATATAATCTGTCCAAATTTCGTCTCGTATGAACAGTAGCCACAAAATATTTTTGACATTGTATAATCTTAAAAACATGTTAGTACCCTTAATTACCTTTCCGGAGATATAAAGAACGTCGAAAACGGACTTATAACGAAGAAGATACGGCCGATTTAAGATTTATAAAATACAAGACATTTTGACAGCAATTGCATAATAATTTACTTGCTGATATGATTTTGAAACAAGGTTTTGGACCCTTTCTAGTCCGAACCGGCTTAAGTGTAAAATACGAAAGTTGTCCGAAACGATGTTTTACCTTAGGTCGCGAGATTTTTAAGCTTGAAAGTGTAAAATAAAGGATTTAAGCTTGGTCAAAGTCGGACCTTTTTTTCTGAGAAAGTCAAAGTTGCTTATTTTCCGGAAAATAGTATATATTGTTTAAGCGTCATTTTTCCGGAAAATTCTATTGTTACTATGCGTTGTTTTATAAACCATATTATTCATTATCTTTATATTTCAGATTGGCCATATTTGATTATAGTGCACTTTTGAATGTAATGATCCAAAAGGGGCGTCTCGGGTTCGTTATTGTTGTATTTGGTCATATCGGATTATAGTAGTTTTGTCGAATCATATTATATTGTTTAAAACAGGTTTTGTAAAATATGGGAATGTCCAATCAACGAACGGGTCATGCTGAAATTGTCTAAATTTCTATACTTGGTGAAAATTTCTACAAAAACTCTATTTTCTCAAATTTCGACAAAAAGACGAAAAATCCTAAAATTTATAAAAAAATCTTATAATTTCTTATAATTCATTTGGAATATTTTTAAAAGTATGCTTTCTTTTATAAAAGACTTCCTCTTCTTTATTTTGAGGTTTCCGGAATTGTGTCAGATTATATTGTTTTATCATTAATTTATTTTGTTGATTTTTTTTATACAATACCGGTGGCGTATTATATACCTCAACTTCTTTTATAAATTCATTGTTTATTTTTCCTGAAGTAATTGTGTGTCGTTAATGTCTCGATTTCCCTTTCGTCGTTGTCTACTCAACTTGAGTCTTGGTCAATATTTCTTGACTATTCCTTATACATTATGCTTTGGTGTGAGATTTGTTTAGCGTGAGTACATGTCGAGTCTTTGTATTCTTACCACCACACGAAGCATTAATAATAAACTTTTTAAGATATGTTATTATACTTTTAAACAAACATTGATACGAGTATTCCACGAAAACTAAAACACTTATCTTTTGAAAACTTATTTACTTTACGAGATGCATTCTGAGATGAACCATATACTATTAGGCCAATGACGTACCGTTGTGTCGGTACTCTTGTATCGTTGTGCGTGCTACGTTGTGAAGCTATTGTGTTACATTCTCGATACCAGTTGTGTTAGTTGTGATTCTTGTATTTCTTCGGACTAAGGTGAGTATTCACAATCCCTTTTTTACCGTTTTTACTATATTTTGGGTCGAAATGCATGAACCATACTTGAACTAAATTGATTTCTAGATTATGAACTCTTTTGACTTGAACCTTTGAACTTGAATCAAACCCTTGAACTTAATTCCGAAATTATGACTTATTCGAACTTATTGAACCGTACGTACTATGACCTAAAATTCTCGCCTTATTGGTGGAGTGTGCAAAGTCTCCCTATGTGAACGGAGTAATACCAATTCTCGCCTTATTGGTGGAGTGTGCAAATTCTCCCATGTTCGGAGTGTTCTTAATTGTATATAATAGTTGTATGATGTACCGTTTGTACATTCGCATTGTTAGTCTCCTATTAGTAGGTAGTATGGATAGCGCTATTAGAGGTCGGCCAACCTCTCGTTCACTATGTTACGGGACGCATATTATTTATTCTAGGGGCTTTGCCTGACATACATTATTATATACGTGGTGCTATAATGTGAACAATTATGACAACGTATACTTGACTGCTAGACATACTACTTTTTGGCAGTGGGTTGTGAACACACAGGTTGCAAGTTTTGTATGGGCAGAACTTGGAACTGAATGGATTTACGATGCCTTTGCTTTGTGGATTATTCTCAATGACCAAAAACTTTGGCTCTCTCTTAAGAGTTTTCATATTATATAAAACGTGTACACTCACCTACTTTTTTCATAGTTGACCCGTTTTCTCATGCATTTCAGGTGATCAAGTGAAAGTGGATCCTAAGTTATAATATCCCATGGATTTTATAAATGTCATTTGTCGGACTAATAACAATGTAATCTTGTTAAAACAATGTAAATGTTGGGATGTCTTATATACTATTATGCTCGGTATTGTTCTATCATCTTTTGCGATGTATATTGATTTCGTTACACCTCCTTCGGCGGGGTGTGACAATCAAAGAGGAAAATATCAATCTTTATTGGTGACTTATACTAAGAAGTGTGAGGTATGTTTTAATATAAAATTAATTACCTAACTGAACTAATAACAATATAATATACCACTTTGACGAAAATGGACCAATTTTCGTTCATTTACCAATCTGGACTGGCGCATTGCACACTTGACCCAGGCGCATATTAATTTCAAGAGCGTTTTGATTTTTTGTCAATTGCTAATTGCCAGATACCTAGTAGCGGATAGTTTTTTTTTTTTTTTTTTTTTTATGTTAATATGTTTTAAAAAATTTCTATTTTTTATCAACTTTTTTGTAATAAACTAATAACAATATAATATAGTACGAGTATTATACCAGTTTATTCAATTTTCACAATATAGTATGATTAGTTTTAAAATAAGGGTTAGTTTATGGCATCCCTAAATTGCAAGTAACATCTCCATTTTTGTTATTATTTTTATTTTTTATTGTTATAAATTTTTTATTTTATAAAACTGCGAAATAAAAAAAAAAAAACATAAAATATAAAGTTTTATAAGTCAAAAGTAGTAAAGCACAAAAAATACAAAGCTGAAAATCATTTAAAAAAACTTTATCTTATCATGTTAATAAAGTTGCAAAAAAATGTGTGGAACATAAATTTTAATTTTTGACAAGTCGAAAATAGTAAAAGTCAAAACATACGAAAAAAATAAAATAAAAAAATGTTGTTTCATATTAATAAAGTGGGTTTAGACTTTAGAGCATCGGGTGTGATAATGCATCCCTCGCGTTATATGATGCCGCTGATAACGCAGATTTATCCGTTGGCCCACGCTTTTATTACAATCGCGTAATGCGTAATAGCGTTAAGGTTGGGCGTTGGCCTAAGCATTACCATGGTAACGCGTTAAATGTCACTCTATATTCAATATATATATATATATATATATATATATATATATATATATATATATATATATATATATATATATATATAAATACACAAACACCTCTTTAATTGATGGGGGCTGCAAATCTTAAGGTGGTGAATATCTTCTTGTTTTTTTTAATTGATAGACGTTGCAATCTTGTTCTTGTTTTAATTAATGGAGGCTGCAAACTTTGGGTGTGAGAGTATTTAAGGTGGTGACTGCTATAAAATAAATTAAGGTTGTGTGTGAGAGTATTTAAAGGGCACATGTGTTCTAATTGGGCTGGTATTGTCATGATGAGCTATTAATTGGGCTAGAGTTTTTGGGCTGCTGGTCTAATGTGAATATATTGTCCGAATACAATATAAAATGTAGTATTAGATTTTTTTTTTTTTGTTTTGTTTTGTTTTGTTTTTTTTTTTTTTTTTTTTTTAAAGTTTTGTAATTTGAATAAAATGTTATTTGTATTTTTTGAAGTGTTATGTTGTTTATTAAATGAAATATTATTTTGGGGGTTGGATTTGTAAATTTATTTTATAAAGAAATGTGGGGCTCAAAATGTTGAGTTAAAGTTGAGTTATAATAAATGATGTTTTTTTTAGTTAAGGTTAAGATGTTAAAGCTGATATGACGCTAACATAGCACTGCATTAAAGTTTAACTTGAGTGATGACACCCAATGCTCTTAAAAAAGGTTTTCACAGTGAGTCGATGCGTACCACATGGCAAAAGTAGTGCAACGCCTCACAAAGTTCACTCGAAGTAATGCCGATTTTTTGAAGATGACCAACGATTTTTATTTTGCCCCCATAAATGGGTAAATAGTATAATGGTGAATATTTATAAAATTGTTGTATCATAGTCGCATTGCACTTTCGTGGAGATATAATGTTCGATTCTGTTACTCGGATTTTTGTAAATTATTGTTATCCATTTTTTTATTTTTGCTTTAACTACTTGTGTTAATATCGATCAGAAAGAGTAAGTACGATATGCTAACAATTATGCATATCATCGCCAATTCTTAGTTTTGGTTCTCGCATGCAAACAAATACAAAAAAATTCACTTTCAATTAAAATCGATTTCATTATAGCAACATAGGTCGCAAGCATCGACATGACCCGACCTGACACTCACTTTTAACTTTTGCCCCCCCTTGAAAAATTTTCTGGTACCGCCACTGCAGTGAGTGAAAGATTTGTCATAGGGTCTACGTTGAAAGCTTCTATAGTTACAATATAGTACTAGTACTTTTACAATGTTTATTAATATTTTTTAGTTTATTCAATTTTTATAATATAGTACGAGTACTTTTTCTAAAGCGCACGGGGACTTCTTTCACAAATCTAAAGATGCGACGGATAGTATATCCATCGGGCGCACAATTATTATTATTATTTAATTATTATTCTTTTTTTTACATATTTTATTAAGCACACACTATAAACATGATAACATGATGCGCCTATTTGTTCGGTCTTTGAATGTGCCATATGTGTTAAATTTAACGGATGCTTGTGAAAAGTTTGTTTTAGTAAAATAAATAGGGCAAAAGCCTTAAAATAACAACATACTTTTTCTAATTTGCTGAGTTGAGACACTTACTTTTTTATTATCATACTTCACCAACGTACTTTCAAATTTTGATCTGACTTCACTCATATGATTAAAATAAACTTGCATCGTTAGTCCTTTATACTAACGGCCGTTAGCAAATAAATTAAAATTTGGTTTTCTTACGTTTTCGTCGGTTTTTACACTTTTTTGTCCAATTTTACTCGTTTTCGTCCGTTTTTGCATGCTTTCGTATGTTTTTGCACGATTTCGTCCGTTTTTACACGTTTTCGTCCGTTTTGCATCGCCGTTTACATGTTTTCGCCGTTTTACACGCTTTTGCACGTCATCCTTTTTGCATCTTTTCGTCTGTTTTTGCATGTTTTCATCCCTTTTACACGTTTTCGTCTATTTTTTCATGTTTTTCTTTGTTTTCGCACGTTTTCATCCGTTTTTAAACGTTTTTGTCCGTTTTTACACGTTTCAGTCCGTATTTGCACGTTTTCGTCCGTTTTTACACATTTTATTTGTTTTTACACGCATGAAAACCATTTTTACACGTTTTCATCCATTTTTATATTCGTAAAAACGGCTTTTATACGTGTAAAAATGAACGAAAATGTGTTAAAACGGTTTCGATATGTGCAAAAGCAGACAAAAACATGTAAAAACAGATGAAAACGGACGAAAACATGTGAAAATGGTTTTTATACATGTAAAACCGAACGAAAACGTGTAAAAACGGTTTTTATACGTGCAAAATTGAAAGTGCAAAAACGGACGAAAACATATAAAATAGACGAAAATGTGCAAAATTGGACGAAATGTGCTAAAACGGACGAAATCGTGCAAAAACTGACGAAAACGTGCAAAACAGACGAAAACGTGCAAAAACAGACGAAATGTGCAAAAACGGACGAAAACTTGCAAAAACGTGCAAAAACAAACAAAAACGTGTAAACATGGATGAAAATGGGTAAAAACAGTTTTTATATGTGCAGGAACATGTAAAAACGCATGAAAACGTGCAAAAACGGACAAAAATGTGTAAAAACAAACGAAAACGTGCAAAAACAGATGAAAACGTGTTAAAACAGACGAAAACGTGCAAAAACGGATGAAAATGTGTAAAAACGGATGAAAACGTACAAAAACGGACTAAAGCGTGTAAAAACAGCCGAAAACGTTCAAAAACGAAGAAAACGTGTAAAAACGGTTTTCATTTGTGCAAAAAGGTCGAAAACGTGTAAAATCAGACGAAAACGTGTAAAAACCAACAAAAACGTAAGAAAACCAAATTTTAAGTTATTTGCTAACGACCGTTAGTATAAAGGACTAACGATGCAAGTTTATTTTAGTCATATGGGTGAACTCAAATTAAAATTTGAAAGTACGTTGGTGAAGTAAGGTAATAAAAAAGTAAATGTTTCAACTCGACAAATTAGAGAAAGTACGTTTTTATTTTATGGCTTTTACCCGAAATGAAATAAATATGCACGGCTCGTTTTTGTAATATAGTAGGATAAAGTGTCCATGTAAGAAAAAAATTCTCATTAAGGGTGGTGGCAATGGTGCAAGGTATGGCTCGGTATGAGCTCATACCGTGCGGCAACACCATTGCCTCGAGTGAGGTATGGTTCTGTTTGAGATCCAATCGGTATACATTGCCGAATCGGTTTGGGAGAGGTGATGTATGGAATATAAAAAATAAAAAAATAAAATTGAGTGAGGTATGGAATCATGGTTGCCACTAGAAAAGTATGGTGAGTTATGAGTGACGTATAAGATTAGGTGGAATGATATTATTGGTGGATGGGGAGGTATGGGTGAGGTATGGATGACATGAATGCTACCACCCTAATATATGATAGAACTGTACTACAAGACAAATTGATTTCTAGAAGGAAGCTAAATGGGAGAAGGTCAGAAGGTAGACCATTTTGTGGTGTTTGGTTTGGTCCTCAAAAGAAACTGGACTTTTTAATCTCTATTACTATAACTTATTCATCTCTCTGATCCACAGAAGCTACTAATAATTTTTTATCTCTGTTGTAACTTTAACACTAATGTTAGCAGTTAGCTACTAATAACTTTAACACTCATACTTCTATCTTGCCAGTTTAGTCTTGGATGTTTACATCTTTCTTGTTTATGAATACAGTATACAAAGAGAAACGAAATTAATATGCTAAGATAATGGTTCTTATTTAAATGTTTTACATATACTTGCAAGTTGCAAGCGTATACTATTTGATTATGAAACTAACTACGTAGTTATAAGTTTTCTTTATTTCTTGCAAGTATTATGCACGTGTGGTTGAGTATCAATTAATAAGTATATAAGAAAAAGAGAGTCTGGAATTGGTCAACAGCAAATAGAGTTCACTCATTTGACTAAAGACTGGTCTATGTTGGATACTAAACACTTCACTCGGTTTCTTTAGTCAACCTTTGACTCCAATTTCACCAAATAATTTAAGACTTATATATAGCTGGTTCCTCAACTCTTTCTTTTCATTACACTTGCACTCTCCCACTTTTCTCCATATCATACAAAGCTCAGCTGGAGCTCATTTGAACTTGCACACTTTTCGCTTCTAGTATTGCACAAAAAAGCTATGGAAAGTGCTTGTGTTTATGGACAGAAGACACTCATCAATGAACTAAGTCAAGGGTTACAAATGGCTAAACAGCTAAAGTGTAATCTTAATTCACCTGAAGCAAGAGATATCATACAGAAGATATTGGCTTCATATGATAACGCATTGTTCGTTCTCAAATCAGGCGAGTCTGCTGGGCAGCGTGAGCCAAATGACTTTGCAGCATCCAGTCTGACCGAGTCATTGATAACCATAGCGAGCCCACAAAGCGTACGATCTGAGTTTAATCAGCCTTTTTCAAATGAGCACGACCCAAATGTTGTTTCCAAAAAGAGGTATTTTTCACAGTTTCATTACTGATTATGTTTTTTATATATTCTTCTTTCCAAATGAATTTACATATCTAAATATTTTCTTTATTGGTGTTGCAGAAAGGGTTCGACAATATGTGAAGATCAAGTTAAAATGTGCACTGATGATGGGTTAGAGGGTAGCGTTGATGATGGTTACAGTTGGAGAAAGTATGGACAGAAAGACATTTTGGGTGCCAAATTTCCAAGGTAAACATCTTCTTAACTACAGATCCGCATAATTTTAAGATACAAGAACAAAATATTGAAACATAAGTTATAATGATCATTTAAATGATGAAACTGAATGCACATTCTAATTAGTAAATTAAATTATATCAAGCAGGAGCTATTATAGATGCACATACCGCAAGGCTGAGAAGTGCTTGGCGACAAAACAAGTACAGAGAACCGATGCAAATCCCACAGTATTTGATATCACATACAAAGGAAAACACACTTGCAACCATCACGCTCATTTGGCCGAACCACCTTTGCCTGAAAAACATGAAATAAACACAACCCACCACCAGCAACTATCACGACCGAATCCGGGTGAAATTCTCTCAAATCTGAGAGCCAACCTCACTGTTAACACCTCGGATTTTGGTGCTACTGATCCATACTCGTTTTCCTTCCCTTTAGAACCATTTGGCATTATCGAAGATTACCAACAACTTCATTTGCCTAATGATTTTGATGATGAATTGTTGCAAGTCTATTCGCCACCTTTTATCTCCCCGGGCACTTCTGATTCAAACTGCTACACGGACTGGGACAATTCACCATCACTAAATTTCACGTCAGATTTAGACCGTGATTTCAAATTTTAAAAACTCATTCTTTTAAATAGAAATGATTATCCCAAGTTCTATATATCGCAGTCAAGGCTTCTGGATTCAAAACATAGAACCAATATATGATTGAACCTGCTTGATAGTTGGGAAAGAGAATTGTTTAGTGATACTTGAGGACGTATCTCTCTGCAGTTCACTTCGATGATCAAATTATGTTGTATGTGATAGTGAATGTTAATCTCTATGAAACTAATAAGGATTGAAGCTGCAAATGTTTATAAGTAGAAGGGAGTCCTTTGTAAATATTTTATATTTTAGTTTGTTAGTTGGTTAGCCTTTTGGCGCCAAGTCTACTTTTCTTTCCCTGTATATATTTCCTTCTTCCTCATTTGTAAGATTGATTCACTTTGGATAATAAGAAGATAATGCTTCATCTTCTTTAATTCTTCCGCATTTATATGGTATCAGAGCCAAAACGGTTCTTACAATACTTCTTTGAATTCATTTTGTTTTAAATCGATTCAATCATTGATCTACCATTCAAATTGTGAATTGGTTTGTTCATATAATCGATTCAAGAATTCATCCCCATCATTTCTAACTGTTTTCTTGTATCAATTGATCAATAATGGCAATTCCCCCAATTCCCCCAATTACCCCAATTCCTAACCCTAATCAATCCAATTCCACAAATCCTGATATTAATCCAAATTCATTCAATGATCCGTTATTTCTTGCTAGTTCAGATCATCCAGGAATGATGCTTACTAATACACATTTCAATGGTGCCAATTTTCTGGGTTGGAGTCGTACAGTGAAGATGGCTTTGGGTGCAAAGATGAAATTAGGGTTCATTGATGGTTCAGTTACAAGACCAGCGATCAATGATGAGAATTTACAAAGGTGGGTTCGCTGTGACTACATGGTGACTTGTTGGATCTTGAACTCTATGATAACAGAGTTGTCAGATGCCTTCTTGTATGCACAGTCATCTTATGAGTTGTGGTAGAGATTTCTGAGAGGTATGGACAGAGTAATGGTCCTCTTGTGTATCAAGTTGAAAGAGAACTGAGTAAGATTACACAAGGTAATCTCTCTATTGCTGTTTATTTCAATAAGATGAAGAAATTCTGGGATGAATTGCATAGTTTGAATGGAATTCCTACTTGTTCATGTGGGAAGATGATGGAATGTAGTTGTGGAATTACTGATAAGTTCTTGGAAATAGAGAGTAGATCCAAGTTGATGAAATTTCTAATGAAGTTGAATGATGACTATGAATCTGTTAGGAGTCAAATCTTGTCAATGGATCCCTTGCCTACTGTGAATAAGGCTTATTATATTGTGCAACAAGTTGAGAAACAAAAGCAGGTTACTAGCAATGTCTATGATCCTACTACATTCTTTGTTAATAATGGTAAAGGAGGCACTTATCAAAAGAAAGATGGTAGGACTGTGAGAAATGAAAACAGGTTTGAAAAGAGATCATGTAATTTTTGTCATCAAGATGGTCATATTGAGGATCAGTGTTTTGAGAAAATTGGGTATCCAGATTGGTATAAGGGTAAAAAGAACAAAAAGAATGTTAGAATGGCTAATCAGGTGTATACTGATGTGGATTGTGGTAGTACTCCTTTTGACTTGAATTATGAGAATGGGGTTAATGCTGATGCAAGAGATGATTTGGATCAGAAATTGGTGAATGTTGTTTGTTAAGAGATGATGAAATTGTTCAAAGGAAAAAGGAATTGATCAGTCTGCACATGTTAATAGTGCTAGTACTTCCAGAGTTCATGCACGTATATCATTCTATCATAAGTTTCATGCTCTGTCAGGTCATGTTAGAATAGATATTCAGTTGGATTGGATAGTAGATTCTGGTGCATCAGACCATATGTCTCCTCATATTGAACTCTTTCAGTCCATTACTGTCCTCATTAAACCAATCCCTGTACACCTTCCAGATGGTACTATCAAAATGGTCACTAAGATGGGAAACATTGTTATTAATCCTACATTGACTCTATACAATGTTTTCTATGTCCCTGATTTCAAAATCAATCTCCTTTCAGTTGGAAAATTGTTAAACAACAAACAACTTATTGGGATTTTCTGTCCATCCTGGTTTACATTTCAGGACCCTTCAACTAACAAGGTGGTTGCAGTTGGTCAATGCTTCAGGAATTTGTATACTTGCAAGCCATCCTTTGATGTTCCCTCCATTGAAAGTTTACCCAACTCTTTAGCTTTTCCTTCTTTTGCTAATAATGCATCTGTAAATGCAGTAGATGTAGATGTTTTTCATGCTAGATTGGGTCACACATCTATTTCTAAACTTGTTCATGTTTCTGACTGTAATACCAAGAATGCTTCTGATTTCTCATGTGATACTTGTATGATTGCTAAGCATCATAGGCTATCTTTTCCTAGAAGCACAACTATGTCTAAAGTACATTTTGATCTCTTGCAAATAGATCTCTGGGGGCCTTATAAAGTTTCTGCTCTAAATGGGTCAAAATACTTCTTAACTATAGTTGATGACTGCAGTAGAGCAACTTGGACTTATCTTTTACATACTAAGGATCAAGTTGCTTCTCTTTTGTCTTCTTTTGTATCTTATGTCAACAATCATTTCCATACCAAGCCAAAGTTTATTAGAACTGATAATGGGACTGAGATACTTAAGTCAGAATGTTTAAGGTTTATGCAAGCTAATGGTATTTTTGCATCAAAAGTCAATGGTGTATACACCACAACAAAATGGGGTGGTTGAAAGGAAGCACAGGCATTTATTGGATACTGCAAGAGCTATGAAGTTGCATGCAAATCTTCCTAATTGTTTTTGGGGAGAATGTATTTTAGCAGCTACTTATTAGATTAACAAAATGCCTATGAAGAAATTAGCTTGGAAGTCTCCTTTTGAAGTTCTCCATGGCTTAAAACCAGACTATTCAAATCTCAGGACTATAGGATGTCTATGTTATGCAGCTGTCACTAAACCTCATCAAGATAAATTCAGTCCTAGAGGCATCAAATGTGTATTCATAGGTTATCCTCCTGGTCAAAAAGGGTACAAGCTTTATGATCTCAATTCAGGACAAATCTTCAATAGCAGAGATGTCTTATTTCAAGAGCATATATTTCCTTACAAAACACCAAATGTTGATGTCCCAAACAATATTTTATTACCTATTGTCAGTTTTGAAGGAGATGACACACAAGTTTTTTTCTCAAAGACCCATTTCCCCTGAGTTACCCATATCTAATGGGACTGAAGCTGAATCAAATACAGTTGAAGAACAATCTATTCCAGTTCAAAGTGATCATGTTCCTACCCCTGCATCAGTTCCTTTATCTGCTCCATCAGGAACTAGAAGATCTTCTAGAAGCACTACTCAACCTATTTGGCTAAAGGATTTTGTAACTCACAAGGCTAAGGCTAATTCAGTTACTTATCCTCTTTTTTCTTCAACAGAGTTTGATTGCTATCCTGCAGAATATGTTGCTTTTTTAGCTCATGTCTTGACATCTGCTGAACCTACTTCTTACATACAAGCTTCTAAATATAACAAGTGGGTTGCAGCTATGACTAAAGAACTAGATGCATTGGAATTCAATGAAACATGGGAACTCACTGAGTTACCAACAGGTCATAAAGCTATTTCTTCTAAATGGGTGTATAAAATCAAGTACAATTCAGATGGCTCCATAGAAAGATACAAAGCAAGGCTTGTAATTAAAGGGTTTAGTCAAAAAGAAGGAACTGATTACAAACATACTTTTTCCCCTGTTGCAAAATTAGCTACTGTGAGAGTCTTGATAGCAATTGCAATTGCAAAAGGATGGCCCCTACATCAATTAGATGTTAACAATGATTTTTTGCATTGTCACTGATATGTGCTTAAACACATATCTTTTGTTTATCAAAACTGACCCAAAATAACCAAGAAAAGAGCTGTTTATTGTTAACATTTGCGTGTTTCTTGAGTTTTTACATGTGCAGGTACGGATGTGACAAAACAGACAAAAGAAAGCCAAAACCGAAGAAAACCGAGCACGAGAGAAAGAAGAATGCTAAAAGCCGAGGCTGGGAAAGGAATTTGCAAGTTTGGACAATCAATTCTCAAAATGGCGATTTTAGTCCCTGAAGATTCAGAATTTTCATGTTTAGCCCTTGGAGATTCAAAAGTTACAAATTCAGCCCTTGGATTATTTGAGAATGACAACAATGGCCCTTGAAAGATAATTTCAGATTTACACTTTTGATCCCTGGATTTTCAGATTTAACAGTTTTGGTCCTTATATTAGCACTTGGGTCCAAATCAAGTCCAAGTCCAACATCTATACCTTGGCCCAAGATATTCAAGCCCAAATCCATATCCCGTATTCCTTACCCGGTCCACACTACCCCATACCGGTTCAAATATCCAACCCGTTTCAACCCTTTACCCGGTATTTAACCCAACTCAACCGGTCAACACAATTCATAAAACAATATTAAACCCATACGCGCCCAATTCACCTCCAAAACCATACCCAGGGTTAGAACCCTAATTTGCCCTCTTATCAAATGAGTAAAATTGGTCCAATTAAGGGTATAATCGTACATCCACTGACACAAACCTGACACACGGATGCCAGCTTGGCAATCCGTGTGTCACATACACCAATCCCTGGCTTCTGATTGGACGAAGGTACGTGGTAATCATGATCCAATGGTTGAGATTGCTGGGATGATGCATTAAATGATCCAAGGGCTCAAAACATCCAGAGAAAGCACACATTTGGAGCTTCTAGACTCTTCCCAAGGCATAAGCTAGGCTATAAATACCCCCCTTCTTTCATTGTTGTATTCAAGTAGATTAGGAGTAGTATAGGAGTAGAGTAGAGTAGTTTCTGAGTAATGTTTAGTTTTTAATTACTATTAAATTGTTAAGTTTAATTTCTGTATTCAAATCCTCCTTTGTACTCAAGTTTATAGTAATAAAAAGTTATTTTCAGATTTAATACTCTTTTCAATCTAAATCTCTGTTTTACTGTTACATTGTTCTTATTATCATGCTAGTTTAATTACAATTTAATTTTCAGTGTTTATAATTCTCTTTACTAAATCAACAAAAATCAGAAAAATAAAATAAAAAATATCAGTATTCTGTTTTCAAATTCATTTCAGAGTTGGCTTTGATATTATAAAGCTTTTATAATCTTACTCATAACTATTTAAGGTCTTATCTACTCACTATTTAGATTTTAATCTCAAATCTATCCTTGGTCAACAAAAGTCAACCTGCAGTGACAAGGGGGTAACTGATCTGAATTGCTGATATGGAGTTGGATATGGGTTGATTCTGAGTTGTGTTTGGGTTGAGATCAGTTTAGGATAGTGGTTCTTTGTTCTTTGGCAAGCCATAGTGGCTAGGACCACATGTAAGTCATTTCTAAATAAGAATATTGCATAATCTGTTGAAGTTTGAAACTGTGGTATTGATAATTTAGATCTGTTCATTTGGTTGTTATTAAGATAATTTAGATTCAGTGCAAGTGATAGTGTAGGCTAGTTAAGTAGTAGTTAGTAAATTGCAAAACTGTTTCTGAAGTGGTGTTTGGATCTGTCTATTAATCTGAGCTAGAGGTTAGTGTAGTGTTTAAGTATAATTGCTATAGGTTCATTTAGGTTTGCTATAGTCACTTCAGCTTTCATATTGCATCCACATACTCATTTAGTCAAAATCATATGAAACCTGTCCTCATTGTTCATATCAGCTTGAATCAATAAGTGAGATTGTGCATTAAGGCTTAAAATTAGTTAATCTAGCTTACTTAAGTTCCATTTTATCATTTAACATCATTTTCAATCCAGTTTTGAGAATCAAAGTTCAATTTGGTCAAATATCCATTTATGTGATAAAAAGTCAAAAGTGTTCAAACTCAGTTTTCATAAAACTTTATGGATTTTTAATGAATTCACTTCTGATCCAAAACTATTGAAACTCTGGGATTTGCAAGTTCAGTTGGTCAAGTTTTGAAAGTTGATTTTTGTGTAATTTTTAGAAACATTTTTTAGCACTAAATCAGCTGTCCAAATCAGCTATTTTGCCCTGTTCACACTCAGCTGTTACTGAGTGTGAGCAGGCCTTATTATAGACCTTGCACAAGCTTCAAACTAGCTTTTTAGGGTCTGAAACTTGGTCTATTTGTTCTTCTGCTGGTGATCTTGAGTTCCTCACTTTTGTTTCTCAGTTTGGCTTATTAGATAAGCAGTTATACAGCTCAAAAGTAGAGGGTTAGAGCTGTTTAGTCATAAAGTTCTTTTAATCTTTGAATCATAAGCTGGGACTTGTAGCTTGTTAGGACTAGCTGGTATAAGTTGGAATTAGCTTATTTTAGCATAATTTAGCTTCTTAGACAGTTTGGTGGTTTATAGTGCTTTTTAGCTTATTCTTAAAAGCTTATTCATATCAGTTTACACTACAGCTTGTTAATCTCTCACATAAGCCATAGTTTTTATATTTTTCCTAGGTTTAAAATAATATTTTAGATTTTCCCTGAATTTTTCATAATTTTTCATCACTGTTTTCTATTTTTCTTGATTTAAATCAGTTTTTAGACTTTTTAAATAGCTTTTATTACAATTAAATCAGAAAAGGTTCCAAAAAATAAGTTTTCAATTTTCATAGATTAAGAAAATTATAAAAAGAAAAAAAATAATTTTTCTAGATTTTTCCTATTTTAATTTGTAATTTTTAGCATTAAAATTAGTTTTAAATAGTTTTTAATTCATATAAATTTGGAAAATCATCAGAAAAATACAAAATT
Source organism: Chrysanthemum makinoi (assembly GCA_910596185.1). NCBI lineage: Eukaryota > Viridiplantae > Streptophyta > Magnoliopsida > Asterales > Asteraceae > Chrysanthemum > Chrysanthemum makinoi. The sequence goes on along the minus strand of OU343222.1, from coordinate 199,026,730 downwards.
AGTTTTGAAAAGTCTTTTGAGTTATTTTAGATTTTTGAAAAATAGTTTCATAATTTTCACTTTTGTTTTTATAATTTTTAGTATTTTAGATTTGTTTTAAAAGTTTAAAATTAGTTTTTAATTCAAATAAATTCCAGAAAAATCATAAAAATTAGTTTTAATTCTTAGATAATTTTCTAATATCATTTTTAGTATAAAGTAATTTTAGATCATATTTAGGATGTAAAATAGATGTAGTTGCATTTTATTTACGTTTCATTTAATACGTTTTAGTATAATTTGAGTATTTAGGATTTCCCGTAGTGTAATTTCCCTTTTATGCTTCCCTTGCCCCGTAGTTTAGAAAACTTCAAATTATCCCCTTTTTCCCATTCAAATCCCGATAATCGCGACGTGAGTTGGAAATTCCATTCAACCCTCGTTCGGAACGATCTCGGTGCTCAAACCTAACACGTTTGAGTTACCTACATACTACACACTTCTCTTATTATTGATCTCTTCCCGGAGGAATCAGTCACACCCTCGTCGGAGGCGGAAACACGAGGTGTAACGGAAATGAACATAAGCACAAGACAATAGAACATACTAACGTTAAGATTAAAAAGAAGTAGTACACCATTACAATACCAGTTTAGCCGACATCGGAAAATATATTACAAAGTTTAGATTCCAAAATATTGCGTTTTATTACATAACAATTTGTAGTGACAAGTGAAAACTTCATTATGCAAGACATGGTAGAAAAAGCTTACTAACGATCACCTGAAATGCATGAGAGAAAACGGGTCAACTATGAAAATAGTTGGTGAGTATACACGTTTCGTAAAATAAGAAACTCGTAAGAGAGAGAGTCAAAGGTTTCGGTCATCGGGAATAGTCCATAAAGCAAAGGCATTATAAATCCACTCAGTTCCAAGTTCCACCCATACAAAACTTGCAACCTGTGTGTTCACAACCCATTGCACAAAATATAGCGCGTCAAGTAGTCGAGTATAAATGGTCATAATAGTTCACAATATAGTATCACGTATATAATAATGTATGCCATGCAAAGCCCCTAGAATAAATAATATGCGTCCCGTAACATAGTGGACGAGAGGTTGGCCGACCTCTAATAGCGCTATCCATACTACCTACTAATAGGAGACTAACAATGCGAATGTACGAACAGTACATCATACAACTATTAATAAACAATTAAGAACACTCCGAACATGGGAGAATTTGCACTGCCCGAACAAGGGAGACTTAGATTGAAAATGCTCCGTTCCCATAGGGAGACATTCTGCTCCGGACCGGGGAGGCTTAAGGTTGCTCCGAGCAAGGGAGACTTTGTACGCTCCACCCATAAGGCGAGACTTTTAGGGTCATAGCAAGTACAGTTCAATAAGATCAAACAAGTCATAGGTTCGTAATTATGTTTAAGGATTTGATTCGAGTTCACAAGTTCTAGTCAAACAAGTTAATAAAATTAGTAATCAATTTAGCACAAGAATGGTTCATGCATTTCGCCCCAAAATATAGTAAAAACGGTAAAAAAAAAAAGGGATGTGATTACTCACCTGTGGCAATAGTTATTATGACAGAGTGGATGCACAGAAATGAGACGCAACACTCTAACCGCGACCTATGATGAATAATATGCTCTAATATAAGTCATGAAACAATGTCGTGCATGCAAACTCATACGATATCCATACCACTTGTACACTTTTGAAAATAAAGTTTATCGTCGAAAAAATAATCTTATAAAGTCTTGACAATTTATAAATTACTTTACAAGTATTTACGTTGAAACGATATCCTACGATAATCATTTAGTGATTTATTATGAAATTATAACTTTTCGTCGTAAAATAATGTCGTTGAAATTTTCATGAAAGTGACTAAATGGCCTCGAAAAGCTAGTCGTAAAATGGTTCACGTCGAGCGTTAGGAAACAAACTCAACGGTTTTGGGAAGCTTGTATCATTATCTCCAAGTTTTAGCATTTAAGTTTTCATCCTAGAGGTCTCGATCATGGAGAAAAATATAGGTAAAGTATGGTACTTGTGTCCAAAATATGGTTTAAGGGTGGTTTTCGGCGAAGTTTGAGTGACTATATTTTATTTATTACAACTCCGCTTGACTAACGGTTGGACATTTTGGAAAATAGGCTAGGCGAACTTACTTTTACTTGAAGACATCATTTTATAAAAAGTACTACATCCATGTTAAAAACGACCCTCAACATGGTCCTTCGTTGCCGTAGTATGTGTCTAATAGAAATATATTAATTTTGCTTATATAATAAAGTTACGGCAACTTTGTTTAACGCGTGTAATTTAATCGTTACAAGTCCGTTTTCTACGTTTTCTATATCCTTAGCTTCGTATCAAAGTATACTAATATATTTTTGATAAGTCGACACATTTCATAACGTCTAAGCTTCATTTTTGACTCGTAAAAAGTTGAAAATACATGCTGAATTTTCTGAAACAAATAGATTTCGTCGTCTAACTTGAAAATAGCTTAACGTTTTCGTTATAGCTCCGTTTTAACCAATTCAAGCGGCCACGTTTTCGTTTTAAAGTGTATTTTCCAAATTTCTAGCCCAAAATTTTTTATCTACTGTCGAGAATTCCAGAATTCGAAAATAAGATCAGACCTCTAAATAAATTTGTCGAAATAAGTTTTTCTAGTGCAAAACCTATTCTAACCAATTCAAACCAACTCCGAAGCTATTCTAATCCTACCATACACCTTCTTAGGGTGTCATGGGTTCCTAGACATTACCAAAAGTGATATATTTCAAGGAGTAATTATATGATGATAAATATATACTTATAACTCTTAAAAACAATAAAAAGTGGTATAAACATCAATATGACTTGCATGTTTTTCTTAAATATGTTGAAATGAACATAATATGAGTATGAAAAATGAATATGAACATGAAATGCTTACTAGTAGCTTGATGAGGTTAAATGAACAAAGGTTAATCCTAAACACCCTAGGTTTTTATTTCAAAACCTTAAAAGAGAGTAAACTAGTGTTAATAATATTGCTTGATCTTGAAAATATTTTTGATTCTTGCTTGGTTCTTGAGATGGCCGAACACAAGGAGGGAACAAGGAGATATTTTGTGTTTTCACCTTTACAAAAAGGGTTCTATGTGTTTTGTTTGTACTTTATTATTAAAAGTAAGCAAATAGATTGGTATACATTAGATATTTTGAGCTCAAAAAGATAATGTGTGTCATCCTTGTGTCGACATGCATAAAACAAGGTAAGATTGAGTGAGTTTTGAATAATTAATTGTATAAGTGTATTAATATATGTGTAATTGTTTAAGTATAGTTGGTAACTTGTACATATAATTAAGTATTTAGGGTAGCGTTAGCTAAAAATAAATTTTTACGGAACAAAATAAAATATATCCAAGTCATAAAAATTATGAAAGTACATTTCTTACAAAAATTGAGTGAAATAATAATTATCAAGTAGTTTTTACGAAAACCGTCGTAATTATATAAATATAGCAATTTATATACAAAATAAATTTAAAACACCGGGTAAACTCATAATATTATTTTTATAATCTTAATATGAGTATAAAAATATATCAGGATAATTTTTGGAAGTATCGGATCAAATGTTCAAAATAATTAATTACGCGATAGCTTTTATTTAATATGAAAATTACGCGTTTAATGAAAAATGCAAAACCTTGCATGAACTAATATGATGATAATGATATGTAGACTAAACCTAGTCTATATGAAATGTCCTAGATTATTGTTCATGAATTCGCAGCTAAACCCCTAAGGTTACGCGAATTTGATACTCGTAAACCTAGTTTACGATAAACGATGAAATAGTAAATATGAGAAATGACCGGAAATTGAGAATTGTGACATTCTTCCCCGGTTAGAGGAATCACGTCCTCGTGATTCAATTATTGATACTATAGTCCGAACCGCGACAAAGGTTCTAAAAGTTCATGCTCGTACGAATAGTCTAAATGATCATGTCAATGCTCATGCATATGGGTTCCTCATCCAACTAAATACATGCCTGTGATTAGATTTGATGGGGTAAACTTACCCAACACCGAACGTATCCCTCAAAAGACCTTTTGAGTAAAAACTTGACTCTTAGCTTGATTTTCGCAACTCATCAAACAAGAACTGTCACTAGATCAAGCTAGGAAACAAGTTGTTAGTATGATAGGATTCAACATCCTTGAATGAAGTCTTTTGAAAGATCCGTTCGATCTTGGATTCGCTTACACAAATCAAATCAACAAAATAATTTACAACTAAAGTCAATATCGATAGGTCTCAAATTAATCAATGTCGTGAACGTGGTAAAAATTGGGAGGAAGTATGCACTCAAAATCATGTGGTACAGAAATAAGGTGGTTGTTCGAAAGAATGTACCCGTTACGCGTTGCGGGCTTCCTCGGTACCCATATAGAACGCTCGACTACGTGCGGGGGAAACATTAATGTTCTGATCTTGTGGGCCTTCTATTGCCAACGCCAGATTTGGACGATTACCTTCTTGGTTGGGTGCTCTTTTCAACTTTGGACAGGGTTCAAGATGATCCGCACTTCCACACTCGTAACATGATTTTCTTTGTCCTTGGTTCCCAGCCCCTGCTTGAGTAATTCCCGCGATGTGGCCCGTCTGTCCACATTTGTCGCACCTTGGGCGCTCTTGAGTGGTGATAGTTACATCGAGTGCACATAGGATGTGGACCTGCGTATCTTTTGGGCCCTTGAGTTATTGCTCCGTAGTTTCTGGTTATTCGCTGACTCTTGTTTTGTTGGTCCCGGTCTCGGCTTCCTCGGTGATCCTCGCTGTCGCTTTTGTCCATTATCGTTTGCTTTTGTTAGTCCTCCGACTGATCACATCATTTGTCAAGCGATACGCCATACCCACAACGGCTTGCAGAGTGGTTGGGTTTGATGAGGTGACATCCCTCCTAATTTCCGGTATCAATCCCCATATATATCGGTCAATCAACTTCTCCACAGTGGAAACCATGTGAGGAACCATCCTAGTTAACTCGTGGAAACGGATCGTGTACTTGTCGACTTCTACTCCAACCATCAAGTGATTCCAAAATTCCGCTTCCAGCTTTTGCACTTCATCTTTTCTGCAGTACTCATCTGTTAGTAGTTTCTTAAATGCTTCCCAAGATAACGCATTTGTAGCCCCTCTTCCTCTAGTCTGCAGTTGGTTGTTCCACCAGGTCAATGCTCGACCCTGTAGTAGACCAGCAGAGAACTCAACCTTGTTTCCTTCAGCACATTTCGTGATACTAAGTTTCGACTCAACATTCTTGAACCATGTGAGCAGTCCAATGGCACCCTCAGTACCATAAAATTCCATTGGCTTGCATGTCATGAAAGTTTTGTAGCTGCATCCATGACCAGTGCTTGAAGTTCCTTCTCCGGCGTTGGTTCGTCTAGCATCAAGGTGTGTCATAATTTGGGTGAGTAGATCCGCTATTCCAGCAGCGTTGTTGTTTGGATTGTCATTGTTGTTTGGGTTGCCGTTGTTGTTGACTCTTGAGCGTGTGTTTCTGGCACCATGATCCCGTAATGGACCAAAATATCGGGTTGAGTAAATGACACTCGGACGAAGGCAGATGAGGTTTAGAAAGGTGGTAATGTGTGTTATAGTGATCGAAATATGACAGGAACAGAGACATGCTATGTCTAACAAGTCGAAAGATGGAAAAGAGAAGGTATAAACAAGGTACGGTAATGTAGACGTGAACGTAAAAACATGCTATGCATACCCACCCGACCAATGCAACTTCAAGTGACCAGACTCTAAAGACTCGACTAAACATGATTTAAAACTACCACTCTTATCATTGCATGGTTCTTCATAAATTAGACATAGTTGATCAGGCTATGTATAATTTATGAGTAACGATGCAACGATAGGACTAGTTGACTCAGATGATGTTCGGTGTTTAATAAAACTTTATTCCGGATATAGCTGTGATTTTTATTTTTGAAAAATCGGCATTCTCTATAACCTTTGGCTCTGATACCAATCTGTCACACCCTCGTCGGAGGCGGAAACACGAGGTGTAACGGAAAGGAACACAAGCACAAGACAATAGAACATACCAACGTTAAGATTAAAAAGAAGTAGTGCACCATTACAATACCAGTTTAGCCGACATCGGAAAATATATTACAAAGTTTAGATTCTAAAATATTGCGTTTTATTACATAACAATTTGTAGTGACAAGTGAAAACTTCATTATGCAAGACCTGGTAGAAAAAGCTTACTAACGATCACCTGAAATGCATGAGAGAAAACGGGTCAACTATGAAAATAGTTGGTGAGTATACACGTTTCGTAAAATAAGAAACTCGTAAGAGAGAGAGTTAAAGGTTTTGGTCATCGGGAATAGTCCACAAAGCAAAGGCATTATAAATCCACTCAGTTCCAAGTTCCGCCCATACAAAACTTGCAACCTGTGTGTTCACAACCCATTGCACAAAATATAGCGCGTCAAGTAGTCGAGTATAAATGGTCATAATAGTTCACAATATAGTATCACGTATATAATAATGTATGCCAGGCAAAGCCCCTAGAATAAATAATATGCGTCCCGTAACATAGTGGACGAGAGGTTGGCCGACCTCTAATAGCGCTATCCATACTACCTACTAATAGGAGACTAACAATGCGAATGTACGAACAAGACATCATACAACTATTATATACAATTAAGAACACTCCGAACATGGGAGAATTTGTAATCGCCCGAACAAGGGAGACTTAGATTGAAAATGCTCCGTTCCCATAGGGAGACATTCTGCTCCGGACCGGGGAGGCTTAAGGTTTCTCCGAACAAGGGAGACTTTGTACGCTCCACCCATAAGGCGAGACTTTTAGGGTCATAGCAAGTACAGTTCAATAAGATCAAACAAGTCATAGGTTCGTAATTATGTTTAAGGATTTGATTCGAGTTCACAAGTTCTAGTCAAACAAGTTAATAAAAGTAGTAATTAATTTAGCACAAGAATGGTTCATGCATTTCGCCCCAAAATATAGTAAAAACGGTAAAAAAAAAGGGGATGTGATTACTCACCTGTGGCAATAGTTATTATGACAGAGTGGATGCACAGAAATGAGACGCAACACTCTAACCGCGACCTATGATGAATAATATGCTCTAATATAAGTCATGAAACAATGTCGTGCATGCAAACTCATACGATATCCATACCACTTGTACACTTTTGAAAATAAAGTTTATCGTCGAAAAAATAATCTTATAAAGTCTTGACAATTTATAAATTAATTTACAAGTATTTACGTTGAAACGATATCCTACGATAATCATTTAGTGATTTATTATGAAATTATAACTTTTCGTCATAAAATAATGTCGTTGAAATTTTCATGAAAGTGACTAAATGGCCTCGAAAAGCTAGTCGTAAAATGGTTCACGTCGAGCGTTAGGAAACAAACTCAACGGTTTTGGGAAGCTTGTATCATTATCTCGAAGTTTTAGCATTTAAGTTTTCATCCTAGAGGTCTCGATCATGGAGAAAAATATAGGTAAAGTATGGTACTTGTGTCCAAAATATGGTTTAAGGGTGGTTTTCGGCGAAGTTTGAGTGACTATATTTTATTTATTACAACTCCGCTTGACGAACGGTTGGACATTTTGGAAAATAGGCTAGGCGAACTTACTTTTACTAGAAGACATCATTTTATAAAAAGTACTACATCCATGTTAAAAACGACCCTCAACATGGTCCTTCGTTGCCGTAGTATGTGTCTAATAGAAATATATTAATTTTGCTTATATAATAAAGTTACGGCAACTTTGTTTAACGCGTGTAATTTAATCATTACAAGTCCGTTTTCTACGTTTTCTATATCCTTAGCTTCGTATCAAAGTATACTAATATATTTTTGATAAGTCGACACATTTCATAACGTCTAAGCTTCATTTTTGACTCTTAAAAAGTTGAGAATACATGCTGAATTTTCTGAAACAAATAGATTTCGTCGTCTAACTTGAAAATAGCATAACTTTTTCGTTATAGCTCCGTTTTAACCCGTTCAAGCGGCCACGTTTTCGTTTTAAAGTGTATTTTCCAAATGTCTAGCCGAAAAAATTTTATCTACTGTCGAGAATTCCAGAATTTGAAAATAAGATCAGACCTCTAAATAAATTTGTCGAAATAAGTTTTTCTCGCGCAAAACCTATTCTAACCAATTCAAACCAACTCCGAAGCTATTCTAATCCTACCATACACCTTCTTAGGGTGTCATGGGTTCCTAGACATTACCAAAAGTGATATATTTCAAGGAGTAATTATAGGATGATAAATATATACTTATAACTCTTAAAAACAATAAAAAGTGGTATAAACATCAAAATGACTTGCATGTTTTTCTTAAATATGATGAAATGAACATAATATGAATATGAAAAATGAATATGAACATGAAATGCTTACTAGTAGCTTGATGAGGTTAAATGAACAAAGATTAATCCTAAACGCCATAGGTTTTTATTTCAAAACCTTAAAAGAGAGTAAACTAGTGTTAATAATATTGCTTGATCTTGAAAATATTTTTGATTCTTGCTTGGTTCTTGAGATGGCCGAACACAAGGAGGGAACAAGGTGATATTTTGTGTTTTCACCTTTACAAAAAGGGTTCTATGTGTTTTGTTTGTAGTTTATTATTAAAAGTAAGCAAATAGATTGGTATACATTAGATATTTTGAGCTCAAAAAGAAAATGTGTGTCATCCTTGTGTCGACATGCATAAAACAAGGTAAGATTGAGTGAGTTTTGAATAATTAATTGTATAAGTGTATTAATATATGTGTAATTGTTTAAGTATAGTTGGTAACTTGTACATATAATTAAGTATTTAGGGTAGCGTGAGCTAAAAATAAATTTTTACGGAACAAAATAAAATATATCCAAGTCATAAAAATTATAAAAGTACATTTCTTACAAAAATTGAGTGAAATAATAATTATCGAGTAGTTTTTACGAAAACCGTCGTAATTATATAAATATAACAATTTATATACAAAATAAATTTAAAACACGGGGTAAACTCATAATATTATTTTTATAATCTTAATATGAGTATAAAAATATATCGGGATAATTTTTGGAAGTATCGGATCAAATGTTCAAAATAATTAATTACGCGATAGCGTTTATTTAATATGAAAATTACGCGTTTAATGAAAAATGCAAAACCCTGCATGAACTAATATGATGATAATGATATGTAGACTAAACCTAGTCTATATGAAATGTCCTAGATGATTGTTTATGAATTCGCAGCTAAACCCCTAAGGTTACGCGAATTTGATACTCGTAAACCTAGTTTACGATAAACGATGAAATAGTAAATATGAGAAATGACCGGAAATTGAGAATTGTGACATGCATGGGTACATTGATGAGGAAATTTATATGAAACCACCAGAAGGATATCACAAAGCTGCTCCAGGTCAAGTGTGCAAACTTAAAAAGTCTCTATATGGGTTGAAACAGGCTTCAAGGCAATGGAATCAGGAACTTACCAAGATTTTAACCTCTATTGGCTTCATTCAGTCCAAACATGATTATTCTTTGTTCATCAAGCATACTGCAACTTCTTTTACTATTGCTCTAGTATATGTGGATGATGTATTATTAACTGGTGATTCTTCCACTGAGATACAAGCCACCAAATCTGCTTTGGACAAGAAGTTCACAATCAAAGACTTGGGGTTGGCTAATTACTTTTTGGGCATAGAGTTGTGCAGGACTGAACATGGTACTCATTTAAATTAGAGAAAATACACACTTGACTTACTTCAAGATGCTGGTCTTACTGCCTCCAAACCTACTCTTACACCTTTACCTCAACGTTTAAAGTTGTCCTTAAACAAAGGAGTTCTTCTAAAAGATCCTGAATCATACAGAAGGTTGGTAGGCAGATTACTTTATTTAACAATGACAAGACCAGACATATCTTATGCAGTGCAACACTTGAGTCAGTTTGTTTCCACTCCCAGAGATACTCATATGCAAGAAGCTATTCATTTACTTAGATACCTAAAGGGTACTATTTCCAAAGGCCTTTACTATCCAGTTCAGAGTCAACTGAAAGTCACAGGGTTTTCAGATGCTGATTGGGCATCTTGTATCATGACAAGGAAATCTCTTACTGGTTATTGCATATTTCTGGGACATTCATCGGTTTCATGGAAAACTAAGAAGCAAGCAACTGTGTCTAGATCCTTCACAGAAGCAGAATACAGGAGTATGGCTGCTACTACTTGTGAGCTTATTTGGCTATCCTACTTACTACAAGACCTTCATATTCCAGTCAAAATTCCAGTAACATTGTTTTGTGACAATAAAGCTGCACATCAAATTGCAGCCAATCCTTGTTATCATGAAAGAACAAAACATCTGGACATTGACTGTCATTTCACAAGAGACAAAGTTCAAGAAGGTTTTCTACAAACTACATACATTCCTACTGATTTGAAGCTTGCAGATCTCATGACTAAAGCACTGGACAACACTCAACATACCTTTCTCTCTGACAAGTTGAATCTTTCAGATGCTCCAACTTGAGGGGGGGCTATGGAACCAATAAGGACTGAAGCTGCAAATGTTTATAAGTAGAAGGGTGTCCTTTGTAAATATTTTATATTTCAGTTTGTTAGTTGGTTAGCCTTTTGGCGCCAAGTCTACTTTTCTTTCCCTGTATATATTTCATTCTTCCTCATTTGTAAGATTGATTCACTTTGGATTATAAGAAGATAATTCTTCATCTTCTTTAATTCTTCCGCGTTCATAATCTCTTTTGACATAGTGTATCTATCATGTACAAAGATGAGAAGTGTGTGTAATCATCTGTGGTGTTGTCGAGAAATAGATATCACGTCAAACCGTATTTAGTTTATAACTTAAGCTTCAATGTTGAGTATATTTAGCAGATTAATCGGATACACCGGTGATGTAGACATCATTGCTTGTCCATATGTATAATTATTATTGATTTTATGGAAGCATGTTTTATCAAAAGTTATCTGAGTTAATCAGATTTTTTTCTATTAACACCATGGACATATCTCAACGACATCCCTCCTAAGATAGCCCAATCTTTTATTAATGTTCGTCCCATAACATATCATCCCATTCTCCCATCCATATCAAAGATGTGAAACCAACGTTTAAATTTTGGAGACTGATTGTCGCCAGATAACCTACTCGTTTTCAAGGGAAAGTCCAAGATCCATAAACGGAACTTGAACATTTTTTTTGGAGGGGCCGAATTTATTTTGGGAGGGCTGAATAGAAGATTTGTTTGTAACCTCAACTAAATTACCCTTAAAACCTATAATATTTGCACTAGGTGTCACAAAATTGTTTTTGGGAGGGGGGGACCTCCCTGCCCCTACATAGTTCCATCCATGCTAAGATCCCTCGCGCCACGCTGCGGGATATGTGTACGTTCACAGTGGAGAAACAATGATTACTTGGATGTTTAACCTTGAGATGAGCGGTTTTCTTTCAACTACATAATTGACGGAAATGAATCATACTATCGCGGCGAGAATTGGATCATTTTTTATAGAGGACACTTCTATATATTTTCGACGAACTGATTTTTTGAGTTTTTTTTGTGAGCGTTGAAATTTACACCGTGAAAAATCAGAATTGATTTGTTCTTTTGAAAATCGCATGTGACTATTAAAATAACAAATCACATATTATTTTTCAGGTCGTAAATTTCATCACTAGAAAAAAAACTCAAAAAAAGTCCATCAAAAGTATATCGAAGTACCCGTCTACTCAAAGATAAAAATTTCATCCGTCGCGATTGTGAATTTTTTTGTTGATTAACGATTTACTGTTTGCAACATATTTTATTTTCAAAAGAAGTTGGAAAATGAGTTTTTTTTTTTTATAAAAAATATGAATGGCTAGGATTTTTCTATTGAATCTTTAGATAATTTGTGATCTATGTTGATCTCACCTCCTTGAATTTTTGAAGTAACAACTAACACAAAAACGATGTTCTTTATTGTGAAGAATATTACAACGCGGTTCTTCCCCCGAAAAATTTGGTGTTTCATTAGAGAGGAAAGTGCATACACTTGATAAATCACGTCATCAGATGCTCACAAAAAGTTGCAAGTTATCATTGATACAAAAGATCATGCACACATGTTAATTGAGGTGAAAACTAAGATGTTGAAGCTTTGCATAGCCTCAACTAGTGTGTTATATCTAACACACCTAATATCGATAATTGATGATCGAGAAAGCTTCACATAATGAGTTTAAGCATTGGGTTTACAAAATTTACTTGGCATGCATGGAGTGAGGATGCTGTTATGAGGCTGGAAATGAGAGTGTGTGAAGCCTGGTTGTCACACTCAAACCAAAGGCGTCCGAGCACCTTAGTGGAGGTCCAGGTCCTATTTGGAAATTTAACTATATATGCTTAGATACAACATCAGCAGTGTCACTTTGTGCCCAATGTAAACACAGTTTTTTTTAGCATTTCCTACAATGAGTTATGGACAAATTGATTTCTATAAACAAGCTAGATGGAAAAAGATTGACCATTTGTTTTTTTGTTTGTCCCTCAAAAGATTGGACTATTTTAAGTCTATTTTAACTTATTCATCACTCATTCACAGAAGCTTCATAGTAGTTTTGGTCGTTATTATATATAATCAAAGAGCAAATAGAGCTCACTTAGTACACTGTTTGACCAAACATTAGCCCACGTTTGCAAACTACAAATTCACTCGGTTTCTTTAGTCAACCTTTGACCCTCCACCAATCCCTATATATATATGTAGTTCCTCCACTCTTTCCTTTCATATCATAGAATCTCAAGCACCTCTGAATATCTCTAGAACTAGCATTGATTTCCATAGTCAAGCTAGTCTAGCTTGTACTCCCTTATCAAGTCTTATTGTACTAACTGATCAACAGAAAGTCATCAGTGCATAATGGAGAGTGCTTGTGTTTATGATCAACAGAAGGTCATCAGTGAGCTAACTCAAGGGTTAGAAATGGCTAAAGAGCTACGGGTTCATCTTAATAAACCCCAAGCAAGACACTTCTTGATACAGAAAATCTTGTCTTCCTATGAGCATGCTCTTTCTGTTCTTAAATCTGGAGAATATTCCGGGCAGCCTCAGGCAGCTGTCCTTCCAGCATTCAATCTTCCCGAATCACCGATATCCATAGGCAGCACACAATGTGGACAATTTGAGTTTGATCAGTTTGGCGGCCAACCTTTTACTTATCAAAAGGATCAAAATGTCGTTTCCAAAAAGAGGTAATTTCACTTCTGATTTCTATATTTTAGTGAAAGTAAATGTATAAAGTTCTAATCATTTCTTTTTGATTGGTTTTAACAGAAAGGGGTCAGCAGCTATTGAAAGTGCATTTATGGATAAACGTGCCTGCAACAATGGCGCTAACTACATGACAACAGCATCACCACCACCTTCGCCTGAAAAACTCGATATAAAGCCAACTAACCAGTATAACCACTATCACCAGCCCCAGCTATCACCTCCAAATCCCGCTGAGATGATCCCATATCTCAATACCAACCTCAGTTTTAACAACTGGCACTTGGATGGTGCTACTGTTCCACCTTCATTTTCCTTCCCTTTAGCACAAGTTGGATTTATGGAGGATTACCAACAACTTGAAATCCCAAATAACGTTGGAGATGAATTAATGCAAGTCTATTCACCACCTTTTATCTCCCCAGTCACCTCTGAATCAAACTACACCACAGATTGGGAAAGTTCACCATCATACGATTTCCCGGTTGACCCAGAAGATGTATTCCCTGATTTCATATTTAACAACTTGTTTCTTTTAGATGATTAGTCGTAGATGAATGAGGATAGAATATTCTACGAAGTGCATTCCGATAATCAAGATAGATTGTATGTGATAGCGAATGTGAATGTATCTTGAGATCGTGCATCTATTATGTATGAACAATGAGAAATGTTTTACAGAGTTATAGATCATAGATAGCATTATTAGAATAATTAGATGATGTTTATTCAGTTATATTATGCATGTGTATCCATTGTCTAGAGAAAGATGATGAATCTCATGCGCCCCTCTTGTATATAAATTGTGTTTGGCGTTAAGTTTGCAAACTTTAATGACGTGTGTTGTGCTAAACATATATATAAAGGCCATATGTTTTGTTTAAGAGGTTAAGACATGTACCAAATTTCGTACATTAACCGCTCTAAGAATTGAGTTGGTTATCATCAAGCACCTTGAGGTTAATTTTTAGAAATTGTAAACAAGCTAAGTTTGAAGATGTGCTAACATACTGAAGCTTGGTTGTTAATTGGTGACTCGATTGAAAGGTTAATCACTCTTCTCATTTATCCTATGTTTTTTCCTACCCGACTATATATCCGGCCACTTGGCTTGTAAAATGCATACATTCAAGGTTAGTGCTAATAAATAAAAATGGACTTTAACCATTTTGTTGAGCCAATTAAGTGCCTAATGGCCTCTGATTAGATTTAAACACATATTAGACTAAATATAAAATGACTTGTTGAAAAAGAAGTCAGTGAGCAACCTCAACAAGGTTTACATCAGAGACATCGAGTTCGTCAAGAAGCTGAATGTTGAACAATAATCTGCTTACTTACTACATGATTAGCTCTTTTCAGGTTTTCTACTACATTTGGAATAAAGCAATATTAAGGGGCTGTTGTGCAACTTCAAGTTTATGCTAGGGTTGAAGACCTCTCAAAGCTAAGAGACTAGTTATGAAAGATTTATGGCTATATCACAGCCTTCTCGTCCACCTCATATGATCATCCCATTATCATCCCTCAAATCATCCTTTCATGGTCTTGATCATCATTTGGTCATATCCGAGTATTACTTTAATCGTTTGTATAGTGTTGAGTGTTGTCTTACACGATCAACACTCAAACCTTAGTTAATCTTTCACATACATATTTGTAACGGTAAATGGGCCAACTGATTCATCAATAAAATCTGCGATATTTCGTGTTTATTGCTGTTACTTTGTACCATCTCACATGGTATCAGAGCTGTAAGGTTGATTATTTGATCAATCTAAGTTCTGGGATTTCTAGGGGTTCTGACAATAGGGTCAGTAATTGGGGTTTCTGAATTGGTAGACTCCCGTGGTTGTTTTGTTACTTTTCTGGTGATGCGATTACGTTTGGGGCTCATCTCTATCAGAAACTCTTGACTAAGTGAATCAAGAGGGTTGTGATTACGTTTCTTCCGCTGCTTCTCCTCTCCTAAAGCACTATAAGCTGTATCTTTTTCCCTTAAATCTCTCAGTATTCAATTAGTGTGGGTGTGATTCACACTAAGTGTACTTGATAGATTTGTGTCCTGGGTCTGTTTTTGTTTCTTTAATTACTGATATTTATTTATCTGTTATCTTGATAACTGTTATTTGTGATCTTGGTTATTTAGTTATTTGTTTACCTTGCTTTATTTTTTTGTCTGTGATCTGATCTTTTATTTTTCTTTTATTATCTGCTACAATGCCTCAAAATTAGTCATCTCTTCATAATCTTGTTTTTGGTGACCCTTTGTTTTTGCACCCTAATTATACAAATGGGAACCCCATTGTAAGCTCTAAATTAACTGAAACTGAGAACTATAATATGTGGAGTTGTGCTATGCAGTTTACTTTAAGAAACAGAAACAAGCTAGGTTTTATAGATGGCACTTGTAAAAGAGACTCTAGTAAACCTGTTATGGCTAATCAATGGGATATGTACAACTCTGTGGTTGTTACTTGGATTCTTAGATCTCTAAGTCCTGAACTTTATGCTGGCCAAATCTATTCTAAGAATGCTTTTGATATGTGGAAAGACTTAAAAGAGACATATGACAAAGTTGATGGTTCTATCATTTTTAATTTGCATAAAAGCATTAACTCCTTGAGCCAAAATGGATCTGCTTTGTCTGATTATTATCATAACTTAAATTCTCTATGGAAGCAGTTTGATGCCATAGTTAGCTTACCTGCTTTTACTTGTGAAGCTTCTAAACATTTTGAAAAACACAACCAGCTAATTAAACTAATGCAATTCCTGATGGGACTTGATGATACTTATTTGCCTATTAGGAGTAACATTCTTACCAGACATCCCCTTCCATCTGTGAAAATTTCCTTTGTAGTTGTCTCTAGTGAGGAATCTCATAGGAGCATTGCTTCAATGGGCACTTCCTCTAAACCATCAACCACTGCATTTGTTGCAGAAAGCCTTGATAATAAGAAAAATCCAGTAAAGGGTCTAATTCTAATAACAGAGGTCCTAATCCTAATTTGAAATGCACTAATTGCAATAAGACAGGAAACACTGTTGAAAGATGTTATGATATTATTGGTTACCCTCCTGGATATGTGAAAAGAAACAGTGATATTCAAGGAAAAAATGTGTCTAGTAGTAATTCTGCATCAGTGTCTAATGTCACTAAAACTGCTGCTGGTCTAAGCAATCCTTCTATATCTCTCACTAATGAACATATACTTAAGTTAATGAGCCTTCTCAATGGAGAAACCTGTTTCTACTACTAATGCCAATAGGGCAGGTAATTTTTTTAAAGGTTCTTTTTTCAATGCTAGTTTTAAATTTAATATTAACTTTGCAAAATATTTTAACAGCAATACCAACTTTGAAATAGGCAACATTTGGCTTGGTTGGATTGTTGATTCAGGAGCAAATCAACATATGACTGTGTCCTGCAAATTTTTTGATAAGTGTTGTTGATATCTCAAACCTTGGACTGATTGTTGGTCATCCCAATGGTACTCAAGCTCTAATTTTTAAAATTGGTGAATTAAAAATCAATGATCATATCACTTTATATAATGTGCTTGTTGTTCCTGAATACAAAGTTAGTCTTCTATATGTTCATAAGTTAGCTAGGGATAACAAACTGTTTGTTGGATTTTGACGATCATAAATGCTACATTCAGGATTTGAAGGAAAACAAGACTGTAGGGATTGGCATAAAAGACTTAGTCATCCTTCTGACCAAGTTTTACAAATCTTAAAAGGAAAAATCTTTTTTGATAAACATGATCAAAGTGATTTAGTCTGTGACACTTGTCACAAGCCCAAACAAATGAGAGAACCCTTTCCTCTTAGTAATCATAAATTTGTGTATGTTGGCCAGCTTGTCCACCTGGATGTCTGGGGACCATACAAGGTCACTAGTAAAGAAGGGTATAAGTACTTTCTTACTATTGTTGACGATTTCTCAAGAGCTATTTAGGTATATCTTCTTAAATCTAAAGATGAAGTTTTTGGCAATATTGTGAACTTTGTAAACCTGCTGATCACTCAATTTGATATTACTGTAAATATGTTTAGAAGTGACAATAGAAGTGTATTTGTCAAAAACAGAGTGTCAAACTTTTTTCATGAAAAGGGTGTTACACATCAAACTTCATGTACTTACACCCCTCAACAAAATGGGATTGCAGAAAGAAAACATAGGCATTTACTAAATGTGGCTAGATCCCTTATGTTTTACGGTGGCTTACCCTTATACCTTTGGTCTGATTTTGTTTTGACTGCTACTTATCTTATAAACAGGTTACCTTCCTCTGTTCTGTCTGGAAAGTGTCCCTATAGTGTTGTGTTTGGACAAGATCCAACACTCTCTCAACTTAGAACTTTTGGTTGTCTTTGTTATGCTGATGACCTGAATAATCAGGACAAGTTTGAAAGCAGGTCTGAAAAATGTATTTTCATTGGTTATTCCAACTCAAAAAAAGGTTATATACCTTTCAGTCTTGATAATAAAACTGCTTTTTTTCTAGGAATGTAAAGTGTTATGAAAATGTATTTCCTTTAAAATCAAAAATAAAAAAAATGGCCTTAGAAACTGGTGTCACTAAAGATATCAATCATCAATTTTTTTTGACAACTTCGAGAGTTATAAAAGTCCCAATGATGAACGGAGAGTTTCATCTGGTGTATCTGACCATCATCACTCTAGTGTGGATGATAGTAATGATGTGTCTAGTGATACCTCAATAGATGAGGAAACACACCCTGAGGGCAACTTTGGATCCTTCCCACCTGATGAGGATTCTGCTACTCTGGAGGCTACCAAATCAGAAAAAAATTCTGATACAGACTCCATAGCATGTCCCTAAACTTTGCCAAAACAGACTGTTAGAAGGTCTTCAAGACCCTGCAAACTTCCTTCTAGTCTAAATGATTTTGTGGTTGAAGGAAAAGTTAAATTTTTTTCTTGAAAAGGTTGTTAATTATTCTAAGCTTAAACATGAAAAATTTTGTTTTACTTCTAGCTTAAATAAAAGCATTGAGCCAAACTCCTATAACGAAGCCATCCTAGATGAAAATTGGGTAGATGCCATGAACAAAGAAATATAAGCCTTAAACAGAAATCATACATGGGATATTACTGACTTACCTATGGTAGAAAACCAATTGGCTACAAATGGGTTTATAAGATAATGTTGGGTCCAATAAATTGACCCAATCACCATGAACAAGATTTGAAAATAAAATATCCTAACTCACTAAATAAATAGTGAGTGACTCACTGATAAAGAAATCAGTGAGTGTTGTTTAGTGCTCTTTACTTACTGATATGGTGTCAGTGAGTAAAATATATGAGCTACAAACAACAGTACACTGAGATTTTGACAAATGTCTCAGTGATCCTGAAGACCTATCTCTACATACAGACTGAAAAATATGGGTGGCAACTTCCAAGAGAAGAAGTCAAACAAGTACAAGACTTTATCATAAGAGTGGGAATATTGTGATGACACATTCAAAAGGATGGTTGGTGCTTTTCCAAAAGAGGAAGATGAAGATGAAGATGGACCACATGGGGGACTACATGTCACCATCATCACATGTATTGTACTATTAGTTGCTATATATATGTTTGTATTGTAATAAAGATAGGTATGCATTCCTAAACAAACATAATACATAGTATTAGTTGATAGGATCATCTTTTCATTGAAACACAAGCATAGCTTGGATCAATGAGAGTTTATTTGTCATTCAATGGGGATAATATACCGAAATTATCCCCGTAAAAAGTTGAGGATGTTATCATCTAGTCTAGTTGGTATTGAGAAATCTTGTAACTATTGTTCTTCATTATAAATGAATTTGATCTTTAATATATCAAGATTTACCCAATTATTTGGACCAACAAGTGGTATCAGAGCCAGGTTGGATTATGCTCATGATCCAGATCCATTCAATTGGCTGTTGATAACATTCTTAATAGTCAAAAAAATCATGTGTGAACCTTCAAAAACTGCTATTGTCATAGCAA
Source organism: Chrysanthemum makinoi (assembly GCA_910596185.1). Taxonomy (NCBI): domain Eukaryota; kingdom Viridiplantae; phylum Streptophyta; class Magnoliopsida; order Asterales; family Asteraceae; genus Chrysanthemum; species Chrysanthemum makinoi. The sequence continues at coordinate 199,007,339 of OU343222.1, read as the reverse complement.
TTTTTGAGGGGGAGAAAGACACACTAATATTGACATTTTGACAAAAACCCACCCACACTACTCACTGATTGAAATAATCAGTTACTTTCATGTGTTTGGATGTCCTGTTTTTATTCATAACTGTTAATACATATAAGCCGTAAAAACGTTTATTTATATTTTACGATCTTCTAATGTTTTGTCGATAACAAAAGTAAAATCATTTTAACGAAACAAATAGAGTACGTAAATAGTTTGAGTTAATAGTTTTCTAACACAATTAAGTTGTCACATAAAACACTAAAACAAGTATAAGTGATTTTATGATTTAGATACATATGTACAACAACTAGTGTTTACATATTGGGTTAAACATATACTTAAACTAAGTATACTAAAATGGGTAAAAACTAAGTGTATGCTAAAATGGGGTAAATACAAGTATATACTAAATGGGTAAAATACTAGCAAATGGTTTTGACCCATAACCCATGGTTTTATATATACCACTTAACCAAGTTCATTGTATCTAGAAAGAAAACCGTGGATCAACCCATAACCCATGACCCATGACCCATGACCCATAACCAAAAATACCCATGGGCAAAGAGGAGCGGACCACGGATCCCTAGCTTTGTGCTAGCGGATCCCTTGTGGTAGGGATCCGTGGGATCCGGGGAAAAGAAGAGAATTTTCTCTATAAATAGAGAGCCATTTCTTTCTCTCTACACATGGTTTTTTCACACATACTTCCCCAAAGTATTCTAACCCTCTAACATCAGATCTAAGTGATCTATGTAGTTTGTCTTTTGTTTTTGTGTGATCTACTAGGTTCCTCTTAAAGGAGAGATCACCACCTCTTGAAGACGTGCAAGCTCAAGTCCATGAGTTGCCATGCTTCGTCATCATCAAGACTACTAAGGTTCTCTTGTTGATAGTTCTTCCTTTCTCCATAGATGTTGGGTTAAAGGCATTAGTGAAGAATGCCGAAAGTGTCAAGATGAAAGCATTAGTGAAAGGTGCTCATCATCCGTGTCAAAGCATTATTGAAGGATGCTAAAGGTGTCAAGACGAAGGCATTAGTGAAGGGTGCCAGGTGTTGTGTCAAAGCATTATTGAAGGATGCTAAAGGTGTCAAGACGAAGGCATTAGTGAAGGGTGCCAAGCGTTGTGTCAAAGGCATTAGTGAAGGATGCCAAAGGATCAAATCAAGTAGCATTTGGGGAGAATGCTTAGGTCGTATAATCGATGAGGTGCATCGTTATACATATGTGTATTTGTTTATCTACAAGGATGGTGATATCCTTGATGGTGTTGTAACAAGGAGTAGATCTCCTTGAGATTAGGTGTTGTGTCGTGAAGGTGTAGTTCACCTAGGGTGTGAAAGAACTAAGGTGCTTAGCCTAGTACCTAATAAAGGGTAGGCGACGTTGTGATAGGATTAGTTCTCCTAAGGTGTGAAAGAACTCGGTGGTTAGCCTAGCACCGTATAAAGGGTAGGCGACGTTGTGTTAAGTGTGGTTCGCCTTGGTGTGAAAGAACTCGGTATTTAGCTTTGTACCGGAAAAAGGTTAAGCGACGTTGTGAAGGCTTCTCCGCCATAAGGATATTGGTGTATTGCTTACGAACTCTCGAGTAGGTGACTCGGGGAGTGGAGTAGGGCAAGGAAGGTGTCCTTGTAGCCGAACCACTATAAATACTTGTGTCGTGGTGATGTGCTTCTTACTCTTTATCTTTCATTACACGTTTATATATCTATCTATCAACGTGCAACATAAACAACCAAATAGATTGACATAAGTCGATCTAAATATTTTAAAGGAAGTTTTAAATTCGTAAAACTATTCAACCCCCCCTTCTAGTTTTCCACAATAACCACAAGGATCATCTAGGCAAATTTGATGCTAAAGCTGATGATGGATACTTTCTAGGTTACTCACTGGTCTCCAAAGCCTTCAGGGTATTTAACACAAGGAGACAACAAGTTAAGGAAACCTTTCATGTCACCTTTGATGAGAGTTCAGAAAGCATCAGGTTTACCAACACCTCAGTGGAGGAAATAGGAATTGATAACTCATCAAGATATCCTCCTGATGAGTATAACACTGAATTCAATTCCTCATACCAAGCTGATGCTGATATCTCATATTATGTCTTGCCTCACAATCTGTCACAACCAACTATCAGTGAACTCATTGATAATCAATCAATCCCTGCTGGGATAGGTAACACTGAACCAAATGTTCAGGAACCTGTGACTCATGAACCCCAACCTGAACAAGACATCTCAACAGATGTTCTTCATGATTCTGTGGCTCATGCCCCTGAACTCACTCTTGAGTCTCCAGTGACCTCTTCAAGCTCAGATCCTAGACCACAAAGTAAGTGGACAAAATCTCAGGACATTGAGCTTGTAAACATCATTGGTGAACCCACTGAGGGCATGCTCACTAGAAGCATGGCTGCTAAGTTAACTGCAGCTTCAGCAAATGAATGTCTATATTGATTACCTATCGAAAAAGAACCCAAAAGTGTCACTGAGGCTCTAAAACACCCAAGCTGGTTCAGGCCATGCAAGAAGAACTTCAACAGTTTGATAAAACAAGGTCATGACCTTGATCAAATGTCCTCAGGATGTCATTGTCATAGGAATGAAGTGGGTTTTTAGAAACAAAACTGATGAAAACGCGCGCATTAAAAACAAAGCTAAACTTGTAGCTAAAGGTTACAGTCAACAAGAAGGCATTGACTATGATGAGACATTTGCTCCTGTTGCAAGAATGGAAGCCATCAGGATCTTCCTTGCATATGCTACCTACATGAACTTCAAAGTTTACCAAATGGATGTAAAAAGTGCATTCCTAAATGGTGAACTTAAGGAAGATGTGTATGTTCAACAACCTCCTGGTTTTGAGAGTAGTGAATTCCCTGACTATGTCTGCAAGCTTGATAAAGCTCTCTATGGACTGTAGCAAGCTCCCAGGGCATGGTATGAAACTCTCTCAGCCTTCCTGATTCAAAACAAGTTTGTCAGAGGAAAGATAGACAACACATTGTTTATCTACATGACAAAACAATATGTGATACTGGTCCAAGTATATGTTGATGACATCATCTTTGGCTCAACAAACTACACTCTTTACAAACAATTTGAAAAACTAATGACAAAGAAGTTTGAAATGAGCATGATGGGTAAACTCGCATACTTCCTTGGACTACAAATCAGGCAAACTGATAAAGGAATCTCCATCAGTCAAGAGAAATACACAAGAAATCTCTTGAAGAAATATGAGATATCTGACTGTGCCTCAGTAAAGACACCAATGGTCCCTCCTAACAACCTTGGAGCTAATCTCACTGGCAAATCAGTCAATCAAACCCATTTCAGAGGGATTGTTGGCTCACTGATGTATCTAACTGCTTCCAGACCAGACATACAATTCTCAGTCTGTCTAATAGCAAGATATCAGTCCAATCCCAAAGAATCCCACCTCACTGTAGCCAAAAGAATACTTTCGGTACCGAAGGGAACCCCAAGCCTTGGACTCTATTATACAAAGTGCTTAGGGTTTGATCTCAAAGGTTACTCGATTCGATTATGCTGGTGTAACATGGACGAAAAAGTACCTCGGGTCTGTCAATTTCTTGGAGGAAAACGGTTTGTTGGAGTGCTAAAAGCAACAATCAGTGTCTATGTCTTCATGAAGCTGAGTATGTGGCTGTTGCAGGATGCTGTGCCAATGTTTTATGGATGAAAAGTCAACTCAGTGACTATGACATCCATTACAAAATGGTACCCATCTTCTGTGACAACACCAGTGCAATTGCAATCTCCAACAACCCCGTCCTTCATCAAAGAACCAAGCACATTGATATCAGATATCACTTCATCGGGGACCACATAATGAAAGGAGACATAGAACTTCATTTCATCCCTACTGAATATCAACTTGCTGATATCTTCACCAAACCCTTGGATGAACCTACCTTTAGGAGACTGAAAGCTGAATTGGGAATGCTTGATATTGAAAGTCAGGCATCTGAAAATCAATCTCAGTGAGTCTTTCTCTAATGGTTCCGCCTCCCTGAAACCTCAAAATAACCCTCTCACTGAATGAGTAAGACTCATTCAGGGACCCTGACTCTTGATATTGAGCATTGAATGAGTAACTAAATGCATCAAGTATTAGTTTCTTAAATGTCCTAGGTTGGAAATCACACCAATTAAATATAGGAATATATGTCTTTGTATCTTACTGTCAAGGCTCCCTCATACTTACCTCATCCCACTTGGCATTAAATGCCTCCTCACACATAAAATATCCTGTGGATATTTTATTATTGCAAAAAGTGCACTTTACCTATTAATCGAATTGTTTCCCTAAAAACGGGATTTTACTGCGGGTAGTGGAGGGTGGCATTAAATGTGGAAATTCAAAACTTTTTCAAAAACCGACTTTACAAATCCACAAGTATGCACAAACTACCCCGCTAAACACTCTATTAATACCCTCACAAAATCTTTATAACACACACAAAAGATTTCTGCTAACAAAATCTGTCAAAATCTCTTTTCAAACCCAGAAATCTTTGTGTTCTTCAAATCATTTCTGAAAAATCTTCTTTGTAAACCTTTACAAAAGTTTTTCATCACAACTTAAGAGATTCAAAACCTTTGATTGTTCTTGTCAAGAAATTTTTTTCAAAACCCTAAAAAAAACCTTTTAATGGAAATGGCAAGAACACAATCTCTTCAGTTTGCTTCACAGTGGGTAGGTGATCTTAGCAATGTTGAATTTAAAACAAATAATGTCATAGGAAATTTTGAATATCCTCAAACTGTCCTAGCCTATAAGGACATTATGAAATTTTTGTATAACTGCCCACTGAAAACGGCCTTTGTTCAGTGTCCCTCAATACTGTACCAAAACCTCCTCAGGGAGTTTTGGGCAACAGCTAAGGCCTTTGACCCGACACCCTCTACTGATGAGAATAACCTTAGACCACTCAGGGAATATCTCATCAGGTTAAGTCTTAACGGGGGACAGCAATTCACCCTGGATTATAAAACTTTTTGCACTTCAACAGGGTTAGACTACAACAAAGGAGTTTATGTCGCCCATCCTGAACCCTCTACAGTGAAGGATGGGTTAAAACAAATCGTTTTAGATCCAACATTTTTGGACAAGACCCCAGTCACCAAAATTTCATTTCTCGTGGCTTGGAGGATCCTATTCACTTTTGTGATTCAGGTCCTTGGCGGGAACCACTCATCCACTGAACAAGTTAACTCTATTAAGTTGATGATGGCATACTGCTTGATGAATGGGGTCACTGTCGACATATGGGAGATCATTTACAGTGATCTCGTAACTAAGCTACAGAGCAAAACTAGGACGGAATACGTTTCGTATCCTAGGTTTGTCTCTTGTGCTTTACAAGTGTTACTGCGTTTCAATTATCCTCAGGAAGAAAAATACGGCGCTTTACCTGGCATCCTGAGTCAATCAAATTTTCAAAAGGACCTAACCCTTGTCACTAATATTGAATTGACGGCCCATATGGTTGCTGTAAACAACCAGATGGAATCAGTGTCTCCTAACCCTGCTCCCATAAAGAGAAAGGGGAAGTCTCAGACTGGGACTAAGACCAAATCCAAGTCTCAGGGCCCTGAGGCTTCAGGAACACAGTCCAAGAGGCAAAAGAAGCCCAAGACTGATCTGCCACCCACAGGAGACCATGCATCATCCACCCTGGTGACAACGAAGGACACTGATAAAATACAAGTCCAATGGGGAAATTGAGAGATATAAAGTTAGGCTTGTTGCCAAAGGATTTGGTCAAAGGGATGGAATTGATTATAATGATACTTTTATCCAATTGTAAAAATGTCTACTATTAGATGCTTAATTTCCTTATCTGTAAAAAATAAGTGGCCTTTGTTTCAACTTGATGTCAATAACGCCTTCTTATTTGGTGATCTCAATGAGGAAGTGTACATGAGCATTCCTCAAGGTTTTCTAATGACTCTAATAATGGTAAAGTATGTAGGCTTATTAAGTCCCTTTATGGACTTAACAGGCTCCAGAAACTGGAATAAAAAACTTGTTGGAACTTTGACTGACTTTGGTTTCAAAAAAAGTAAAAATGACCACTCTTTGCTTACTTTAAATAATGGTCACAGTTTTGTTGCACTACTTTTTTATGTTGATGACATTGTTGTTACTGGAAATGATATCAATGAAATAAACAGATTCAAAAGTCGTTTGAGCTCTAAATTTAACATCAAAGATCTTGGTAAATTTAAGTTCTTCTTTGGTATTGAAGTCATAAAAACTGATAAAGAGTTAATTTTAACTCAAAGGAAGTATTGCATGGAGTTACTAAAAGAATTTGGTATGTCTGCTTGTAAACCTATATATGTGCCTATGCCTCCGAACTTTATTTTAACTTTTAAGCTCACTAATGAAGATCCTTTTTTGGAAAATATTACTGGTTACCAGCAAGTTATTGGAAAACTTATTTATCTAACTCATATTAAACCAGATATTGCATACTCTGTTCATTGCCTTGCACAACATATGCATTCACCTTTAAAGTCTCGAGCTTTGGATGTGTTATGGTACTTAAAAGGTTCCCCAGGTAAAGTTTTAAAATACTCTTATGGTAGTCACTCTGATACTTTACAAGATTATGCTGATGCAGACTGGGCTAAATGCCCCAAAATTAGAAAATCTGTCACTAGATATTGTGTTTTTTACAATGACTGTCTTATATCTTGGAAGAGTAAAAAGCAACCTACCTTGTCCTAATCTTCTACTGAGGCTGAATATAGATCAATGTCTTCAGCCTCTTTTGAAATCATTTGGATTCAAAAAATCTTTAAAGACCTTGGTGTTAAACCTCTTTTACCTGTCACTCTCCACTTTGACAACAAGGCTGCCATTCAATTGGCCTATAATCATGTATTTCATGAAAGGTCGAAGCACTTTGAATTAGATGTTCACTTCATTAGAGAAAATTTTTCAAAAGGCATCATAAGAACCAAAAAAATTGGTTTAGTTGACTAGATTGCAGACATTCTGACAAAGTATCTCCCTGTTGCTCAACATAAAGATCTATGCAAACAATTAAACTTGTTTGACATCTTTCAGTAATCAGATTAAGGGGAAATGTTGAATAATAATTTGCTTACTTACTACATGATTAGCCCTTTTAAGGTTTTTCTATTACATTTGGAATAAAGCAATATTAAGGGGCTGTTGTGCAACTTCAAGTTTATGCTAGGGTTGAAGACCTATCAAAGCTAAGGGACAAGTTATTAAAGATTTATGGCTATATCACAGCCTTCTCCTCCACTTCATATGATCATCCCATTTTCATCTCTCAAATCATCTTCTCCGGGTCTTGATCATCATTTGGTCACGTCTGAGTATTACTTTAATCGTTTGTATATTGTTGAGTGTTGTCTTACACGATCAACACTCAAACCTTTGTTAATCTTTCACATATTTGTAACGGTAACTGGACCGACTGATTCATCAATAAAATCTGTGGTTATTTCGTGTTTATTGTTATTACTTTGTACCATCTCACACTGAAGGACAAGTATTCATCAGGGATCGACAATGCATGATGATCCTATCAGCTATCTGATCCAACCAACAAATTTCAGCTCAAAATACCTCTTAGATATTTATGCGTGTTGTTCCCGTATCACAAGTAGCAAAAGTACAAATAAAGCTAATTGTGATCCATGACTTAAGTAAAGTAGTTTGAAAAATCAGTTAAACAAGTTAAAAGTAAAGTAAATGCACAAAGATTTTTCAACTTTTATATTCTTATTAAAACGAATCAAAGAATATATTACCCAAGTGTTTGCTGAATAACACTTGGGATTGAATGACAAGTGTGGTGGAATACTCCTCACTAAGCTTAGGCTAAGTCTAAGCACAACTACACGAAACCACTGAACGATTTCAGGGACTAGTTGTATTTGGAGGAGTGAAAGTTGCTTGTGAATGTTATACACATTTAATGCACAAGCTTAACTTTCACTCCATTCTAATGCCTATTTATACAAGTGTGAGTTTTAACTATTTCTTAAAAGACAATACTGACGTAAGCTATAGAGGACAAAATACTTATGTATTTTGTCTTTATTTACAAGAAGCTATTTTAGGTAAAAGACAATACTACTTTCTGATCATAAGTGATGACACTGATCTTGGTTGTTAGCCTTTCAGGGAAAGTTTGACTTATGGTTGATAAGGACTCCTCCTTATGCATTCAAACTTTTCCTGCCTTGTCCCGCCCATTCTTCAGTCTTCTTAATCTTCAGTCTTTTGTCTTCAGTGGTTGTAGTTGTTGAGGAGTTATGGGATTCAGTGAGTTATTGTCATAACTCACTGAACCCATCATCTTATTCTTGACCCAATCTTCACCCTTTGAGTTCCGCCTCACTGAGTGGAGAGTCTTTCTTCTTAGACTCGCTCTGAGTGTCCTGAAGATGACTCACTGAGTTACTATGCACTTAGTGACTTGTTAGTGTTTAAGGACCTAAACACTTAGGGTATTTTCTATTCAAATCCTAGACTTAAGGGGTTTGGGTACTGACTGAACCCAACAGTCTCCCTCTATTTGGATATACAAATAGCCTAAGTGTTTTGATCAGTGTAAGTGAGCAAGAGGCTTCTTCTTACACTGAATGTACTATTTAAGCTTAATGAAGAACACTAATCTAACAAAATACATCATTTATTAATGATCATTACAAGTCCCTATCAGCTAGTACAAGAAATAAAAGATAGAGACTATTGCAGATTGAAGTCATTCCAGTTGGTAACCAAGTGCTTCAAGCTTAGGCTTCTTTGACAGGAGTTTTTCTTGATCAGGATGGTCATTTATCTTCTTCCTCGGGTCAATGCAGAACCTAATATTCTCAAGGGGTCTGAATTTGAGATGCCATCATCAAGTAACTCACCATTGAATCAATACCAGCCTTGTCAATGTCACTCCATCTCTTAAAAGTTGGGTCTCCATAGGCATCATTGAAGAAGAGTCCTCTCTCAGGCTGCTCAATGACCATGTTGTTTACAAACTTTGCGCCTTCAGGGAGTACTCTGTTGCAATCAAAGCCAGGGACTTTGATTTCAGGTTCCAGCTCCATCCTCTTCCTCTTCCTTTGGGATGATCTGGGTTGTGTGCTTTGAGCTTCAGGAAGAGCAGATTGAATACCAAGCTCATTGGACAACTGTCTTAGTCTTTCATACCTCCTGCTTAAAGAATTCATCAGGTCCTTGACAACAATGTTTGTTTTCTTCTCAATGACTGGACCCAATTCATCCAACTCAGTGATCCCAAAGTTAGTGAATTTCAGGGGATCATGCACTTCAAAGTTCCTTTTGTCACTTCCTTTGTAGACGTTCATTGCAACAGGTCTTGAGTTGGGGATGATTTTGGCATCAGTGATTGGCTCAGGGTATCTTCGGCTAGACATGGTCCAGTTGAACTGATGATAACATTCACAAATTTAAGTCTTTGCTTAAGGGACAAACACAAGATCTCCACGATGACTCTGACTTACAACAATTAGTGCCTGAAGAAGAGAAAACAACCACCTTTAAAACTTACCCAATTTTGGTGGATGATAATGAAAATAAACTTATGAACTACTCGGTCGAGCTAGAATCTATTCCAAACATTATGTACATTCCATAGGAGGAGGAGGAAACTATGGCATTGGACACATACATGAAACATGAAGCTGACAATGTAATTGATCAGCTTTTCAATCAAGATGAGATAGATGAAAAGGTAGTAACTCCACCTATGTCCCCCTCTTTATCCAAAGGTTACTGAACCTGAACCTGCCAAGAATCCTTTGGATTCAAGTCCTCCAAATCCTAAAGAAGTCCCAACTGAAGAGCCAATATCACTACAATCTCCATTAACGCTGCAACATCATCAACCATAATCATAACCTGATGTTGGCTTCTCAACCTTTAATTTCACTGAATGTCTGATGGCTAAAAAGCTTTACCAATGATCTGCTCCAGATGACAAAATCAGAATCCTAACTGCTGCTCACATTAGAACTTTGTCTTAGATTAGATTCATGATCCGCCAATCTACACAACATAAGCTAGACATTCGAGGATTTATCTAACAGATTCCATGAATCATTTTAGAGATGATCTCAAATGCCTTAAAACCTTGGCTAATCTCAAAATCCTTAGAACCTCTCGATGAGATCTCAAGGTCATCTACTCGAACCTTTATACCTCCTACAAAAAGAAGAAGACAATGCATGAATCTCTCAAACACTAATATGTGGATCCATGATGGACATATATATCCTCTTAGGTCGCTAACACCAACACCCTCCTCCTCAAGCTTATCAACCTGCTTGAGGAAGGTATAAAAAAATCTATTTCCTTGCCATCTGAGCCTATCTTGGACCTAACACTCTAGACAACCTTCATGAAAAAGTTGATATCACATCAGGTGATTTGAAGATTCTCATTGAGACGCTGCAATCGATTTCAACTATTCGACCAACAACCCTTTGAGTGTTTATGCTGGGGGGAAGTATTGAAGTCTACTAAATCTGATAAGGAAAAAAGAAATCTCCCTTCGTGGACTTATACCCTGACACAAAAAAATCCTCTACAACATCTGATGGGGTGCATCAATTAGCTATGATATATGTGCAACAAGAACCTGTAAAGATCAAAGTCAATATCCGAATGCATGATCCTATAATTTCTATCAAGCATATATAATCATTTGATTAGCTTGATGATCAATTATTTGGATTTGATCACTTTTAGGAGACACTTAAGATAAAGCATCTCTCTCTAGAAGTCCATCTACTAAGCAGATTGATAAAAGGAAACAAATTGCTACTAAAGAAAATAAGCTAGAAAATTTTATTCCTTACATGGACCGGAGTGTATTAAATCAGTTACCTGCAAAGGTTTTAATCAAGACAAATAAGGGAAAACCAATTTTCACTTTGTAGAGGAAGTTGAGCTGATGCTTCAAGAAGAGAAAAGGTTAGCTTATGAAAGAGCTACCGAAGAGGCTGGTGCAAAGGTATTGGGTGCTGATAGGGATTTAAAACGTATACTTTTAAGGGGTCATTTAAGCCCTTAATCGCTCACTTTTATATCCGTTATCGCTAATTCTTCCTTTTCACTTTTAGGTCTCTTAAGGCAAAAGGCTGAATGATGCTTATTTGGACGAAAAGGAGTGAATATGGTGAAGAAATGGCTAAATTCAAGATCAAGACACTCAAGCTGCTGGAAATACACCTGACGGCGACCTAGATAAAGGGCGACGCCGTCCCTATATTTGTGACGGCTCAGGAGTGAAATTTCTATTTTACACCTGATGGCGTCAGGCTTTGAAGAGTGGGCGTCACGAAGACTTTTCTCCCCAGACGCCCTAGATCCAATTCAGACGACGCAGAGCTAAGCCGACGGCGCCACAACCACAACGCGGATGCCGCCCCAAAGTTGACTTGCCAAGAGAAACCCCACGATTTGCGTATCCGACCGGCCACAATTAAAAGGTGACGCCGTCGCAGTTGTAAATCTATATACAAAATTCGATTTTCAGACTTTTTAAGAGGTAGATTTGTGGAGTAAAAATCTAAAACGATTGTAGCCCATCTTGGACAATATTTTAGGGTTCTAATACCCTATTTTATATCGAGATAAGTTATTTATTCCCTTGATTTCATTATGTCTTCGATTGAATGTGTGTATGCTTGCATGTTTAACATGTCCGGCTAATTTACTTGTGTGTTTGCTTAGATCTATGAAACCTAATTATTAAATATTGATTGATTGTCTCTTATCTTAATTGTAATTGGCTTAGGAGTGCTTAAAGCCATCATTGTGTTTTTAATGCTTGATTAATCTTTGTGAACATTAGTTTATAATTACTAGTGGACTTGTAGGCTAAAAATCCAAAGAAAACCTTAGTGTTAAGTTTATGAATCCTAGAGACTTCGTAGTCATTAACCTTAAGGTAGCTTCAAAGAGTTAGGGATAAAAGCACACCCTACGACCTTAGAAAACACAACGCGTTAAGAATAAGGACGTGACAATTCAACCACCAAAAAAAGATAACTAGGGAGTATTAGTATCTAGGTAGACACATCTTTAATCATCATACGAGCATACTTCAAAAAGACATAGACTACCCCTTAGATAAGATAATTAGAATAGTAGAGTAATCGGTAGAAGTACCAGCCCCCAAATCCAAACCCCGAGATCGTACATTTAATTTTCTAAAAAAAATATAAAAAGATAAAAAATAATCTTGCTCAACCTCAACCTTAGCGTAGTAATTTCTCACTAGCATTCCTATTCCCCTAGAGAACGATATCAATCCCCGAGGCTTACCCTAATACTACACTACAACGATTAGGTTCACTGCCTAGGTGGTTGAAAACTTGCTCTTAGAAAAGGAAGTTTCGACTTTGAACGCCGCTGTAATGCGTATCAAGTTTTTGCCGCGCCGGGAATAGAATAGCTAGTTAGGATTTTCTCTCGTTTAGGTTCCCTTGCTTGATTCCTATCAAGCAATATTTTTTCTATTTTTAGCTTCCTCGTAGTCTATCCCCCTTCTTCGTGACCTTTTTTAGTAATCCCATCACTTTTCATCATGGCAGGTGATAATCAACCACCACTTATCAACCCACCACCAAATGACCCGCCAAGAGCCCGTACTCTTGGTGAATACTCTGTGACCAAGCCACCGAGGCTATAGGAACACCATTGAGCTCCCGATCAAGCTCAAACTACGGCCAAGCGATCCGACACCATCCGTTGGTGCAAAACGGATGTGCATTCCATGGACTTCGTTCCGAAGATCCTAATCAACATCTTAAGGATTTCCTAAAAATCGTCGATTCCATCGACCTCGATGCTACTACTCGGGAGACCATGCGCTTGCATCTCTTCTAATTCTCTCTACGAGACCAAGCTAGTAATTGGCTTGAGCGACTTCACGGCTACCCATCTCAAGTTGGGATGATCTCACTACTCGTTTCCTTGCCCAATTTTTCCCACCTGGGAGAACTACTAAGCTTAGGAATGAAATCTTGATGTTCTAACAACGTCAAGGTGAATCTCTCTACGAATCATGGACTCGATTCAAGGACTTGCTCCATAAAGTCCCTCATCACGCCATTGATCTTTGGCTTCAAGTCCAAATATTTTACGATAATGTCAACTTCTCAACTAAGCAATCCATCGACCAAGCGGCCGGTGGCAAACTTAGTGATCTCACTGCGGAAGAATCGTGGGGTACAATAGAGGACCTTGCTCTCTATGACAACGAAAGTTGGAATGACCCCGTGAGTTGCCCAAAACCGTAAAGGCAATCTCCTTGCCTCCCATTAACTCACAAACTTCTAATCGTAGGATGCTCGAATTGAAGATCAAGTCAAATTCCTAATGAGCTCCTACGAAAATCCTAAGTCTTCACGCCAAGTGAACAAAGTCCCTTCCTTGTGTGAGCTATGTAGTGGTCCCCATGACACTGCATTGCACAGGACTCCTTGAACAAGCTTACGCTGGACTCACGATCCTCGCGCACCAATGGAATGGGAGGAAGATTCCCCACAACACACGGACCTAGGACTTTCAATGATGCCCGAGAAGCATGGAGGGGCAAACCCGACTTTATTGGGACAAA